>JAABOM020000075.1:20712913-20739786 GCA_011800125.2 Solanum clarkiae
TGATAATAATAATAATAATAATAATAATAATAATAATAATAATAATAATAATAATAATAATAATAATAATAACAATATAATATAAGGCTAGTAGAAAGAACTAACTCACAATCTTATCAATCAACATTTGACTCTAGTCTATGAAGCCTCTGTCACTATCAAGTGGTGCGAATGACAGACTCATGGCTACCCCGATAAAAAATAAGCTAATAAATGTCCAACTCCAAAGCAAGATGAAAATAGCATATGAATCCTCCGAAGTAGGGAAGGCTCACCAATCAGCTGAAAGTCCAAAATCCTCAATGATGTGCCTGTTGATGATCTCTAATCCCTATATCTGCATTATAAAACTATGTAGCACCGAGTGGCGTTAGTACATGGAATGTATGGTATGTAAAATAGCTGAATGAAACTGAAACAGGTAGAATAATATGAAACAACAATCAACTCAATATAAAAATCAATCAACATGTCAAATGTCTATCTAAAGCAAGAATAAAGAGTAGACAAGTGACCCATCAAACCTCATCAATCAAATCAGATGAAACATCAAACCTCATCAATCAAATCAGACTCATCTCAAAGGGACTTGTCTCATCTCAACTCAGAGTACTCAGTTTGAAAACTTTCTAGGAGTTTCTCTTATTCGACAACAATCATTTATGAGTTAGTGATTGTACAACAATCTCAGTGATGTTGCGACAGTCGTTCCATACATGCTAGGTAGGATGTCACGACCCAAACTAAGGCCTAGATGTGACACGAGACATGGGGAACCTAAAAGAACCCCAAGCAAGCCCTTTACCATATCATTACACATCCTTGGTTGCGGAAGCAATTAAACACAATAGTCAAGTAGAAATAGGGGCATAGGGACTAAGGGAAAACCTTCATTTCATAAAAACATCAAGAGAGTCAAAGAGAGAATCAAGCTCATAACATCCTTACATATTTGTCCAACAACACCTTTAAACATAGAACTTAGCGGGGGCCAATACAAGCAACCAGGCTCACCCTCATACTAATGACATTAGGTAATCCAAATATACGAGATATAATCTAAACATAAGCATGAAAGAAGATAGATATTGTCCCCGGACTTAAGGACTCACCAACAGCTAACTTGAACAATCCGTCTAGCCACGAGAAGGAGAATTAATAGGAGCTCTGATTCCTACATCGTAATATCATGTAGGCATAGAGTATGCATTAGTACATTTGAATGTACTACGTACGTAGGATGCAATGCAACAATAGATAGGCAACATAATCAAAATGCATAATTAGGCAATAGATGAGCATATAGCAATATAATAAGCATGAAAGATGCTTAGAGTAAATCATGCTTACATAGAACATAATACATATGTAGGGAGAGATCATATTAGTGAATATCCAAGGCCTACTACATCCTTGGAGAAGCGCATGAGGTATGAACCCCTTTATATGGTTGACGAGGTACAAACTCCCCAACTTGGTTGATGAGGTACAACCCCCCCAACATGGTTATTAAGGTACAAGCCCCTCAACATAGTTGAACAGGCCTACCACCTCCGAGGCGAGGCGATCGAGGTATAAACCCCTCAACATGGTTACTGGGGCCTACAACCTCCCGAGTGAGGCTTGGTCATTTCCCCACACTATAGAGATAATATCATATACATACATTTCTTTCATCATCATATAGTCATTCAACTCATAAGACATGCATTGGACCTTCAATTCCTCAAGAAATCATAATCGGACATTTCATCAAACACTTGGTGGGTGTGTAATGCAAGTATAAAATCATGCAATTCAAGAGTGAAATCATGCAAGAAAACTTGAAGCAAAACATCCCACCAATACTTGGTAATACCATCTTGCAAAATACATTGAAACCCCTTATCAAATCCCAAGAGAGATCACTGTTCTAAAGCTTAAAACATGCATAACTATAACAAGTAAATCATCTCATTGTATAGACTTAAAAATAAGTAATCATGTATTTTCAACCAAACTTTCATAAATTCCCAATATAATATATGATCATAATCTCTAAGGAATGATACCCATAAGCAACATAACTTGGAAACATGTAATTATCATAGAAATGGAAGATTGGGCTTCATGGGTGAAAGGTACCCATGAATGAAACGCACATACCTTAGACCTTGAATTTATTGAAATTGAGTTGTAAAAGACTTGAAGTTTGGAAGTGGGTCTTGGAATCCAAAGCTTGCTCGTGAGTTTCCTTTAATTTGCATTGGGGGTTTGATGGAGGCTCTTGAGAGAATTTGAGAGTGTATTCCAATTGAGAGGAGTGAATTTGATCTTTAGGAAAGGGTTTAGGTCTTTAGAAAGTGTTAAGATAGCATAAGAACCCCCAAAAGACCAGTTGAAATGACTAAATTTACAGAATGTCATTAATGAAATAGAATTGGCAAAAACCCGCATATACCCCTACGCATACGAGTTCTACGAAAATGGGCATAACTTCTTCATACAAACTCTAAATAAGGTTAAACTAAGTGCGTTGGAAAATTAATTCAAAGAGCATTAATTTGGTAGGTCGTGGGTCACCCAGTTCTATGTATGCTAAGAGATATGTCCCTTTAAAGTTGACTCTCCTACGGTACTTGTACAAAACTTAGCCAACGGAAATTCCTTTGAACTTGGCTTGATGTAGGGGACCCACGATGGTCTTAAATGACATAAACAAGCTTGACTTAGATTTGAATCAGAGCTTGGCTTAGATTTGAACGAGAGCTTGAATGAGTTTCTTGAGATCCGGAAGTGAGTTTGGGACACTTGAATTGGGTGAAATATTTGTCTAACTGTTTGAGAGAGTATTGGGAATGTCTTGTATGATATGAAAGTGAAATATCGCTAAGTATAGGTATTTTCACGTATGGGAAGACTTAGCCCAAGATTCAAATTTTTGGACCGAACTAATAAAACTGGACAAAAATACACCTTCCCCGCGCCCTTGGTGCGTCGCGCGTAGGGCGCGCTAGCTCACTGGAAATTGCTCACTTGGCGTTTTCGGATTTTGATACGATTGCTCTAAAATTTGGGTTAAACTCATTTCCCACTTAATTTTTCCCCCTGAACAAGAATATAAAGTCGGATTTTTGATATCATGCACGGATTTTGAGATATAGGATATTACGATTTCAGGCACTTCTAAGGTACATTTTCTGCCACTTTTTGGGGTTGTTTCATAGAGAACGAATCAAAACCATATGAAAAAATCCAAATGGAGACAGTCATCTATAAGTCCTCTATTGAAATCAGGGACTTCTAATTAGAGGAAACATCATCATAATATGATGTGATGATCTTAATCCTCACTTATGCTTGACTACGTAGTTTGACGAGTGCGAGTTGAATTAACTCTTACTCTTTTGTGCTCGATACTCCTCTCATAACTCAATGCTCATAAAACAATCCATTCAATTAAACCAATCAAACTATCTCAATCGTCTCATCTCAAATTAGCCTCGTAGAGACACTATCATTCAACTAGTCTCATAGAGACTCTAATCATCTCATCCATTATTATTTCAATCATTAGCTCAAGGCTTAGAACAACCATTAGGGAACAATCGAATAGACAATTCATTAAAGTTCATTTGGGAAGATTCATGGACCATCAAATACTATCAATCTATCATCATTCTTACATTCACAATCACTATCTCTATCAACATTCTCAATCAAAGCTCTAGACTCAATCTCTATCTTCATTCATGCAATCTTTATGAAATAATAAGTAGGGTTATGCAATAATTCATGTAAAAACATTCAATTCAAGAAAACAGTTTATGATGATCATCAACATACGAAAATATATGTAATAATATAATTTTTCAAAAATTATGCATGTAAATTCATGAACTTTCACCTCTCTTCTAAGACCATCTATGAGGCACATGAGAGAACAATCTCATGCTTTTAGTTTAGCCTTACATACCTGGGATGAAGCTATTAACAATCAAGCACTCGAGAATCTCCTTGAATTCTTCAATCTTACGTTTTTCTTTCTTCTCTCTCAAGCCCTAACTTCTCAATGAATTAGAAAGTACTTAGAATGGGGCTTTAGACCCTATTTACGCATCAAAACGACCTAATTTGATTGTGTTTTGAGTTGGGGGGATTGAGAATTGATCGGAATGCCCCTCAAATTAAAAGGAAAATGTTTACTCATCGCGGACTGAGCACAGACATATATAATTTTTCCAAATTTTTTCCGAATGAGTTTTCAGTTCCCGTCGAAAAAACTAAAAAAATAAGTGTTGGTCCGCATCCCAGGCGCATCGCAACTTGGGCGCACATCAACACTGTATTTCGTCTCGGATCAAAAAATTATTTTTCGATCCGATAGCTCTAATATCTGAATGAGACCATTTTCACGCTCAATTTTTTATGCTGATTGCATATCTGGGATTTACTGGGTATGTTGTTGTTGTTATTGCATATCTGGTCTCGAATTCACAAACGGAGCATGGGAAGACGCGTTACGCGCACGTCTCTATTTTAGGGGTATTTTTGTAATTTTATCAGGTGTTACATTCTCATTCCTCTTTTTTAATATCTTCATTTGTGTTGGATCTTTTTTTGTAAATCAATTCCTGTATTTCTTTTGTCACATATTTCCTTAGTTGATGTTTTCTTTAAATAATGGCATTTTCTGCAAAAAATAAATAGAAATATTACTATTAAAATAAACAAGAACTTAAATTTATATATGCTATTTTTCTCTTATCAATGCTTCTGCCCTATCTTGCTTATTATCACCTTGTGTCGCCTTGTCTCTCTTTTGAGGATACATTTTCAAATGAAACACATAGCATTGTTGCTCGTCATATCCTTGTATCATACAATTCTGGCAATAATTCGACGTATAGTCATATTTGATAGTGATCGACCTTTCAATAACAACAACTCTGTTTTTCTTACACCACTTTTAATTCTTTCAGAAGATCCCCTTTAACTTTGACCTTAGCTGACAGCCAAATCAACTTGGAACGGCAAATGCAGTGGTAGTTTCTTCTTCCGCATTGAAGATTGGTAAAGAATTGCTCTTTAAGTTAATGTAAAAAGCAAGTTTTGAAAACAGGTGCACATAATCCTCCAATAGCAATGCCCTAATCAAAACATGCTTGTTACATAATAAACCAATCTTGCACCTATTTTCTTTCCCAGTATACGTCTGCCTCATATTTGTATTTGTAACACTCAAGAGCAAAAACACATACCACCAATTGAATCACCTCAATAATTCTTTTAGAGGTAGCGCTTTATCAGCTTGGATGTCAAGTGAACCATTAATCCAAAATTCAGCAAAGCACACAACAAAAACTCCGGTAAGTCATGCCAATGCATCTAGCAGATTTATTTATTTATTTATCTGATTGCATTAGCAAGAGTGGAACTACAGAAAAGAGGCAAATATGAAAAACAGAAAATAAGAGGTAGAAGATGCTCCATATCCACACCATAACACAAGAAATACAACACATGTTACATTTTTTTTCACAGAAATTTGAACTTCTAAACCGGCTGCGGCAGGCGAACCAAAAGTTGACCGCTGATGACACTGCAAAAAAAAAAAAAGGATGTCACACGCACAAATGGAGATATCATCAAAAAAGCAATTATTGAGCTACCATGGCTCTTACCTCTTGATGTAATAGTAGCAGAAATCAGCCAAGATAAATGTTTGAACAATTTCTGCCAAAAAGACCATTGGTATCCAAAAGTAACCCCGTCCAGCCAAATAAAGATATGCTCCCCGAGTGTCATACACCTGTATATGAATAAGTTTGGAATTTTTGGGAAGAAAAGAAAAGGGGATAGAGTGGGTGGGGTGGGGGTTTATACAAACTTAATTTGAAAGTCATAAGCAAAAAATAATACTTCAAAACAAACCTGATTAATCCAATGAGCACAGCCCAAGAATCTTGCAACACCCAATGCAAACACATAATGAGCTGTAAATGGCTCAATTATCTGAAATGCAAGAATATAAACCATATAAGCTAATCAAACTAGAAAGGTCTGTTTCTTCTCCGAGGAAAGAATCAATATAGACCTGGACATTCTGCATCAAGCGAAGCTGAGGCAGCACCGAGATAGACTCCAGATATACACAAAAAGCCCAAAGAACCCGGAAGAAGAAAAAATGAGCAGTAGCAGGATGGATTAAAAAGGCTGCAACAGCACAAGGCACAATCTGTGCAATGAGAAAAGAATGTCATCAAAGCTTATTTACTGGTAAAATTCAACTATCATTGCACAAAAGCAACTACCGAAGAGGTATAATGACTGAGAAGGAAAGGAACGATACCACTTTCAGAAGTTAAAACAACTTCAATATACTTTTCATAAAAAGCCACATTACAACACTTGAGAATTGGCATAAATTGCAGACATAAAACATACTACAAGAAGTCAGACACTAACATACTAGCCCTAGTTGTTAGGTACATCATGAAAGGTATAACCAACAATGACAAACTGCAAGAAGATATTTTTTCCAAAAATAGAATATTGAAAAATCTCAATTGTGATATCAGCACTGCTAAGTTCACACAGCCTTAACCAGCAAGATCTGGAGTTATTTTCAAAATGTGTGCTAGAATATGTCAAGTTGACTGCATATGGACTAAATATCTGTAAAGCAACTTCCAGGTAGTTACTTCCATTATCTGATCTTTTTGACTAACCAAACCTAAATACGAAACTAAACAATATCTACGAGTTCTACATTTTCAACATTCAACAGCGACAGATGTTCCCACAAAGCAACATATGACAGTTAAGCATCTAATCATGAGAATAATAAGTAAACTTACAAGGTCCAGTCTGCACAAAGCACAAACAGGAAGAGATTTGATGCTCAGAAACTACATAAAAGTGGCATGTCATTTTTTTAAGACAAATGGAAGGAGTTTGTCACATCAAATCGCTCAGATTTACCCAAAGGAAATGCATGACACAATAATATACATTGCATAGTATATCTATTACTTGTTTACAACTATTGGCCAGACAAAACCATAAGCATAATTTTACATGGGCATAATCAAACCATATATTGTTGTCAGTGATAGATGTACCAAAAACATACTTTCGTACTTTAATAGAAAAATCTTTGATCTTCCTCATATTTTTCTTGCTCTCTTGCTAACAATCTATGCTCAACTAAAATATCATAAAATTGTGGAGTGATTCACTGGCAAAAGAACAAAAGACAAAATCATGTTTGAGAGAAGGTAAAGAACATGTTGTCCTATCGTGTTTGATGTGTGTGTCGGACATAACTACTGACACCAACTCTGCAAGAAACATACGTGCTATACAAATCGCCAAAAGGGATCACTGAAAACTAGAGTTCGATTGCAGTAACAATTAGGACTACAGAAAGCAGCTGGAAGAATTATATTTACCAAATACCAGTAGTGCATAGTATCCAGATCTGCCATGAAGGACGACTTCAACTTGAACTTCATCATATATATTACCCACAATGTTGCCACAAGCGTAACAAAATCTAAAATGGTGTGTATATCTCCTTCCATGATGAAACTACAAAATACTCTTACAGCCAGAAATATCGCCGTAAGCACTTGCGTCTTCAGTGACAGTCCTTATTATAGCAGGTTAAGACAGATCATCAGATGAGAGGTGACAAGATAAAGCAGACAATACTTGAAAACATACTTACTACAATGGACTATACAACTTTTGAACTATTGCCCTGTAATAACATGACTTTTGGAGTTGCACATCCACATGACAGGATTATATACACATTACACATGACAGAGATTATATAGATATGCATACTGTTTTAACCTATCCATTTATAGGACTACAGAGGCATACCAAGTACTGAACAATTACAATATCTACAGGCATTGGGTCATTTTAGCAAGTTCTTTGAAAAAAGTTAAAATACACCACCTAAGTGCTTTTTATTGCTTCAGCCAATAACGGATCATTATTAATACACTGTTGCTAATCAAAATATATTGATGGCTAAGAACAGAACAAATTACAAGAACAGCATACCAAAAGCAATCCCACAAGGGGTCTTGGGAAGGGTGGTGCCTATGTAGCCTTACCGTACCTTGAGAAGGTAGAGAGGTTGTTTTGCCCTTGATTCATGTAAAGAATATCAAAAATCAAGTATGTAAAGCAAATTATGTAGTGAAGAATCCATACTGAAAACATATGGAGAAGCCAACAGTAGCAACAACAAAAAATAGAACAATCAAAGCCAAGAAGAGAATAAAATCAAAAGTATAAGATAGTAGGAAAGTAACATGAACAACACCGATAAGAAAACTAGACAACACTCAACCACTTGATAACCTTTTATCCTAATCCTCAACCTCCAACTCTTCCTATCTAAGGTTATATCCTTGATAAATTGCATGTGTGTCATGTTCTATCTAATCACCTCTTCCCAATACTTTCAGCCCATCTCTACCTCTCCTGGTTCCCACTATAGCCAACCTCACTATGACATTGGCAAGACAAAAACTCAGAATAACTTACTGCTCACATTATTGGATGTTGAGATTATTATGTCAAAAATATATGATACACTTGAAACCAATATACATATCAGTCAACTGTAAAGAAATTGAAGTTACAAGTCACTGCAGACCAACTCCATATGAAGCCAGTACAACTCGTTGGTCAACGGGGAAATTTAGTGAAAGATGAAATTACCTGAGCAAGTTTTGAGGGTAGACAATTTGTAAATCAAACATAAGATTCCGATGAAATGAACAAGCTCAGCCAAAACAAAGAAGTGATTGTGATCATGGATGAGTAATCTGAGAATAAGCAGCAAGGTGAGACATGTAACCAAACCTAAAACAGTCTTCACCTTCTTCGATTGTTTTCGCAACCACAAAAATAGTTTCTTCACGGGCGTTTGAAAACCCTTCTCACCCATTTCCCCTTGATTTCTTCTTCCTTTGATTATTGTTTATACAGCATGAATTATTACACTCCTAGTTACATTCTAGATTGACACGAAACTGAACCAATGATAGTTTGACACGTTTCTCTTGTTGTTCCTGCTACGGGGTCGTTTGGGGTTTTTTTTTTTTTTTTAAATTTGGATATCCATTTCGACTAATTCAAATTCATATCCAAACATTAAAGAGATCAACAATTTTTAGATACCAAACTTCACGGGCGTCTATTTACCCTCTTAACATCTTTAAATTATTTTATATCCACCTTATATACATTAGCCCAACGCTCATGTTGAGCAAACATTACCTCACAAGTCAATTCTTTATTTTACCAATTTATATCAATTCATTACTATTAAAAGACCCGTTTAACGGTTATATCCATCTCCCCTCTTTATTATACAAGAACCCTAATTCTTTTTCTTCCCTTCCTCACCTCAATCTCTAAAATTCCACCCAATTTTTGATGTTTTAGTTGATTCATAGCTCTTCCAACCCAAGATTTGTATCTGTGAAAGAGTTATTGTATTCTATTTGTACGATTGAAATAGCATTTCTTCACTCTTTTTTTCATTGTCGGATTTTGTAGTAGAGAAATTGGAGCATACAATGCAAACAACTAATTTGACTAAGCTTTGTATAGAAGATGATGATCATCTTACGAAGGAAATAGTTCATCGTAATTCTGGATATGTGGTGCGTTTGAAAACATCTTGGACTTCAAGTAATCCCGAAAGAAGATATTGGTCATGTCCTTATTCTGGGGTAATTCAATTTCTGATTTATTTAGTAAATTTTTAATTTCGAATGAAAACGAATTGCTTAATTATTTTCAACACTGAAGGGCCTTAGATCTTGTTTTTTTTGTGTTGGAAGGATAAAAAAGATATTGGTCCGAGGTCTAAATTTGCTATGCCGAAGCTAATAAAAAAATTGGGTGAATTTGAGAATTTAGTTGAATCCTCACAAATATCAACGATTGAATTTGAGAAATTGATTGAGGCTTCTGAGAAAATTGACAAGCCTAAAGATTTCAATCTAGAAGATAATTGTCCAGATATGAAAATGAGGAAGTTGGAAGAAGAGGATGAGAAGTTGAAAGAAAGCGAGAAGGACTGAGAAGAATTAGGGATAATGTACTCTTTTTTGTTGTGATTTTTTATTGTGTTGTAGCTACATGTATAAGCTATTCGTTTGGGGTAATATATACGAAGAAAGGTTCAATGAAGTTATCATAGGTTGTTGATTTGATGATGTTATTAGATTAATGTTGGTATACCATCCTTAGTATTGTAATCAATTAGGTGTAGAGCTTGTTTGACTTAGCTTAAAAGTTGGGCAAACCTGCTTTTAAGCTCTTTTTAACTTATAAAAGTGTTTGGCAATTTTCAAAACAACTTTTAAAAAAATTAAAATTTTCTTAAAATAAGTTAAAAGTTAAAGGTAGCACCCTCCCAATTTTTTATTTTTTAGCTTAAATGTTGTTATAGTTTGACCAAGAAAATTACCTTTTTACCCTAAATATTTTTTCATATTTCCAAAAATATCCTTAACTAAAGTAACCCTAACTACTCTCTCCTTTCTCATTATTTCAATTCAAACCACAGCCCAACACTCTTCTCGCTGGAATCTCTCTTGACAAAGCTTGGGTCATCTTCCTCCACTGCCATTAATGCAGGTTTCATTATTTCTTTTATTTTTTCATTAGTTTTTACTGCAAAATTGTTACTAGTCTAACTTTTCTTCTTGTTTTACTTAAATAATAAGTTTATATTGATATTGAATTATAATATAAATTTATTTTACTTTATTTTACTTTTTTAGACAGGAAAATCTTAAAGTAATCAGTTTTTATAATGTTAACAACTTGAAGGGTATTTCAGACATTTTTTATTAAAAAAGTGCTTAACAGCACTTATGTGCCAAATACATCAACAACGTTTTTTCAGCTACAACACTTTTATCCAAATACATAACTGCTTATTTTTCAAATAAAATTCAACACTTTAAAAAGTGTTTCTAAAGTACTTTTTAAAAGCTATTTTTTTCAGTTAAGCCAAACAGGCTCGTAGTCACTTTTAGTATTGTAATCAATTAAATGTAGTCACTTTTGTAATGAACTTTGACTTGATATATTAATATGATGTAGTTTGTTTGTTTAGTTTGTGTAATGTGTTGTTTTGTTTCATCAGATATAGGTTATGTTAACTGCATAATATAGAGGCTAGAAATTAGAAGGTTAACTGCATAATATAGATACTATAAAAGGTAGTTACAATTATATAATTGTTTCAAAAATACAACAAAAACACAGTCACAACTATATAATTGCATCACTGTTTCGAAAATATAGTCACAAGAGCTTATTTGTTTTGTCACAACTGCTTACTATAACAAAATAGACAAATCAGTCTTTTTCATTTACTGGAAAGCTGATGAGCTTGATTGACTCAAATGATTGATTTTTGCAGCATTGGACCTTGTTTTCATTCTTTTGTTTCCTCTCATTTTTAAAGTCCTGGTTGGGTTACAACAGCCTTTCCTTTCCATTTCATACTTGATCTTGATTTGTGGTGCCCAAGATGTTCAGATACTATAGATGAGTTCATAGGCATTACAAGCTAGTTTCATAAACAAAATAGTGTTAGATGTTGTTTGATAAATTAAAAAAAAATTCAAATACTTTAAAGAACTTACATTGTGAATTGTAAAATCACTTTGTGTATACAGTATTCTCATTCCAACCATTCTTGGACTTTTAACAGGTGTCCCTCTTCCCCTTCCAATGACACCAGGAACTTCAGCATCTACATTAGTCCTTCTCCCCCTTCCAATGACACTAGACATACTAGCAGCAGCAGTACCTCTTCCTCTTACAGTGACAGCAGACACACTATCAGCAATAATCCCTCCTCCTCTTCCAGTGATACAAGAATCATTAGGAGCAGCAGTCCCTTTCCCCTTCCCCTTTCAGTAGCAACAATAGTAGCACTAGCCTATATCACAAATAATTAATTAAAAAAATATATTGATTCAGCTGTAAAATAACTATATAAGTGTTACATATTTTGTAGAACCTATTGTTCGACCTTTTCCTTTCTTTGTGGTTGATTTTGATTCATTTTGTATTCCACAAGAACCTACACTTGATCTTACTGAACTTGTTCCCCTTGAACTCCCTGTACCTCTTCCTATATTACCTTGATTCAAATGTCAACCCCTCACACTATGACCATTTAGATGACAAAGGTTGTAGGTCATGTCAACACTTTTTTTGGATAATTTACCTGTCTTATTTTCATTCTGCTCCTTTTTTTCTACACTTTTTAGGCCTTCCTGGCAATATTGTTATTTCAAGTGGTATAATAGAAGAATTGGTTGATTGTGACCACATCTGCATATTGGTAACTGGATGAATGATAGGTCTTGAGGTAAGTCTCCTTGCTATACCAATGTGCAATATAGTCAATGGGCTCCAATCTTCAAAAATGAAGTACAGTTATAGCATGACAACAAGGTATACCTTCTAGCATCCAAGATCTACAAGTACAAATATTTTTACTCAAATTCATCACAAATGTGTTATCTTTACCTCAAAACCAAACTCACCACTCCATTAAAGATTACACCTCATGGATTTTGTTGTGTTCTCTTGCAATACTTTCAGGGCCATTGGAGAAATATGAGTTATTCATGTATCAGAAAACTCCCTCAGTTGACCTATTCTTCTCATCAACTTGAGCCTTATTTCTTCAAGCATTGTGATAATAGTTTTGTGCCTTGGCCCCAAAATCCATGAGTTCAAGCTTTCTTCCATGTTATTGTCAACACTATTGCAATAACTATTTAATTGGAAGTATACTCTAGACCACCTCTCTATATTGTACCACAGTAGGTCTTGACATATATTCTTCCCTAACTTCTCCATATGATCCAGATTTCACTTTAGTTCCTGCTCATATGTGGATTTGGCACATCTCCAAAAACAATTTCGTCTTTCAACACCTCTCCAAACTTTGGACCAGTTGGCTAGAATGTGTCTTGCACACATTCCTTATTCTGTATTTGGCAGAATATCTTTATCAAGATCCTTTATCAAAATTGAAAGAAATTAGACAACAGATTAAGTATATATAATATAGTTATAAAATGGAGATTCAACTCATGAAAAAAAGGAAATAAAATACCTTTTGCATATCAATATTAGTGGTCAATTCAGATCTATCTTCAAGCTCAAGATCATCCCTTAAAATCTTCATAAACTATCTCAAGTGAATATGTTTTCAACTTCAACCACAGCCCATGTTATATGTACCATTTGATTATTTCCATCCTTGCAAACAACCACAAGCATTTGGCCTTTGCAAACCCCTTTCAAAGAGCAATCAACTAAGAAAATACACCTTCTACAACCAGCTTTGGATGCCTTTTTCAAAGCATGAAAGTAGATATAAAATGATTCAAACATTTTTCTTTCACCTTTAAAGGTTTCTTCACTAAGCCTCACCACACTGTGTTGTCTGGATTTATCCTTAAGAGCTCATCTCTATAATCCAAAATTCTTTTAGACTCCTCCGCATGATTGCCCATAATTTTTTTCTACATAATATTTCTAGCTTTTCTTGCTATCGTCCACCCAACATACACATTCAACTCTTTTTTCACTAAAGCTTGCAACTGAAAAACTCTAATGCCTGGTTGAGAAATGATTCTATCATTGTAGTGTTCTGACAAGTACTTTGCATTGACAAGTTTATTTTTTATTGTTCCATTATATTTGTGCACTGGATTGTAATTCTTCACCATACAATCACCTGTTCTTGAATCATTACTGACAAACAGCAATCATGGACAACCAGTTGTACACTTAACCCTCACCCTAATTGATTCATTAACATATTTATCCAATTCAAAATGTTCCTGAACAACATATCTAGTAATGGTTTATCTAAACTTCTTAACATTTTCAAAAGCAAGACCAGTCTCCCAAACTATTGACTGACAATTAGGATCACAGACAACTCTATTTTTATTTCGCTTTACTCTTCTTACTTTTTTCTCTCTTCGTATAGGTTGTTCAACCTCACCTTCCTTATTATCTTCTATATTAGTATCTATTTCAAAGCTAACAACCTTATATGAATCAAAGAATGGCCCATATCCACCTATCTTACCTTTTAAAGTATTTTGTTTCTTGGACAAATACTCATCATATCCTAAATCTACTTTTTTTTTCTCTAAATTAACACCTTCAGATTGAGGAGCCTTTTCTTTTCTTTTCTTTTTATTTTGGCAGCTCGTTTTTCTTTCCTAAAAAATCTAACCTCCTCATGGACATCACTCTCATATTCTTCATCTTCAACTACATAGTCTAAATCTTCATCAGCCTCAGTTTCACTTTCCCAATCAGATTCAACACTGAGAATATCATATGCAAAAGCAGAAGCAGATCCACCAAACCCCTCCCCAACATCAACAAAACTTTCAGTCTCTCCAGGTTGTGAAAACTCAGCAGGTTGTTGGGGCTATGCAATCTTACCTGTTTGTTCAGGTTGTCTAGTCTTAGCAGGTTGTTGAGGCTGTGTAGTCTCAGTAGGTTGCTGGAACTATGCAATCTCACCAACTTGTTTAGGTTGTGTAGTCTCAGAAGGTTGTTGAGGCTATGCAGTCTCAACAGGGTCTTGAGGCTGTGCAATCTCACCAACTTGTTCAGGTAGTGTAGTTTCACTAGGTTGTTGAAGCTGTGCAGTCTCAGTAGAGACTTGAGGCTGTGCAAACTCTTCAGACATTAAACCTTCATAATCCTCAAAGGTTTGACTAGATTCTTTATCAAAGGTAGGGTTAGATTTACCACCCACATCTTTTACATATTCAATGGAAGGGACCATATCAGGTTCTTCAATTAAATGAGACACATAAAGTTTAATAATTTATCCATTTTTTAACTAAGGTACAATACTCATAATATCCCTATCACTTTTTATTTCTACAAAGTGACGAGCTCGAGGTGGTCTAATATAGACAATACAAGCATTACAACTATACCCAATTTTCTTAACATAATCAACAAACTCGAAATAGGATAATTTATCAACATCTACATCAAAATAATCAGTGATAATACCTCCAATATACTTAATACAAGTTTTTTGATATAATTTTTCACCATGGTGAAACTTCAAGGTAATGTGCACATCCACTCCAAACTAAAAAGATTACAAAAAAAGGTCAATTTTTAGTGACCTAAAACTCAGCCAAAATAAAAAAAATCAACACAAAACCCTAAAATGAATTTGAACCATCCATTTGCTTTCGTTGTTAAGAACCACGAATTCAAAAAGAAGCAGATGATTACTTCACAATCGCCTCGGATAGTTCATATAGATCAAAAGATGGATTTAGGATTTTAGGTGAAATGAAAATCAGAAGACTTAGGGGTATTTGTTAATAAATGGGTCAGATTTTTATTTGGGAATAGGTGGGTAGTTATTAATATTTCATTAATTAAGTGGACGAATGAGAGGGCTTGTGGTCCTACAACACCCTACAAACGCACGTGTAATTTATGTGCTAAAGTAAGTTGTGCTGCCAAGTTTGATGGGGGGTTATGTCTTTTCCTAAAAAATAATTTTATTTGTTGCGTCCATTCTTTGATAGTTTCTAAGAAACTTTTACTAGTATTGTGTAAGGCACTTTTTTGATTGAAAAAATCAACAAAGAAAAGATTAAATATACATAATATATTAAGCAAATATTTACTATATATAATAATAATAATTTTCTTATTGAACACTTATAATATAGTTTTTATACATATTACAGAGAACTATTTATAAACATGCTAGTCATAACAGTCTTTGCCAGCATGAGTCCAATACGTGTTATTTTTTTATTTCGATTTATGTGACACTGATAGATCTTTTATATATATATTTTAAATGTTTAAATTGTTAATTATTACGATTTATAGTACATTTTATGTCATTTTTAAATAATATAGGTTAATTATTTTGTTCCAATTTATGTTGCACGTATAAAATTTTCAAAATTTTTATTTTTTTAAATATTTTAAATTATTAGTAGATGAATCAGCCGAAGAAATAATTTATTAGGAAAAATACTATAAAATAAAGTAGTTAGAGTAGACATGTTAATTGGTATGTCACGCCCCAGGAGGGTACCCTTGTCATGGCCAGCACTTGAAGAATCATTGTTGATCCCTCAAGAAAACTACTTGGCCTCATCGTCACATCATACTCAACAACGGAAGAATACTCAGAAAAACTATTATTTTAGATAAATAAAACTCAAAATAATAAATGTCAAATAATCTCTAATCAATGTCTATGAAGCCTCTACTTTCATCTAAAAGGTGCCAAGACAAGCCCCAGGCAACCTCAATAGAAATAATGCTAGTGCACAAATAAAAGAAGAAAAGAAAAGCTCCTCTGAGAAGCAAGGAAAGTTATTCAACTCTGAAATCAAGAAAACTGAACCTCAATGGTGCGACTGCTGAAGTACTCTATCACTTGTATCTGCATCATTAACGATGCAGGACCAATGGACGTTAGTACATGGAATATACTGCTATGTAAAACGACTCAAGAACAGGAAAAGCTCAAACTCAATCAGTCAACTCAACTCAATGAAAAATGCAAGTTTAAGGTTTAAAATCATGATTTGAAAATAGACTTAATTTTATGCAACTAGTTTAAAACATAATATGCTCAATTAAGTGTTGCTTAGAAGTTTCTCTAACCGACATAACTCCCATAACCATGAGTTTGGTGATGTACAATGAAATCGATGTTGTTTCCACACTTGTCCTAAACTTAAGGTAAAGGACGTCAACCTCTCCCTCTCTCAGATCCAAATAGAGTGTCCATCTTTTGGTACATGAGCTATCAGAGTTGACTGCACGACTATCCTATGTTGGCAACGTAGTTCTGGAGTATTATCCTCTTATCCAACTCTGTGCTCAATACTCCTTCCAAGACTGAAACATGCTCATATAAATCAACTCAATTTCATCTATTTGATTTATCTCAAAAAAAAAAAAAACTCAACTCAATTTCTCAATGACTCAGTAATTTAGAATTTATCATTCATGCATGCAAATCAAGACTCTATCTTACATCGTGCAAGACTCTGACTCATACGATCATTCATTCTCATACCTGATTCAGTAGATCTATGAACACCACCGGAGCATTAGTCAACCTAAATGACATTATTAGCCATTCACGGTGACCATAGCTTTTTCGAAATACCATCTTGGGAATATCACAATTCCTTACCTTTAATTGGTGATAGACAGACCAAAGATCAATTTTTGATTAGTAACTTGCCCCTTATAATTGATCAAATAAATTATCTATCCTCGAGATTAAATTTTTGCTCTTTATGATAATCTTATTCAATTGTCAATAGTCTATTCAAAGTGACTTATTCTTTTTTGAACAAACAATATGAGAGCACCTCATGATGAAATGCTTAGTCTAATAAAGACTTTATCTAACAAGTCCTTCAATTATAATTTCAACTTTGCCGAGATATACAGTATGGAGCGATTGAGATAGATTGGGTATTGGGGCGGAGGTCTATACCAAAATTAACTTTCTTTTTGGGAGGAACGCCAGGTAGGTCATCGGAGAACTCATTTATAATAGGAACCAACTCAAGAGATGGAGTGTTAGAGTTGACATCCCTAACTCTCACAATATGATAGATACCCCCTTTAATAATCAAAAGGCTTTAAGACATAAAATGAGTTGACCCTTAAACTTTGAATCACTACCCTTCCATTTAAGAACTAGCTTATTAGGGAATTAAAATTTGACTCAACAAGCTCTACAATCAATAGAGGCATATGAAGCATGCAATCTATCTATATCAATAATGATGTCAAAATTAACCATATCAAGTTCACAAGATCACAAGAAATGACTTTATGTAGGACCAACATCGGACAATCTCTATAGACTCTTTTAGCCAAACCAACTCACTGATAAGAGTATAAACTAGAAGGGCTCTAATAAAATTTGGAGCACATATTAAACCTAGAGGCAAGAAAGGGATTAGCAAATCAATAATTTGCACTCGGATCAAGAAAATCATACACATCAAAATTAAAGATCTGCAAGATACCCGTAATAATATCAGGAGTCTTCTCCAACTCTTGTCTAACATGGAGAGCACAGAACTGGTTAGGAGCACCACCTTGTTAAGATCTTTATTGTCCTTGACCTCCATGGGCATCTTGTCCTTGGGGGTGATCTTTCTTGCCCCTATTTGCAACACTTTGACAATTAGAAAGCTCGTGGCCAATCTTGTTGCACCCATAATAAGCACTCGAACCCATCAAACACCTTTCCCCATGATTCTTTCCACATCTAGCATACTTGGGAAAAGTAGTCCACTACCACCTTGAATATTAGGGTATGACACTCTATCTTCATCAAAACTTTTATTAGAAACTTAAGTCAATGCTTAGCCTTGTTGAAAGAGTTATTGCCACCATTCTTGGCACCCAAGAACTCGCCTTCAAAATGATTCCTTTTGGACACTCTCACTCTTCTTTCTTGAGCTTCTCACCCTCGATTGTAAGGTATATGTCATGAGCTGAGATATGTTCATTTCTTTCACAAGAATATTGGTTTGGCATTCCTTAATCACCAAATTAGACACCCCTGACATGAATTCGCTCATCCTAGCATGAGGATCAGTAACCAATAAAGGAACATATTTGGATAGCTTGGTGAACTTAAGGGCATACTCCCTCATATTCATATTTCCTTGATTGAGATTAATGAACTCAGTTGTCTTAGCTTACCTTAGCTCATGTGGGAAGAATCGGTCAAGAAATGCAGCTTTGAACACTTCTCAAGAAATAGGACCACCTTCAACTCTCTCGAACTTTCATTGGGTATACTATATTTGAGCCACCCCTTTGAGTTGATAAGCCGCTAATTTGGGCCTTTCTTCCGAACAAACTCTCATAATAGTCAACACCTTGTTTACCTCATCAATGAATTCTTAAGGATCTCCATTAATCTTTGAAGCATAATCTAGTAGTTTAAGATCATTTGAAATAAAATTGAAGGAACCTATGCATAATTTTCATAAACCCATAGTAGCATATGAAAGGGATTTCATGTAGATCATGTAATTTGTCCAAATTGGGAAGATTCATGTATATTTGAGCATATAAACACAATTTATATCACAATCTAAGTAATTGAAACAAGAATCATGAAAACCCTTAATGTATATGCTTTGATCTTGAAGAAGATGAGAGGAGTGAGTTGGGCTCCATGGGGAAAAGGTATCCATGGATGAAACTCACATATCTTAAGGAGGAAGCCCAAGGAATGTTGATGGATTAGCTTATATTTGCTAGGTCTTTAAGGAGTTCTTCACTTGGAGTAGAGAGGAGATTTGGGAGTCTTTGAAGAGTGAACTTGTGATTTTTAGGATTGGAGAGCGAATGGAAGATTTAGAATCGCTAGGATAGTAAATGAAGGGTAATTTCATCCAAAACTCACCTAAAATACACTTTTCAGATGAGGTAAAAGATCCAAGTACCCCCACTTAAACCCCAAAATCACCCTTAGACAAACCCCCTTCATGGTAGCCCACCATGACACATGGAGGGCACTAAGGGTCATGGTGTGGGTTGTGAAGTGCAAGGGGTGTCTTGGGCTGGGAGGGAGCACTCCACGAGACCTCTTCATGGCATGTGGTAGGGACCACATTCCACCCACCCCAAGGCATCCCCAACACTCACCAAAGGATCCTACCACGAGACCCTTTCACGGATAGTGGTGTGCACCATGGGTCATAATGTGTGAAAATATGTGATAGTTGATCTAATAATGTGTGAAAATGTGGCACCCGATCCAATAATATGTGAGAACATAACACTCAATCTAATAATGTAGAAACATGAAATCCAATTCAATAATGTGTTGGAACATGACACCCGATCCAATAATGTGTTGGAACATGACACTCGATCCACAATCGCAATCATAATCAAATCTATAATGAATAATGCTTAACTAACCAAGCTAAAATAATAGGTTCATTGTACGCAGTAAGATTATGATAGATTATCAATTAGTTTATATCGACATTCCCTTTTCTTATAAACAAGCAAGAAGCATGATGAAATAGTTAATATGCATATATCACACAAATGAAAATACTAAACCGTCACCTACAATGCAACTATCACACTTGAAATCACAAGTAAATCATAGATTCATTGTATGATATAAGCAATATGAAGATCTTCTACATTTATCTCTTTTAATTCTTAATTAGGCATTGCTCAACTATTTGGCATGGATCATCAAAATGAACACACCCGTATATATGTATATGAATAGCCAATAAATGGACCCCTCTTGATTATCACAAATCTTAGGGTCCCATGATAACCCAGCAATTTCCCTTACACATAATCTCACAAGGACTAGTAACCATCTAAACAAGAAATAGTAAGGTAAATAATCAAGGACAAGACCATTACTGGTAGTTGTAGCGTAATAACAACCCACAGTACTTTCCTTCCCTAACAACTAATAATCACATGCCTAACCATCCAGACTCCATATCCAAAGGCCTAAGCATGATCTCTCCCATCAATTTACATTATACTATGTGATGAAATAGTTTTACAACTACTCAAGAAGAAAAACTAGCTTACATGGGTGCCAAGAAGATATAGAAAGAGGATAGAATAATTTTTAGCTCTCAAGAGGCGAATCGATAGACGCAAGCCTCAAATCCATTTGTTGTAGCCTTTCTTGCTCTAGAATCCCTTCTCCCAAGCATAAGCAGCCTTTTGAAGGTTTCCAGGATAACCCTTATTTATTTTGGAACTTAAGTTAAGAAGGAGATGATAAAAATTCACGTCTTTTTTATTGTCCTGTCAAATCCTGCTATGGCGGGATAAATCCCACTATGGTACCTTAGTTCAGATAGTGTTTGTTAAAAAAAGTCTTAAATTCTTACTCTGCACTCTAAATGAAGCAAATTTGATGGAATTGAAAAGAAGAGTCATAGACCTTTAATTCGAGAGGTCTTGGGCTACCTAATTCATTATAGGCTAAGAGTTATAATCATTTAAAATTGATCTTAGTTTTAGCTTAAGCCCAAAATGAAATTAGAAAGATTCTTTCAATTTAACTTTGTGATAGGACCATTGTGCGACCTTAATTCACAAATAATGCACTCGTATATCAAGGAATTGATCCTAACTTTATGATGAATGAGATTCAAATGCCCGTAGTGCAGATATTTTTAATAAAAATGGAGTAGAGCGTTACATCAAGTTTTTTTTAAATTCAGATCTATGCATTCAGTATGAATGAGGGCGTCTTTAAATAATTAATCAAGAACTGAAGGTAGAAAAAGTAATGATAAAAGGTGTAACTTTTAGAATATGTAAATGTTTTAGTTAAGGTACTTCTTAGAGTTTATGTATTTGTGACATTGTATAGAAAAGCTTTTAAGGTGAACCACCCTGATAAGCTAGGAGGGGTAGTAGTGGGTAAAATTAATATGGGATCATGAGGCCTAGTTTGGTGGATATTGCACAGATGTTAGAGCTGTCCAAAAATTTTATTATTAGTAGTGGTTGGAGGAAAATACTAAAGCCACTAAAAGTTACATTTGGGGATTAAATTTGTACCAATAAATTTTTATTGTATATAATATGATGGTAATAGCAAATTATCTCAATGAAGAAGTGAGGATTCACTTAGTTGACCTAAATTTGTTTGGGATTAGAGTGTACTAATTGAAATAATATAAGAATGTTATGTTCCTATTGCATATGCATAGATTTGCCGTTATACACCCTTTTGATTGGTCATTGTTGTCAAACTATAGAGTTTGGTGTCTGATATCCTCCAAGTTACTTCTATTTAGAATAACGCGGTCGTTGTGTCAAGAAATAGAACCTAACCAAGGTTAGGATCGAATCCAAGAGAATACGTAGACTCAATCAAATTCAGTTACTGCAATTTGAGTAATTAACCAACTTACTTCCCCAGTGGAGGGGGAGGGGAGGCAGGCTTTGCGATAATAAATGGAAAAATAAACCTAACTAACACAAGAGTGAAATCAATATAGAGATAAACAAGGGTATGGTGGTCCCCATTATTCTCTAACTTAGTATCACCGGATAACCTAATTCTTTTCTAGTGTGTAGTATACAGGACAGTAAGTTAAGTTTACCAAACTCTTTGGTCCAAATGAGAGACAAATTTCACCATCAGACTTGGCCTATCTCCATAGTATGCATTACTAACCCTTACCTATTAGTCCAAGTATAACCTCCCCTGGGCCCAGTTCGATTGATTAGACGAGAACACATCAAACGAATCTTGTTAATTAATTTCTTTTTCAAATCATTACTACCTTGGTCCAGTCAGTAATACTAGGTAGGTTCCACTGCTGTCCACCACTAGAAAACATGCAAAGCTAAGAGAATTAATTAGTACATGCATGCACACTTTTTAAGAATTATGAATTATCCAATTCTACCTTATTAGTTCTTCATGGTTCCCACAATCCTAGTTGTGGATTTAGCTACTCATACTTTGTGCAGATGTCAGACCTATGAATTGGAATAACATAATAGAGCACTCACACAATTGAATTAAGAACAAGTCAATCCAACTTCAAAAAAAATCACAAGATTAAAGATGAAATCAAAGTATAAGGATTCTCAAGACTCTCAAATGTTGTCTCACTTTTCTCTCTCTCTAATTCTAAAGTTCTTTGTGTACTATCAGTAAACTTATGAAAAATAACCTAAAAAACCTATTTATAATATTTAAAATACAATTTCTAAATAAAATAATATAGCTAGGTCGGCACGCCTCACGAACAGGTTTACGGGTCATATTGCATTCTACGGCCCATAATTGGGGTCTTATACAGTGTTGTTGGAATCTGGGCTTCAAGTTTATGACACTCCTTCTACGATCCGTAAAGTGGATTACGACCCGTAAAGTGGTTTACGACCTGTAGGGGGTTTTCGTTAGATAAATCTTCAGAAAGTCCATATCTCTGTTCCTTAGGGCACGAATCATAGTCTAAGACTCATAAATCATTCCACGACTTGTCTGCATGTTCATAGTATCAACTTCAAAAAATCAACCCCTTACTGGATTTGTCTATGAAACCACTTCACGACCCGTAAATGGTCTCCTACTACATCAAAACTCAGCAACTTCTGTATTTCTTCCCAAAAGCAAGGTCAACCCTGGAATCCTGCAAACATAATACAAAAATACATAAAATTAACTAACATCACATTGAGAGCACACAAAATTTCAAGTTTTAAGTATCAAAAGTATTGTATATTGTACAGCACATCAGTGTGGCATCCGATTCTTAAGGTTAATTCATCTTCTTTTGGTAGTTTCATTACGTTAATCTAACAATAGTTGTTCTCTTCTACAGTTTAATGAGCTAGCTCAAGCTTAGGAGTTTTTGAGTGACTTACAAAAGCGTGAAACTTATGATCAGTATGGAGAAGATGCACTGAACAAAGAAATGAGTGTTGGCGGCACGCATGATCCATTTCATATATTTGGATCCTTCTATAGTGGAAATCCATTTGGAGGTTAGATCTAATGAAAAAAAATTTAAATGATGCATGTTATATGCTATTCTATCCATTTCAATTTGTTTATTTGATTTGGACTTGATATAGAGTTTAAGAAAGTAAAAAGACTTCTAAATCTTCTGGTCTTACACTAGAGTTATATAAAATGTATTAGAAGGCTCTTTTAACCTTGTTTTAAACATGATGCATAGAAAGTTGAGATGTAAGACAACCAAATTGAATAAGTGAGAATTGTTAGGTTGTGGAACCCGAAGGCCGGGGTTTGGGGCGAAGGCCCGACCCAAATATTAGGTGCTACTATTTATTTTCTGTGTATACATGTATTTTGTGTAATTGTAAATATTCGGATATCATTAATATATATATAATCCTATCGTTGTGGAGTTTACCCATTGGGCGTTACCACAAAATACTCTCTCTCTCTCTCTAAACTCAATTTTCTCTACCTTCTCTCTAGGAAGAACTTCTTCTTCCTTATTCTTCTTCTTCTTATTCTATCTAAAGATTCTATATTTCCTAACAATTGGCGCCCACCGTGGGTTGGAATCACTACAATCTATGCAGATGGAAAGTTCAAAGATCGAAATCGAGAAGTTTGATGGATCCAATTTTGGTTACTGAAAGATGTAGATCGAAGATTATCTGTATCAAAAGGATCTTCACGAAGCCTTGTCTTAGGTGAAGCTGGAATCCATGAAAGAAGAAGATTGGAAGCTCAAGGATCATCAGGTGCTGGGTTTGATTCGATTGATTTTGTCCGGAAACGTAGCTTTCAACATTGTCAAGGAAAACACAACGGCTGATCTGTTAAAGGCGCTGGCGAATATGTACAAGAAACCCTCTGCGATGAACAAGATATACTTGATACGTAGATTTTTTAATTTATAGATGTCAGAGGGTGGACCTGTTGCAGATCATATAAATGATTTTAATATGATTGTTAGCCAACTAAGTTATGTGGAGATTAATTTCGATGATGAAGTTAAAGTGTTGATTTTGATGTCATCTTTACCTGAATCTTGGGATAGTGTTGTTGCGATTAGCAGTTCTTGTGGATCTGAGAAACTTAAATTTGATGAAATTCGAGATGTAATTCTCAGTGAAAGTATTTGCAAGCGAGAAATTGGGGATTAATCGGGTAGTGCTCTCAGTATTGATCAAAGGGGGAGAACCAAATCAAAAGAACAAAACACACACGATAAATCAAAGTCGAAGGCACATGGAAAATCTCCACATAAGTCAAAAGTGACGTGTTGGAAGTGTGGAGAGAAGGGTCACCACAAAAATGAATGCAAGAAACCCAAAAAAAAAACAGAATCATAAATCTGTAGATGATAATGATTCTATAAATTCAGCAAAAGACATTAGGGATGCTTTCATCCTTAGTATGGACAGCCCACTTGAGTCCTGGATCTTGATTTGGGTGCATCTCTTCATTCGTCTCCAAGCAAGGAATTGTTTAGAAATTTTAAGTCTGAAAATTTCAAGAAAGTGTATCTTGTTGACAATAAGGCTATGAGATTAAAAGAAGAGGGGATGTTTGTATACATACTCCAGCCAGCAATCAGTGGATGTTGAAGGATGTCAGATATGTTCCTCGACTAAAGAAAAATCTGATTTCTATTGGTCAGTTAGATAGTGCAGGTTGTGAAGCAAAATTTGGAAATGGCTCATGGAAGATTGTGAAAGGTGCTATGGTTGTAGTGCGTGGCGTAAAATTTGGAACTTTATACACTACTGCAGGGTGTATAAATGTAGTTGCTACTGCTGAGGGTACTTTCGATTCAAGTTTGTGGCATAACAGACTTGGACATATGAGCATTAAAGGAATGAAGCTGCTGGTTGCAAAGGGAGTTTTGGATGTTCTGAAAGCTATTGATATGGGACTTTGTGAGAGTTGTGTTATGGGTAAACAGAAATGAGTTAGCTTCACAAAGGTTGCAAGAGAACTGATCATTGGAAATGGTCCATGCAGATGTTTGGGGACCATCTCCAGTCTCGTCAGTTGGTGGATCCAGATTCTATGTTACCTTCATTGATGATTTCAGCAGGAAGGTATGGGTTTACTTTGTCAAGCACAAATCAGATGTGTTTGCTACCTTCAAGATGTGGAAAGCTGAAGTTGAAAATCAAACAGGGTTAAAAATCAAATGCCTGAGATCTGATAATGGTGGCGAGTATGACAAGTCAGAATTTAAGGCACTCTGTGCAGCTGAGGGGATCAAAATATTAAGAACAGTTCCCGGGAAGGCGAGGCAGAATGTAGTTGCTGAGAGGATGAATAGAACGTTGAATGAGCGTGCACAGAGCATAAGGATACACTCTGGAATGCCAAAGATGTTTTGGGCAGAAGCTGTGAACACGATTGCATATTTGATTAACAGAGGACCATTTGTTCCTCTGGGGTTCAAGATTCCAAAAGAAGTATGGACGGGAAAAGAACTCAAATATTCTCACTTGAGGACTTTTGGTTGCACGGCTTATGTTCATGTTGATTTGGAGAAGAAAGACAAGCTTGATGCTAAGGCTGTGAAGTGCTACTTCATAGGCTACGGTTCTGATATATTTGGTTACAGGTTTTAGAATGATAAAAACAGAAAAATCCTAAGGCATTGTGACGTGACATTTGATGAGAACGTGTTGTACAAGGATAAGGATATTTCGGGTTTAGAGAATGTAAAGCAAGTAGGAGTTGAAGTTGAGTTACAAAGGAGTTCACCTAGCAATGTTGCCACTGAAACTCAAAAAACTCCAGAGACGATTGCTGAAGAACCTGAGGTGGAACAAGTAACAACAGAGCAGATGTTGAGAAGATCATCCAGAACCATCAGGGCACCAGATAGGTATTCACCTTCATTATATTATTTGTTGCTGACTGATGAAGGAGAACCAGAATCTTTTGATAAGGCCCTATAGGTAGAGAATTTGATCAAGTGGGAGCAAGCCATGGATGATGAGATGACTTCACTTGAGAAGAACAACACGTGGGTGTTGACTGAGTTGCCTGCAGGGAAGAGAACTTTGCGGAGCAAATGGGTGTTTAGAATCAAAGCTGACTCAGATGGAAAAAGGAGTGTTATGCCGAAAAATGGCTTTTTTGAAAAGAAAAATAAAAAAAATTAGTTTAAAACTCAATTAAATTAAGTGAAAACCAATTTTTGAAATTTAAAAGAAAACAGAGTCGCCACCTAATTTTACGGATAATTAGGAAACCAATAAAATATTTTAAAAGATCTAACAGAAAAATCTCT
>JAABOM020000075.1:20771119-20789704 GCA_011800125.2 Solanum clarkiae
TTGTAAAATTCTCTTGAAGGTAAATTATAATCGTTTTTTTGAGCAAAGATATTTTTCATAATAATTTTTTGTCTTGTTTATGTTCCTCAATTTACAAGAACCTAATTCTTTAACACAACATGTGAGATGATAACTAAAATAACACTTGAATGTTAGTAAATTTATATGAGATCTGAATCTTGTTATATGTTATGTTTTTCCTTCCCCATAATTAATTAAGTTGGTAACCAATATTTTATTAGAAAACTACTTCAATTATTTTTTTAACAATAAAGTCACTATGCGACTACTTATCTTAAAAAACTTTGAAGCAAAGTCACTTATATCTTTCACCCAACAAGTAAAAAGTTCCTTCCCCCTCTTCCTCTTATTCCAAATAGAGAAAAATAACAAATTAAATTTGGAGTTTTAAAAGTATTTTTTACACGTCATTATTTTATATTTAATTTTTGGAATTGATATATTTGGTTGAGAATATTTCAAAAATAATATTTTTTATCTCTATAAAATAATAATAAAATATATCTATATTTTATTTTTTTCAAATCTACTTATGAAATTTTACGGATCATGTTCGTTTTTGTTATTTAAATATTTCTCAGCATGGCATAGTTATTTAAAAAGCAAAGAAAAAAGAAAATAAGTGCCTAAAAAGGAGATAATCCAGCACAATTGTGAAAAAGATGGCGGAAACATTTGTCTCAATTCAGCGCCGTCCTTTCTTTCTCAACCTTACTGAAGGCTGGGAGAAAAGTAGATATATAAGCACGTGTATCGTGTGGTTTTATTGCGAGTCTGTGACTTTCTTATTTTGATTATTAAATTTAATTAAATTTGGATCGCATATTACAGAACTTATTTTGAGATGGTGCTTCTCGCAATATTTTTTCTATTCTCAAGGTTCGAATTTGAAACCTTCGATCAAGAGTGAAACATTTCTACCAGTGTATCACAACCCATGTTGGTCGAGTTTGTGACTTTCAGGCAAGGGAACTATAGGTGTGATTTAATACAAATTTTAAAAATAAAATTTATAATTCAAAATTAATTTTAATTTGTTTTTGATAATTGTGACATTTGAATGAATTTTCGCGTATCCAAATTAATTTTAGAAACTATTTGTCACTTTCATTAATGTTTTTGTTTGTGAGGAAATTACATTCAAAATCTCATACTCCCTCTATCTCCTTTTACAAGTTGTCATAGTTTCTATTTCTAAAATTAAATTATATAAATTTTAATTAATATTTTAAAATGTATTCTTTAAACGTATTAATATGAAGAAATTACAATGAATAATATTTTTTATATAAATTTTTAAATATTTAAATTTTTATTTTAAAATATTAATTTAATTTAATTTAATTTTGACTTGATGATGCTTTAGTCTATTTATATTTATCATTTGACATAATTATGAGAGTAGTTCTTTCTTTTGAAGTTGAGGGGCAGATAAAGACCAGTTTTGCAGATGAGTCCACTCTCCCTCTGTAACATCATCTGCCTCAACTGGCTCAAGATTTCAAGAAAATTATGACTACATAAAATAATATATCTTGTCATCTGCTACTTGCTTAGTTGCATTCCATGTCTCAGTCACCTCTCTTTTAATATTATTTTCTTCTTTTTTTTTCCTTCCTATTTATAGTAATATAAGACCATTAAGATTAGCAGGGGAAGAAGTGAAGGTTGAAAAATGGAGGTAGTAGATTTGAAATGGGAGCAAAATGAGATGGAAGTTGAAGAAGAAGAAGTGGGGGGTCTTCAAGTAAGAAGCTCTAAAGCTATGAAAGAAGTAACAAATGGGAAAATTGAGACAATTGGGGATGCTAATTCTACCTCAAAGATCACTAATGGAGCAGAAAAATCTGATCTTGATGATGAACAAGAAAGTTCAGAGGTGGAGCAGCTTCCAGATTCCAATAATGGGGTTGAAAATGCAGAGGTAACAGAACCAGAAGATGAGTTTGTTCAACAGATTGTAGTTTCAAATAATGGGGTTGAAGTGGGAACAGAAAAATCTGGTCTTGATGAGGAACTTGAAAGGTTAGAGGAGCATCTTTCAAATTCCAGTAATGGGGTTGAAGTTAAAGAGGGAACAGAAAAATCTGAATTTGATGATGAACTTGAAAGGTCAGAGGAGCATCTTTCAGATTTCAATAATGGGGTTGACCTTAAAGAGGGAACTGAACCAAAAGAAGAGTCTGTTCAGCAGATTGTACTCTCAAATGCGGCTGAAGAGAGAATTGAACCACAAGAAGAGTCAGTTCAGAAGATTGTGGCTTCAAATAATGGGGTTGAGGAGTCAGCTAAGCAGATTGTAGCTACAGATAATGGTGTTGAAGAGGTAACTGAACCAAAAGAAGAGACAGCTGACCTGATTTTGTCTTCAAATAATGGGGTTGATGAGGGAACTGAACACAAAGAAGAGACAGTCCAGCAGATTGTAGCTTCAAATAATGGGTTTGAAGTTGAAGAGGAAACAGAAACTGAAGAAGAGTCAGTTCAGCAGATTGTAGTTTCTAATAATGGGGTAGAAAAGGGAACAGAAGCTGAAAAAGAAGAGTCAAAACAGCATCTTGTGACATACACTAATGGGGTTGAAGAGGGAACAGAAGCTGAAGAAGGGTCCAATAGATCAGGCCATTCTGTGTATTATGACAAAGATGAAGGTATATATTATATCAACTGTTTGACCCATTTTTTGTACTTAAAATCCTTGTGAATTATTTGCTCCTTTCATAAGATCAGTATATGTACATGTCTTCTTCATTGGGTTTGTAGGGTAAAGTATACAGTACTCAGGGGATGGATAAAAGAACTCTTTTGAACCTCACTCCTTCTATATCTTACCCTACTTGTCTGAAACTATTTCTTCTTTACTGCAAAGGGCCCCTTTCCTTATTACAGATGTTTGTTTGTTTGTTTGTATGTGTATATATACATCATAAAAGTTTGTGTTTTGCATATATGTGTCACTGTGCTCAAGTTTATGGCGATGGGATGAACTTTCTCAAGGATTAGTCTGCTTTGAAATTTGAGGTTGTGCGTATTTTGTTTCTTTCTTCTCTTCTTGCTTCTTACTTGAGGTAATGGACTTTGTTTTTCCTTTCAATTTATGAAGTTGAAAAACTTTATTACTTGGTTTTAGGCTTCATTCCAGAAAATTTTCTGTGGGACATTAGGTCCTTTTTATCTCCAATTTTTTGCCATATGTTGTCTAATCTTCAATATTTGTGGTGAGGAATATTTCTGAGATTACTCCCATATAGATCCCTTAAAAAGATAAACTTTTCTGGGAAATTTGAAGATTCACTTTTCTTTGAAATGGATTAATCCCTTTATGATCAAGATGTTCGACTCAACTAATACTTATTCTAAAGGGATGATAGATTAGTTGTGACTGAGGAGTTGAATTAGCTAGGCCATGTTGGGGTAAGTTTGATAACTAATCATTTTGGGGGAGTTCTATTGAGAAGAAGAACACAGGTTAACTCCTCTAGAGCAGCTAACCCTCAACAAGGACGCGTGTTTGAAGATCCATGTCCGTAGTCACTGAAAATGAGTAAGGCCTTCAAACATCCAGACTATAGCTGAACGAAGTGTACGATTAAATGGTAGCTTTGCAGATACTTGCAGTTTGGGTGCTTGAGTGAAGTGTGAGTAAGCATTAGATTCTCTTTAACTGCTATACTGGACGTGTGATCAGATACTGGAAACTGTCAAGCATGTTCTACTTTATGGGATCCTTCAATGACATGGTACTTAGATTCAGTTTTTTCCAAATAAAATATTGACTCAGCATTAGAAGTACTGCCACTGCTTGTGTTCATCTGCTGGCAAGAACTGGATGCTATTTTCAAGTGACTGTTTATGTATATTCTAGTAGTAGACATAGATATCCACCAGTTGTCCACTACGAAGCGTTACACTTGTTTTGGAAACCACTTAGATAAATCATCCTCATTTTCCTCATGCATTAGGCACAACATGCAATATTTGCAATCATTTTTTATGTTTGATTGAAGGAATATGGAAGTGTCGAGCCTGCAGTTGGACTTTGCATGGCAAAGGCCTAAATATTGGTTGGACAAAGCTTCCTAGGGACCACTTGGATAAGCTGATGCATTACCCAATGTTAGATCAGAGGGGACTTTTGTCCAGTTTTGGAAGTAAAGGTCAGTTGATATTTTGATTTTAAGGAAACAACCATGACTGGTAGAAAAGTGATGCCAATTAACACTGCAATTTCTATGGAAATAGAGGAGTAGCAAGATCTCAGCATCTACTTTCAATGTGATGAATGGTTCTAATATCTGCAAATGCTAAATAATAGGCTGCAAGCAAATACTATAAGTGAGTCCTTTTTCTCCTTGCTCTTTATGGTTTCAGGCTATTCGCCTGTACATATGCATCGTGAAAGCCATTATTTTAGTAATTTTTGCACTGCAAAGTGTAGAAAGACAGAATTGAGGATTAAAAGAGTTGGTGTCAGGCTTACTGATAATGTGCTCTGGATGCCATGTTTTGCACAAGATCTTCTAAGTTGCTACATGGAGTATAAAAGTTTACTGTAGGATGAACGTAGAAATTGACATTGACAAAATCAGAAAAGAAGAAAAAAGAGAAATAGCACAAAGAAAGAGATCATTTACCTGATCTCTTTACATGGGGCAATCAGGGGTATACTTCAATTCTATGGTCCTCAGTCTCCACGTGTTCCCATTTTCCTGTACTATGATTTATCATGTAGACTGTAATCTTAAACTCCCAGTTAGTTGATTGATTGTGATATTGGTTTTCAGCTTAGCAAATTTGGTGAACTTCAGTTAAAACTTTGGTATTATGACTAGCTTTCTATTGTGAATGGCAGAATTCTGAGAGTTTTTTTCCCGATTTCTTGTGTGAACTTGTTTCAGATTCATAGTTTGCTTCTGTCTAGATTTTGAGAGTTAGAAAAGTTTTTTAAGTGAAGAGTTGAATTCTTTCATATGCATGCAGATAGTAACTTCATTTCTACACCTTCCATAAAGGAGAAGACCAATAAAATTCCAGGAGATGAAGTGGTTCAGGAGAGTGCTACTCTTAATGGATATTTGAGGAGTGACAACTTGTCAAGTTCCAGTGTTCATCTTTCCAAAGACCTTTCAGAAGATCACAGCATTGTTCGTAAGTCCACAGCCATTCATGAAATAGAAAGTGCAGACGCTGACCTGATAGTTGACAGTGACACTGATGTAAAAGATTTTGATGTTGAGAATGTACTTCAGAAACAGAACACACATGATCTTTATTGCCCTAATTGCAAGTCATGCATTACTAAGAGGGTTATTCTTCAGAAAAGAAAACGTAAAATTCGGGTTTCTGTTGATGATGTCAAACGTAACAAACTTGAAGTTGTAGTTGATTCCAAAGTGGATGCTAGTCATGCACAGGCAGCTGAGGATGAAGTACGTGATCAAGCCGACAGTCTTCTTGATAGTACTCCACCATTGGCAGCGGATGACAACCAGCCTGATAGAGAGCCAGAGCTATTCAGATGCTTGTCATGCTTTGCCTTTTTTATTCCAACAGGTACAGACTTTTGCAGTACCTTGAAAGTTGAAGTTCATGATGAACTGTTTCATGTGAAGTAACAGGAATATAGCTTGCTCCAGATTTCTGTGTATACTGTCATTTCTTAGTTATCCATTGTTTGGTAATCCAGTAGATTCAACAACAGCTTAGATAAGTGGAAATGAATTTATGTTCTTTTCTTTAGGACTCATGAAAGCAGGTCGAAACTTCTCTCTGGGAGGGGAGAAGAGTGAAAAATGGACAGAAACTAGAGCAAAGAAATTGGCTTTCAATATTTGGCTTGGATTAGCTGATATAATGTCAAAAATGAATTATACTCTTCTATTCCTTGAAGAGTCCCAGAAACTTGTGATCATGTCTTATAAATAGCATATACTATATCATCGCGAAATCTAGGAATGACATATGATGTTGGTGTTAATTTTTTTCTTTTTAAGTGGGAATAAATATGTTTTTTTAAATATAGATTTTCTAGAAAGAAGTGATTCTTCTCTTTCATCCACGTGCTTATAAATGTAACAGTCTTCGCATTAATCTACAGTTTACAAGAATTATCATTCAAAAAGAAGCTGCATTTTAGTCTCAGTCTATTGCATTCTGTTGGGGGGCATATTGTAGTTGGTACTCAGCAAGTATGCTCTTAACAAGTTCAATAATTAGTGAATACTCCATGCGATGATGCAAATTTTTTGTTGTTGGTCACTGAGATTAATGAAGTGACGCTTTTTACAAACTTTCAGGGAATGGATTCAGACTATTCCAAAGTTCCCGAGAGAAAGGTGTTGAAGAAAATGTCAAAAGTGAACAGAAACTTACAACGAACAAAAATTGGTTTTCCTCTATCTTTGCATTAGGTAAGGGAAAAACATCAGTTGAGCAAGGTACTGAGTTTTTCCATTTGTATTTTTCTTTTTTCCAATTGTGTTTAGCTAGCTAGCATTATAAATACCAGCTCTACACAAAGTAGCATCTCTCTACATTTTCTTTTAAGGATCTACCTTCAATTTCATTTTAATCACAAAATCTGCTTAGTCATTCATTAAAAATGGGATACTATGTGAATCATGAACTAGAAGTGGTAAGGTTTAGTGCCATAGTTGATTGATTGTAACATGCTCGCGGCTCTTTGTAAAACAATATGATGAACTTGTGGTTAGTTCTGGTCATTGCAATGCTTGGAGGGGGAAAATATCAGAATTACGCCCTTTTAATGTAGAGAAAATTTAAAGAGTATCGCGCTGTGCTAAAAATTGATGGCCTTTATCATGCAGGAAGTGGTATTGGCGCAAATGCAGTGAAAAATGATTCTGGAGTAATGCCATCAGATAATTTCAAAGATCAGAGTGCCCAGTCCTCAGTGATTAATGAATATATCCCACCTGCATATTCCAGCGGTGAAATCACTCAGGAAGCTGGAGGGAAAATCTCAGGATCAAAGAACCAAGATGCAAATATGAAAGGGAGAATGGCGATTGATACAGTGGGTAAATCAGAGAATGCAACAAGAACTCGAGAAGGTATAGTAAAGATGTCCACCTTTGTCTTTTAACGGGAAAACAATTGTATCTTGTTACTGTGAAGTAGTGACTTAATTGAAAACCTTTGAGCCATATCCATCCATACGTTTGTTCGGTTTATTACTGTGCATGTTTTATGCAGCTAAGATAATACACTTCCCATGGTCCTTAAGGCTTTCTTTTAAAGAGCATGCCAAATTCCCATGCCTGCATCTCATTATCACTGCTATGTTATTTTCCAGAAAAATGAAGAATCTGTATACAAATTACACAATTCAGGTTTAATATAGGCCCTGCTGGAATTTATGTGAGCATCATCATCAAATTTGAATGACATATCTGATAATCACAAAGAAGTTACAATAATAAATGTTTTTTGTGTTTCTTTACCACACGGTTCATTGAAATAGCTGATGTAAAGTAAAACTGTGGCTGACTGTGAGTACTTAAAATGAGGGAATGGAAGGATTTAATCTTCTGTTTGTCAGTCAAAGAAATAGCCTTTTCTTGTGATCAAGTCCAAAAGAATTCATAACATGGATGATAGATAAGTTTGGTGATCCGATTTTGCATCATATCTAATTATTTATTTGCCGACCGATCTTTCTGCTCTTTGGTGAATTACCTGCACTTTTTTCATTATGATTTTGTTTTCTCTTGTGCAGGAGGTTCTGTCTTTGACATCCTTGAAGAAGAGACCCGTATTCAGCCAGGCGCCTCAGCGTCCTCTAAGAAATTTCAAGGAAATGATGAACTGTTAACAAACACTGGCGGAAATCAAATTAATAATGGAAATCCTGTGCAGGAAAGTCTGCCAGTTTCTAATGATAGGAAAGATGAATTGTTAAGACCCGGTGGCAGAACTCAAGATAGTAACGGAAATCTTCCAGCAGGTCAACAAAATGAACAAAAGCTTCTGATAACTTCAACAAAGGAGGAGTCTCTAACTATTGAGAAATCAAAGACTGACTTAAAATCAGATGTGGCAATACTAAATAAAGGTCCAGGTAGTGTTTCTAGCATGAAATTTACTCTACTAAGAAGATTTTACTGAAAAACAATTTTTCTTTTTCCTTTAGGGGCAATTTTCAATTTTTAACTGGCCCAACAAGGAAACAGTGCTTTCACTTTGTTTTCTATTTGAAAAAAGAAAAAGATCTTTTTTTCTTTGTTGACTAACAGGTCATAATGACCTGTCTATTATTATAAAAATACTCCAATAATCATAACTTTGATTCAGCTCCTACTTGGCTTCATGTGAATATGCAGATGATGAGTCCCTTCTATTTTCAGCAACCACAGCTTTTGCATTCAATGGCTTAGATGCAAAAGGGAAACCGAATTTTTTTACAGAAATCCCTCAAAAACATGTGCAACATAACGAAACTATGCTTCCTTCTGAATCTCCGGTGGCAAACAATGACAATAAATTTCAACTCAGTGAAGGTACTAAATCTCCTCTTAGTTCTCTGGTTAATACAAAGCTCATAACTTGCATATTTCTCGCACTTGTCCAAGAGATGACCTATTTCAGGCAACCATTCAGGATTTTAGGTACTTAAACCTTTGTGCTTAGCAAGAGCAGTTTCATTTATCTGCAAAAAGATTGGTCTCAAATCAAGTTTTTTGGCTGCAATCTTGTTAACTTGTCTTCTGCGGTGTAGTGGTGTTAGCTTTAGAATAGTTTTTTTGCCCTTATGCTGCCCTACTAAAGTTTGATTTGATTGCTTTGCTGCTAATATTATGTTGCCCTTCCATTGACAGACGGCATCCATCACTATGAAGTTTCTCAGCATACCATCACAAAGACCAATATAGAGATCCACTCAAAGCAGCCTTTAAACGTTGATGAGCATGCCTTGATTTCATCGGTGAAGGATGCTTTGTCAATTCAAGATAAACCAGATAGCATCACCAATATTTCTGTGGAAGGAGCTGCAAATAACATTGTAGGTAAGAACTGGACATATTTCATTGTGATACTTTATGGTGGCTATACATAAATCTGGTTGCAATTAGGGATCAGACAATATCGGGAAAGGATTTTTCTTTACCCTCTCCCCATTTGTATGCTTCTTAATAAGCTCCCTATTATCGGGATAGTTGCATATTCTCCGCACTGATACTTTATGTTGACTTAGATTTCTTGATTCGATTGTGTGGCAGGCAACGATACTATTATAAATATGGAACCAGGCCGTGAAAATAGAGAAACAGCTTCAGCAAATCTAGATACTCAAATCCATTCTGTGGAAGGACAAGCCGCTGATCGTGCAGAAGGTTACAAAATTGAGATCATTAAAAGCATTGTATTTGGGGGTTTAGCTGAGTCAATTACAAGCTTAAGCATTGTATCATCTGCAACTGGTGGTGACACAACTACATGTAAGAGTTGTGCTCAAATTTTAGAAGTCTTATCTACTTTAAGCATCAGTTCTACTTTTGTCTTTTAAACTTTTTTTTGGTTTTGATGGTATTTTCATCTCTTACTGCAGTGAACATTTTAGTTTTGGCAATGGCTAATCTGATTGGTGGACTTTTCATCATTTTCCACAATGTAAGTTGGCTTTAGCATTTTGCCATGATTTCTTCAACAAACAACAACTACATACCCAGTGAAAAAATTTGCCATGATTTCTTCACTTCCAATTATTTTTTCCCAATCTGCTTTTTCTGGAGCCGATGGCCTTATCGGAAATAACCTCTCTACCTTTCGTGGTAGGGGTAAGGTCTAGACCTTATTTGTCAGATCGCACTAGGTATGTCGTTGAATTTCTTATGAACAAATTATTTACCTAAGGGAGACGAGCACTCTCCAACAATAATTAGGTCGTAGTTGTACCCTTAGTGTGGTTTAGTAGTCAAGAAGTGGATTGAACATCATGAGGTCTCAGGTTCAATTCTTAGCGGAGACAAAACACTATGTATTTCTTCCTATCTATTCTACCATGGTGGATAGAGTTACCTGGGTTGCTGGTGGGAGGTGACAGATATCCCGTGAAATTAGTTGAGGTGTGCATAAGCATGTCCGGACACCACGGTTATTTAAAAAGGAGGTCCTAGCTATGGCACAGAAGAACCATGATAACCTGAAGCTTGAGCCAACCTCTTCATTTGAGGGACTAAAAGATGCTAATATAGATGGGAAAGCTTTATCACATTTTGAAGCCAAGTTTTTCCTTCTTAACTGAATATACTCAAATCAATCAATTTGTGGGGGCATCATTTCTTCCTCATGTTTTCAGTTCAATTTATTGTATCTCTTGCTGAGTTCATAAACTTGCAGCTTTGGGAGTTGAAAAGGGATCGTTACGAGCAAGCCAGCAATGAGATAATGGAAAAACAGGTAGATAGGTATCGAGAACAACTTGGCCGGAGAGAAAACTTCACAGTGCATGCTGTCTTTGTTGTATTGTCATATATCATATTTGGACTAGTGCCTCCCGTAACCTACGGCTTCTCATTCCGTAAGAGCGACGACAAGGAGCTCAAGATTGTGTCAGTTGCTGCAGCTTCACTTGTATGCATCTTAATGCTGGCTATTGGAAAGGCCTATGTTCAGAGAGCACCCAAACCTTACTTCAAAACTATATCAACTTACATTATTTTAGGCTTCACGGGTTCCGGTGTATCTTATGCAGCAGGCATATTATTCAAAAGATTGCTGGAAAAGCTAGGCCTTTTCGAGCATAGTTCAACAGTGAACCTGTTTCTTCCGGAGATGCCGGAGACCGGACCAGCATGGGTATCCTTATGAAGAGCAAAATGATGAGCCACAGACATGTAACCTCCAGGAATATCCTCTAGTTCTATGTTTTTTGCCTCTTTTTTTAAGATTTAGCCTCCCCTTGTTTTTTCAAGTTACTTGGACAAAACACTCAATAAAACAGGTAGCTGCTTTACAATCTTTGAAAGCACAGATTTATAGCATTTCAGATTTGTGTCTTCTCCTGATTTATGAAGCCTACCTAACAAATATAGTATTGAAAGATACGTGTCTTGTATTCATCAGTGTGACGTTAACACTTGAGCTAAGTTGTTTGGACTCTTCAAAAATAAATTACAGCTTTTGGAGGATCCGACACATATCTGATGTAGTGTTGGAGGCATCATAAACTGGAAGCAAGTAGGATATTTACCCCTATTAACTAGGATTGCTTGTAAGGTCTATCCTTCATCTATTTTTGTTAATCTTGGAATCTTCCTCTTTAGTAATTTTTCAAATTATAAGTACTTTATTTTTTTTCCACTTGTGACTATGGAATGCATGTCATTTCCCTTCACAGCTTTTAGTAATTGGACAGATAAAGGAAAGGGATGGGTGGGCGTAAAATTTTGTAAGTTTCTTGTTTTCTCTACGTTCTTGTTTTTGTCATTGGGGGGGAAAGGTTGTGGCTGAGAGACGATTTGATCCATTTTTCAGAGGAATGAAGAGGAATGGATAAGAGGATAATGTCGAAACTCATACATCAACGTGTCACAAATAAGTGTGATTTTAAATACAATGTGGTTATTCGAAACTATCATATTGCTTCAACAAATAGCAAAACTGGCACCAAGGATGGATGAACTTATAATGGTCATCTAGGCGCTACTCGAAAGAAAGATTACATAGGGTATGTTGTTGCTGTGGGAGTAAGACTCGCTATATTTTTTCTTGGTTTGAAGTAGCTATACACAACCATCAACTTCATATCAATAACCGGAACAAAGTTCATCAAAATAGGAAGGAAAATAACAAAAGTTGGACAGAAAACTAGTATATCAAGTCTATATGGTTTCTACTTTTATACAATTTAGTATCCAGAAAACTCACAGCATCTGGACCAGCTCAAGGTTCTTTCAACCATGCATCATTCCTAAACAAGTTAAAATCGACTGTATGAATCCTTATTGAAAATGTTTCCTGTTAAGTGTTTGTGTATTTGTTACTTGTCATCAAATTGTAGCACAGAACTGACGCATTCTGGAAAGAGACTCCGTAACATGCATTATTAGTATGATAGAACTGATACATACCAAAACAAGGAGGCAAACGTCAGAGCGAGTCTTCAAGTAAAAATCATATGAGGCTTTGCTCATCAGCTCATCTGCTGCTTGCAATTATCGTTAATACTAAACAAGTATAACCAAAATTTAGAAATAATGAAAATCACCAATGGTCAAAGTTCTTTTAACGTAGACATATCCTTTCCCATCATAAATTTCTTAACAAGAGACGAGAAAACACTCAAAACATAAAGTGATAAACAAAATCATTCCTCGGGGGACAGCATGCGTGACTATTTCCTGCAACTATCCTCTGAAGCCCAAAGTCAGTGTCCGAGAAGCATTATGGTGCCTATTCATATGAACGAGAAAAAGGGTATATGAAGAATAACTTGGCATTTCTGTCCATCATAGCCAGGATATTAGACTGGACCAACCATGCCCGATCACAAACTTTTGACGCCAGATTCAGATTTCAGATCTTGTTTACTTTTACCTCTCCTCATTTTGGCTTTAACCCGAGACTTTGTCACAAGAGTCTTCACTGTGTTGGCGAAATTCCCAGCTGCCATAACAATCAGAAGGATCCCACAGGTAACAACCTGCCACAATCGCATTATTTTAGAAGTTGATTAGTTAATGATAGGAAGGGGCTGTCACGGGATTTCTTTGGCATGGCAGCTTACACAACATATACAGAAGGGAAGGTCTAATTTTAGTTACTTGTATTGTTTGATGATTTGGGTTTTCAACTGGTTTATTTGCAACCAAGCACACCAAGATAATTTGTTAGAAAAGAAGTTTAAAGAACTTCACCTTTCACGGTCTCAAGACTACTATATTAAACAATCCTCTAACCAACTCGCAATATGTTCCTGCCTCTGTCCCTGATTATATGACTCACTTTCCTTTTTATCAGTCCAAAAAGAATTGACATATTTTTATATTAAGTAACAATTTAACTTTAAAATATCATTTTTACCCTTGATGAAATCATTTACAGCCACAAATATCTACCACTTATTTTAGACCACACATTTTAAAAGATTTTCTTTCTTTCTTAAACTCCAGGCCAAGTCAATTAACTCATAAAAAATGGGACAGAGAGTGTGTTGAAACTGTCTTCCCTTAACCGCTGGAGCAACCATACAAGATAACATCTGGTAGAGGAGAGGGAATTTCATCTTACCTGCCACTCGGAAACAACACCAATGAATGCTGTCTTAAGCAACAAGACTCCAACATATGCTTCAAATCCCTGACATCAAGAACAAACGACATAGAGTCATTTGGAACCAGCCTCAAATATAGAACCCTACACCGATAAAATATAATTGAATGCTCTGTGTACACAGGGATAACCAATTAAACTAACCTTTTTTGCCTGATAAGGACACTGACCTATTGTTAAATGTGATGTCTAGAGAAAAAGTATCATCCACAAAAGGTGATATCAAGTCATAAAAGGCCACCATTGTCACCCATCTAATTGTAATTAGTTGCTTTAAGCTCAGATTAAATTGTCTCCATTCCAATATTCAGAAACTTCACACAGAACACATGGGAACTCATGCCAAGATTCACAGATAAAAAGGATCCTTGACAGGCATTAGTCACCTTTGAACCAGACAGTCACCAAGAGGGGCCGTCTACGATTATTAACACGCATTCACTAGGTATATCGAAGTCATGCAAAGTTACACTAGCATTTCCTGCTCTTGGACTACTAAAATCAATCAACTTCAACCTAAAGACCCTGTCTCCTGGAACAACAGGAGCAAAATTTCTAGAGAAAAAGTAGTTGCACTTATAAAAATCCAAATTGAACTCAGTATACCTGCAAGATGAATAGTACAGGGAAGAGCAACAATAATTGACCATCTACTCCAGCTGTCTCTCCCCACACAACATCCATTCTCCTGGCCTGAAATCAGAATTCAGTACACAATTCCACAATTATGATAGTCTAATGGATGACAGCAAGTACAAATATCTTCTCTTTGTTCAACCACAAGGCAAACTCATTCCCTCAATATGAGGGAGCCAAAAGAGTGACCTTGGAGTCAGTCCCCAAGGTTTATTGTTACTTATCCAACCCAAAGGGCAGAGAAATATTTTTATTTTTGATAATTGTGGTGTCCGAGTCCTGTGGAGAGAAATATATCAACCTATCTGCATTGGATACCAAAAACCATGTTGGTGCTTATTATTAAAAAAATTATTTGACTTATAATAAGGAATAGTTCATCTGCACAAAATTTGTGAAGCTTTAAGACGGATTTTAAAAGGACAGACTACGAGACACAAAGGGCTTCTCGGTCAAATTAATGATTCCTTTGTTTGTGTACCTTTCCTAATGCAATACGAGTGTACAGTCTTTGCCTCTGATATCTATTCTGAAGGAGCATTGCAACGCCTTGCATGATAGCCCATTTCAGGAACAGTTGCACACCCCTCTGCAATAGGTTGTACATTAAAATGAGGAGTATTATAAATCTTAAACATTATAGAGAAGTACATTTTTGCTGATAAGCAGCTATTATAAATATACGTGCAGTTTTTAAATGAATATAAACCTGCTTCTGTGAACAGTTAGGTTCTCTTTCTATTTCCCAGGTAAGACTTATAAGTGCCATGGCCATAGCACAGTAGTGATGTTTTATCCACCTGCACCAGTACAACCATAATTTATGTTAATTAGCTGTCTTTTGTGTTAATCATATATGATAACGGTAACAAACTTTAGAATCATTAAAATTGCACTGCTGCTCCAATTACATAAACAACAAAGATGACTGTATAACACTTTTACTTGACAAACATACAACAAATGACAGATGCAAAAGTTTTCATGTGGCAATAGGGAATGTTGTTCAATTACCATGGACGGATATCACTTCCATTTGCTCTCAAAATGTTCTCTCGCAGAGCCAAACCTGTGTAGAGGTAAAGCAACCAGGCCTGAAGACATCCAGGAGCTCAGAATACTTGTTTGTCAAATGTAAAATTTTCACTATAACAAATAGGAAAGGAAGACCTCCATGGACACGAAATCCAATGAGAAAGACTTCCTTTTAAATGTACTACCTGGTAAAGTTGGACTGGCAATGCTGGTAAACATCCATCCCACATCCAAGACCTCAAGCCTAATAGCACCGACGGGAAAATAAGGAATAGGTATGCTGTCCTGTCCTGTCAAGAGATGATTGGATATAGTAATTACAAGAAAGAGGTTTCCACATAACTGACAAGTGCATCATAGTACATGCAAATCAAATAAATTAACTCCAAAAGAGAACCAAAGTGTTAAAATACAATTAGTTTATCAATGATCCAACGAGAAACTAATCACCCACCTCTAGTCCAGTAACTTAAAACACCACTACACGGTAAAAATTAAAGCTTGGAACACATACCCTGAAACTATTATATTCCTCTTTCACTTTCAGTTGGACATCCTTTCTATTAGCACGAACATTGACCGGACCCAAAAACATCCTCAAAAAACCTCCTGTAATCAACCACCTCAAAATCAACAAACTATCAACAGAATCTTAACTTTAAAAAAGGGAAAACAAAGCATACCATGAGATTTGCTCGGAAGAAAAGCTGCAGCATCTCCCTCACTCAATACATAACTAGCTTTGAACAACTCCTCTTCAAACTGAGAATAAATAAGCATGTAAAAAAAGATTAACATAAATCACATCTACGTCGAACTAGCACCAAAGACGGTAATACACATGCATGTGCACATAAATGCATAAAAAAAAAAATCAACAAAATAATACTTAAAAAATCCGTTTCATCCGCACACAATGGATAGCTATTGTTCTGGCAAGCTGAGTAATTCAAAAAAAAAAATACATACTAAATACTTAAAAAGAAATGAATCATCACCTTTTCAGCTTGATTAGGATCCAATTTACTCTTCCGAACAGCTGAACGGAGCCCCTGAATGCTCGAATCAAGCGACTTGGCTTTCTGCCGCAACGAATCCTCTTCACGTGTAGTTCGAGAGATCAATGAAGAAGCTGCGTCTTGCAACTCCTTCGCTCGTTCGACGATTCTAGAAGCTTCTTCCAGAAAATCTCGTTCCCCGGAATTCTGTCCCACCACCTTAGTAGCATCCCCGTCCCCCATCTCCGGTAACGAAAAAATCCCGATCCAATTTCTCCGATTAAAAAACAAAAATCACATCCACCGGTAATCGAATACAGCGATAATTAAATACGAATAAATTTGGGTTCACGGTGAAAACGCGACAGCAAAAGGGAATCTAGAAATGGGGGGCGGGTGGTAAAAGATATATCAGAGATGGGGCCAGCAAGCCAGAGAACCGCTGAGTCTGCTGGCGTTAGCTGAAGGGGAGTGAATTTAATTTACTTGGTTTGTTTTCCCAAAAAAAGACATTTAATTTCATATATAGAGGAAGTAGAATAATTTTGTGTGAACAACAAACATTTTGTCTCACCTCATATTCATAAAAATCTCTCAATTACTTTGGGCTTAAAAATATCCTTCGATTACATTTTGACTTAAAAATGCTTCATTCTCTATTAGAAATAAAAAAAAATTAAAAATATCTTCAAACTATAAAAAATAGAGCAAATATTTTTTGTTTAAATTTTAGTTCAAAAATATACCTCCTTCAAAATTTTACAAAAAAAAAAAAAAAAAAAAAACTCCTTCCTCTAATGAAAATGACACCATACATGCTATATGAATAAAATGCATCACATAATCAGTACATATGAAAATTCATTCAGAAAGATCGTTCATTAGCCCAAAAAGTCAAATACAGAAAAAAGAGGGATCGATTTTGACCTTGTTTTTTTAGGTCTTAGGCTAGCTTTTGATTTATATGATGCTTAAGATGGGGATGATATCATATTCTCTTATAAGAGAAGCACACATGCTTTTAGCTCGTAATTTCTCTCTTGCTTTTGCCTTGCCTTCTATTATATTAGTAAAGGGCGAATGGGGGAGGAGGTGTGCAATAGTTTTCTTACTTTCTCTCGATCGCTTTAATGGGACTCAAGATGTTTTCTCTTTGAATATTAAGTTCGACATTAGTCTTTTTATGTTAAAATGGATTGTCATTTAAATTGTAGAAGTCTCAAAAAGTCGACCTCTGAATGATTGTATTGATTCATCCTCGTTATAATCATTGCCCCTCTTTCAATCAGTTTCTCGAGTTCAATAAGATCTAATTCGTCAAATGTTTTGAATCTACAAAACTTGTATAGAAATTGTTGTGCTCATGTTAGCAATATAACACAATAATATAAGTTATTGTTTTCAAGAGATAATTCAGTTGTAATCATAAATAAAAGCTTTATTTTAATATAGCAAGAATTTGGACTACTCAAAGTTTGACAAAAATTGATTTGAAGATGCTTTCCGGTTAGATTTTTAATGAAATAGGGATATTTTAAAAAAGGAAAAAGGGGTCAAAAGTATCCATAAACTATTTGAAATGGAGCAGATATACCTTTGTGTTGCATTTTTGGCTCAAAAATATCACTCTCTGGCGAAAATAAAAAAGCATTACAAATACTCTTGAACTATCAAAAATAGAACAAAATACCCCTTGATAAGATTTTGATTAAAAAATACCTCTTCCTTAAAATTTTGTAAAAAAAAAAAAAATCTTCTTTAACGAAATATGGCACCATGTATGTTATGTGGACAAAAAACGTCACATGATCAATCCACATGAAACTCATTTAGGGACTCAAGAGAGTTTCTTCTCGGATATTAGTTTCGAGACTAGTCTTTTCATATTAAAAGGGATTGTTATTTCACTTGCAAAGGTCTCAAAAAGTGGATTTCTAAATGATAACATTGGTTCGTCCTCATTATAATTGTTGTCTCCTCCTTCAATCAGTTTCTCGAGTTCAATAAGATCCAATTCATCAAATTTCTGACTCTATGAAGCTTGTATAAAAATTGTTATGCTCGTGTTAGCAATGTAACACAATTAATATAAGTTATTATTTTCAAGAGATAATTTATTTGCAACCATAAATAGCTTTTATTTTTAATATAGTAAGAATCTGGACTACTCAAAACATGACAAAAATTGATTCGAAGATGGGTTGGGGTTGAATCTTTTAATAAAAAAGAAATAAATAATAACTTTAAAATTTTAACGAGAGGGGTATTTTTTGCCGAAAACTAAAGAAGGGTATTTTTGTTGTATTTCTAACAGTTAACGGATATATTTGGCTCCTTTTCATTTCTGTTAGGACAAGAGGTATTTTTGAACCAAAAATTTAATGGGTGGGTATTGTTGAGCCAAAAATATAGTCGAGGGACATTTTTTAACCAAAATGTAATGAAGGGGTATATCTGCTCTATTTAAAATAGTTCGGGAGTATTTTGACCCTTATACTTAAAAGGATATTTTGGACCCTTTTTCATTTCTATTAGGACGAGGGGCATAAAATAAAATTAAAGATTTTTAATTTTTTTTTAATTTCTACCCCACCCCTCAATA
>JAABOM020000075.1:20814631-20832644 GCA_011800125.2 Solanum clarkiae
CTTGTTCAACCCCTGTGCTAGCCCTTTTCTCATCATCTAAGGGTAGGATTGTATCCTCTGCATACTCTGAGAGTTCGCCCACCCACTGGACTCTTAAAATTGTCATTCAGTCCATATAAATTTTCCAATTCAGTAAAAAATAGTGGCACGACCAGCAATTAGAGAAGGGGACATACAGAGTAGTACAGTAAAAGCAAAAAAACATAGGAATTGAATTCTATACTAATAGAAATAGTGAAAACAATAAAAGAGTGACATCAGCTAGAAACCAAGAACACAAAATACCTGAAGTGTGGAGTAAAACAGAAAATAATGTACAACTTTCTTAATAGGAGAAAATGACATACAATTTAAAATGCTCAAAAACTTCAGGTCCCTTTTTTTTAGGAAAAATGGTAAGATATTATTTATAACAGCAGCAAAATCAATAGAGAGGAGAAAAAGTATATCCCTCCTAAAGATGTAGGGATTCTAGCATCTTTAGAGCACCCTAGGTTGCTTGTATCTTTAAACACCCTAGGTTCCTCTCTCTCTTATCGAACTGTCCACCAGATGCAAGCTGGTATTGTATTCTTAACTTTTGCAAAGAATCATATTCGGGTTTAAAGTCTAGATTTTGTATCCAATAGTTTTACCTAATATTATCTGAATTGAAACAGAAAGGATTGTGTTGTAGACACCGGAAACCGGAGAGGAAATGGTCAAGTTGTAGCACTGGAGTTGTTCAATGTAGTAGGTAAATGATAGCAGCTACAAGGAGTGTACTCTAGCAGCTCCACTTCCACATATGACTGTGTAATAACCCCAAAGAAAAGCTGGGTCCAGCAATGTATAATGCACCATTTGGGCGGTATAATGGTTACCTAAGAGACCCTTATCCAATAGTGAGTCTACACGTACAGTTCTGGCAGTCTGATTTCAAGAGAACTTCTAAAGGATTTCAGGAAAAGGGAAGACGCAGAAACTGGCATTTTAATCTTTCAAACAGACCATTATGAACAACATATTCAATAAATGATATCAGATGGTTCGAGTAAGAAGTACAAATCAAATGAAATTTCATCTGGAAGATCCCTGTGGATTCCATAAAAAAAAATACAAAAGAAATAACAAAAAGAATAAACTCAAGAGGTTTCCAGATGCCATGTAGTTTTTAAAAGTGGAATCTCTAAGTTATCAAATACACCACGATTACAAAAATAGATTTCCCTATTATGTTGCAAGCCAAGTCAATGTACCTGAAAATATCATTATGGTAAATGTTCCTTTTAATAGCCAGCTGAAAAACCCATGAGGCTGTGGCCCGGAGTTCAAAAGCCCATAACAGGTCTTCCAAAGCATTTACAAAATTCAATGCTGCTTTATCCTCTGCAGCTTCAATTTGCTCCAGGTACAGGTCTAAGTCCAAAACCAGAGACTCTGAATTCTCTGTTAGAAACCTGCATTTATGAGACAAACAGTTAGTTGAAGTGAGGAAATCAAAGAATATAGCAAGCCCATCCCTGAAAAGACACCCACACACCCACAAAATAGAAGTTTCTGAAGAGAGAAAAGAAAATTAAATTCAAATTGTGCCTGATAGGAAGATTAAAACCAGCATCAGCGACAGCATTTAAAAGAGTTTTGGCTTCAGTAGTGTATTCGCATAAACTAGCGGCCCGGATAAAGCAAGTCCATATCCTATGATCTGGTTCTAAACCTTCTCCAATCATCTCCTTAAGCTTCAGAAGGCCAGTATCGTAATCTCTGCTCTTGAGATACGCATCAATAACAGAGCCATATTGTAGAGTACTGAGATTTACACCATTTGACTTTAGACTATTCAGCACTTTCTCGGCCTCCATTGGATGGCCTGAAGTACCATATGAAGTCATCAACAAGTGCATTGTAGCATCAGATGGTTCAATCCCTGATTCCTTCATCTTCCCTATTAGCTTTTCAGCCTTGGAATGATTTCCAGAGCTTCTATACATTTTCATCATTAAGTGATAAAAAGAACGGTCGAGATTATGTCCTTCTGACCTCAGGCTTTCGAAGAGTTCTTCAGCTTGTTCCAGCATCAGCTCCTTACAAAATGCAGCAATCAGGCTTTTATAAGTGTCTCTCTCAGGAGACATACCCAGCCTTTTCATCTCATGCATTAACAAAAGAGATTCATGAGGTCTACGATCTCTGCAGTACATTATTATCAAAGTATTGTAAGTATCCAGATCTGGTTTAAGTCCAGCTTCTTGAATTCTCTGGTATATGTGCACTGTTTTCTTGAAATCTTCAATTCTAGTATATAACTTGAGCATTGAATTCCATATTGAAAGATCTGGCTTGAATCCAGCTTCCTCCATTTCAGAAAGCATGGCTTCAGCATCCCTCACTTGTTTAGTCCTGGACAGTAACCCAATTATAACTCTATAAAGATGCATGGTAGGTAAATATCCAGCAGCCCTCATTCCATGGTAAATTTTCTTCACTTCAAATACATTACCAGCTTGTGCAAATGCCTCAAGCATCAAAAGAATGGAACTCTTACTAATCTTAAAACCCATATCTTGTAGTTCCTGGATCAGAACATACAGCTCGTTTAATCTACCATCAACAATTAATGCTTGCATGAGATTGTTTATGGTATCCACTGTAGGGGATGGACCGTTTCTCATCATGGTATTGAAAACAGCTCTAGCTTTCTCATAGAAACCACTTAAAGCATAAGCTTTTATTAATGCATTCCATGCAGTCCTTCCCACAACACCATACCGATGTTCTATAGTTGCCACAACACTCTCTGCCTTTTCAACTACTTTCAGCTTACCATATGCCTCAATAAGACTTACATGAAATGAGATGTCACCGAGGGGCATACCATTTGCTTCCACCTGGTCTATCAAATAATGTGCTGTTTCTGGAAAACCCATCTTGCAGTAAATGACAGCGATTGTTCTGCAAATATCCTGAGAAGGTTCAACACCCTTGGCCCTCATATCAGAAAATATCTGAGAAGCTTCAGCAAACAGCTCAGCCTCCTCACAACACTTGATGAGGGACTCATACACAGTCAAACTGAAACGATATGAATCACTTTTGCCTGTTTCGCAGTATTCATCTAAAGCCGCATTCAAATTTTGAGCTTTGCAGTTAATAATAATCGAGGCATCAGTTATAAGCTTCCTGGACCTGAAATCATGCTCCTTCACAAAATTTAGCAACTCTATAGCTTCTGAGATTTTCCCAGATGAACTGTATGAACCCAAAATAGACAACAGGTCATCATGATTCCATTCAGAACCCTCTTCAATGACTAATCTCAACATTTTGGCTGCAAAATCATAGCATTCACCCTTAATAAGGAGAGATGAAATGGATTGCAGACTCAAATTACCCAATTCTTTCAAGTCCTTAATCACAATATCAATATTTTCTTCTTCATTTTCTCTTCCAAGAGTTCGGAGCATAAATTCATATAGAGCAAGATCAGGAGTGAAATCATTGCGCACCATGTCATGATATAACAGCATTGCTTTCTTGGTCTCACCAGACCTCAGATTCATGTCCAGCATCACTGTGTAAGCTAAGTGATCCGGTTTAATTCCAGAACGTACCATGCAGTCGAATATATCTTCGGCTTCAACCCTCTTCCCGGCCTTTGCATAACCACAAATCAAGGCACTGTAAGTTTTCAAAGTTGGCTTTATCCCTGCATTTAGCATCTCAGACATCACTTTTGAAGCCTCTGCCATTTTATTGCCTTTCCCTAGCGAGTCAATAAGAATAGTATATGTAACTACATCAGGGCTTCGACCAGAAGATGTCATGTCATTATAGACTTGCAAGGCAAGGTCATGCCGACCCTGTTTCCCATACATGTCAATGATGGTATTATAAGTCATTTCGTCCTTCCCAAAACCCATGTTCACCATCTCTTCACAGATTTCTTTAACCTTTTCAATATTCCCCTGCCTAGCAAATGCATGGAGCAGTGAATTATATGTCACTGCATCTGGATAAAAGCCATTTGCCTCCAGTTCATTAAACAGCTTTGCAGCCTCACCACCCATTCCACATCTCCCAAAAACTGAAATCATAGCATTATACGTCCACAAATCAGGTTGGCATCTATGACTTTCCATATCCTTAAAAACTTTTACAGCTTCCTCAACATTTGATTCACGCGAACAAGCACTAATCAGAGTGTTATAAGTTATTATATCAGGTTGAATGCCCGAACTCCTTACTTCATTAAGAAGTTCAATTGCCAAGTTTGGAGTCATAGGGCCTGATTTGAGACGTGCATTAATCAAAGTATTAAAACTCACAAGATCTGGCTCAAGCCCACGCTTGTGCATCAATTCAAGTAACTGTTGAACCTGGGAAAACCGCCCATTTCTAGCATAAACACCCATCATTGAATTATATACTTGAACTGTGTTTCCAATACTTTGCTCTGCCCGCATAAATATCTCCCCAGCCAGTGCTTCCTGGTTGGCCTTTCCTAGCACAGCAAGTATTGTTGCAAGCATTCGGGCATTCGGAGAATACCAATTTCGAAGATTCAGCCATTCATAAACCTCCAACGCCCTTTGCCAACTAGATTGACCAACCCATTTCACCACAAAACAAAAATCAGTAGGGGTCATTTGCACCATCTTCTCATCCAGCACATCAGCTACAAACTCCTCAGATTTCAGCCCCAAAATCTTATCAGTTAAAAATTGTACCCTCTGACGCCAATCTTTCGCCCTCTTGAGCGCAAGTTTCGTCATTTTCTTCGCCTTAGTCCTACTGGGCCTACCCAAAACCTCTTGGCTTTCATCATTCGACTGAAACCCATTTGAGTTCAAAGACTCCTCTCCCTTCTCCATTCTTCCCCCCTCATAACAACCCACATCCACATCACTTTCCGAGTCAAATTCAACATCTTTTACGGAAGGGGCAGCAACAGATAACGGGGAGGGCTGTGAATTTTGGTGGGTGTCAGTGAATTTCAAGTGGGGCCATCTAGAAGATGGAGAAGCTCTTGTATAGGTAAATTTCTTGGGAATATTATCTCGGTCTTCACTAACAGTAGAAGTAGCAGAATCTGATGAATCTAGAGAGCAAGAACAAAGAGGGGGTTTTCTGGTTACCTTTGATTTTGATGTGGAATTGAAGTGTGGCGGAGCAATACTCAGCAGCGCAGTAGATGCCGCCATGCCACCTAAGTTGGTTGTGTTGGGGACTCAAAGAGTGTTGATGAACATGGTATAGGGATTTGTTGACTGAATAGAGAAGAACCGAAGCTAGTAGAGAACTGAGCTTCAATTGTTTGCTGTTATAGAATTGACAAGATATTTCTTCTGTTTTTGGCGGGTTGCTTCCGATATATCTCACACTTCAACTCGGCTAAGCTTGATAGACAAATGAAGTTGAAAACAGTTTCATGGATGCAGCCTTGGAATGGAAAAATTCTATTTTCTTCCAAATAAAGTCTTATATAGCATCAATTCGAATATGATCAGATTTTAATATAAATAAAATTATTCTTATTTTTGAGATAATCTTTTTTATATAATGTGATAAATAAAACTGTTTTTTCCTATATTAGAGATATTAGGTTTAACTGTCGAATATGAAATTTTTTTAATATTATGTGGGAACAAAAAAAAGTTATTTCTAAATATTTTATATCTATTATTTGCAAATTAAGAGATTAAAAGAGCATATCATATCACGCATTAGTATAGATATATAAACAGAGGTTTGTATTTGAAGTCTTATAACCTAAGAAGGTAATTAAAATTTGATTGTAGTTAGATCAATTATGTTATATAGTGTGTAGTGTTGGTTAGTCAAGAATTTCCATATTTAAAAATTAAAAAAATAAAGATATTACAATGAATGTATGATGACATGAAGAGAGGTAAAATTAGAAACAAAGATATGAGGACAAGATGGAAATGACTTTGTTGGAGAACGATATGTGGGATGGAAGAATAAGATGGTTCGACCATCAAAAAAAGCGTACCAAAAAATTAAAATAAAAATAATATAGAAAAAATTTAAGAAAGTTCAATGGAGTGAGATAAAAGTAGGAGGAAACGCTAAACATGAAATGACAAAGCAAGTTAAATTTAGTAGGTTAAGATTAATCTTTTTCTTCTCTATCTCGATCCATTTTCATCGCATAATTTTTATGTATATACTATTTTGTACTTTAAACCCTTTTCATAGAGATCTTGGTTCAATCATTAATTATTTTTCGTCTTGTACTATGACTATCATATTACTTATTGTAACTATTGTTCGATTTTCTTGTATTTTCATTACTTTTTTTTTATTGTTTTGGATTTTTTTTCTTGAGCCAAAATTTTTTGGAAATAATATTTGTACCTTTGAAGTGTGGGAGGTCTACTTATACTCTAACCTCTCAAGACCATAATTATTATTCATATATAAGATACATATTAGATCCGAATAATTGTTCATCCAATTTTATGAAATTATATTGAATATGTTATATAAACTTTTTTCAACAAAAAATAACTTTTTAATATAATAACTACTAAAGACAAACAATCATATAAAAAACCAACTCTAGAAACGTAAAAACACCATGGGAACTAGACATTATCTTCTAGAGACCTAACTCTTTATTTTTTCAATCATCAAAATCTATATAAACTCTACTCAATAGAAAGTATTTTATTATACTCTTTCTTTTTTCTTTTTTTTTTTTTTATAAATCGTAAAATATTATCATAACAATCAAATAGTTACACCTAATGGCATACTGAAGATTTAAGCTACCTTTCTAGAATCTGTTCGCAATCCTTATTTATAAAGTTGATGTTTTTCTCTTTTTTTTTTTTGGTGGTAAAATGATTTTATATAGATACAAATAGTAAAGCTGATGAATTAAGTATATACATCTAGTTGTTTTCTTAGATTCTTTCTAATAGTCTATCATTTTTGTAATTTCCTTCTTAATTTCTCTAAAAATCAGTTTTATATCTATAATTATCATATAATACTAAATAAAAATATAAAATTATTTGAGCCCCAAAAATTATATTATATTTAAAATTGAAAATCAAAAGTTTGAAATAATAATGTAGGTGGCTTAGTAATTAGGTGGTCCGTGAAAGGTCCTGTCTTTGTAGTTTGCCATTGTCAAAACAAATTTAATACTTGAGATTAGACCAATGGAACGTCTTGCTTTTTTGTGTTATCACAAATTTGATACTTAGATTAGATAATTTCCTATTATTTGAAGATTATGAAGCTAAGTAAATAGTAGTGCACTTAGCAGTTATAAGATGAGATTTGATTTTTATCAATTAAGTTGATTTCGTACGAGGAGAGTGGAATTAGTTCTCTAATCGATACGGGATTTAATGGAGCCTGAGATAGATAAATAATACTTCATGCACTATTAGAAAATATGAATTAACTATGAAATTTATTAGTAACTTTTAGCTAGTTAAAATTTTATATAATTCATAATTAAATGAGATTAACATAAAACTTTTGTTGATTTTTTAGCATTTTAATATTAATATTTGGTATATTAATTTGCTTATTTTGGACTTAAGAGTGCTACACCAAAATTTATTTTGTCCGTTTGGTGCTTAATGGCATTTGATGCTGTAGTTTTGTTCATCTTTATATTTAGGAGTCGTTTGGTGAGAAGGATAACTAAAAATAATCTTGAAATAAAAATTTAGTGCTAGTCGTTTGGTTGGTAAATGTGGGATAACTTATTCCGGGACTAATAAATAATACCGAGACACGTTATCTCTCCTTTTGGGTGGTATAATAATCCTAGGATAAAAAGGGTCAAATGATAATAATATCCTTTTACACCCTTTTTTATACCTCACTTTGTATATTTACATTATTTTTTAATACATTATATAATAATATTCACAACCTTCACTCATTATTTTCATAATACTTCTTCATATTTTTCTATTAAAAAATTACACTATATAGTATATTTTTTATTAACTAATTCTTATGTTTTTTATATTTTGATTTTTCATAAATCCTTTTTTACTTTAACAAACTTTAAAATGAGGTTTTATTTGTAAATTAATTTTTTTAAAAAATATTTTAAATGCATACGATATTATTATAGAAATGCATACCTAAAAATATTTAAGCTAAATAAGAAGAAAAACTTATTTGAAAAAATTAATATTGAATAACTAAAGTTCAGCAAAGAAAATACATTAAAAACTAATAAAGTGAATGGTATTTTTGTAAACAAGCATAATATTCTTAAAATTTATCCAACAAACCAAACGCTCAATAAGAAATAACCTCAACATAATTTATCCTATCATAACTTATCCTATCATAACTTATATTCAAACCAAATAACGCCTTAGTGATGATAGTAGTGGCTGAATAGTCAGACATGGTCATTATTTCTCCGTTCAACTCTTATTTTATTTGGAAAAAGCACACAAAATATACCAAATTTGAAATTATTTACCCTTAATATTTATCCTTAATAGACCCATCACTCAAACTATTTATCTTTTTACCCACTTACCCTTTTTATTTTACTTATGTCATCATGTTGACGTCAGCATAAATACTATATAATATACTCCGATAGTATATATACACACACACTATATCAGTATCATATAGAATAAAATCAATCATCTGTGATATTCTGGCGGTATATATACTCAATTGGTATCATATAGAATTATGCTTTTTTTAAGAAATAAATAAGAAACAAATTTTAAAAAAAAATATTAAACTCTAAGTTAGTAAAAAATATATTCGTGATAGTACTCCGTCAGTATATTGATATCCTATCGTTATTATATAATTTTGAGCTCTTTTTTAATTAAAAAAATTATTAAGAGAAAATTATTAAAGTTACAAATTTATTTATTAAATTCTAAATTAGTAGAAAATATATTCTTTGTGATACTTTATCGGTATATTGATATCATATCGGTATCATATAGAATTGCGCTTAATTTTCTGTGATACACTATCGGTATATGTATACTCTATTGGTACATCATCAGCCCACAAATTTAATATTAGGGAGAGTAATTTTAATAGTATGGGGATATAAAATGTAAAAGGGTATATTGATGTAAATAGTTTGCTTTAAAGGAGGTATAAATTTACTTTTTCCATTTTATTTTCCTTTTTATTCATATATTACCTTTATAATTTATGCAACTTCTACCTCATTTATCTTTTTTATTTACTACTCCATTATCTTTCTATAGAAAATTTTCTATCCTATAAACAATGATGGTCAATTGATCGTCCTTTGTTTATTATATAAAAAAATATAGACTATATAAAAGTTAAATAAAAAAAACTTTTAATTAATTTTAATATAGAGTATTTTATGATTAGACTGTTATAACTAGTTTCTTTAAGCATGAAAGTATGAAATTATATCCAAACTCACGTGACAAGACAAAATCTTGAAAATGTAACTACTAAAATACCCCTAAAAGCTCATAACTTGGCAATGTAGTAGTTTTGAATAATTGTGAATTATATGAAGTTTTCAAATTAACTTTTGATATTCTTGTAATGTCTTTAATTAACGGTCAGACATTGCAATATTCCAGATTCTACGGGCACGTTTGTATTGGGATACAAAATCATGATTTAAAATTAAATTAATTTAAAATTTAAATTTTATTTGGGCACCTAATTCAAAATTTTTAAGCAGCATTTTTTCCTCTTGAAAATAAAAATTCCACAAATTATGAAAAATTTATCAAAATTTCTCTAATTCTAATACAATCTTACGAATAATAAAATTGTAGTTCATAAATAAGATATCGAACATAGCATTGGTAAATTGTATATCTCAATCTATGTTCTTATAGATAAATTTTTGTGATAACAAACTTTCAAATACACATAAGTTTATAAAGATCCACAAATCAATAATAATAGAAACTAATTATCTATTAATATGATAATTTCATATGATACAAACATTTTCTTGATGTCGAACGTGAGTTTTTATTTACAAAATTTAATATAAAAAAATCTGAACTTATGTGTGAAGTTTTACATTTTTAAAAAACTTAAAATCATGACTTGAATTTTCAAATCATACCCTTTTTTTTTGGGAGGATTTAGAATTTGGCATCATTATCTCAAATAAATCATAGTTTCATATGCCACGTATAATAAAAGAAATTGATTATTCTTTGCTATTCCCATCTTAAACTAATTTTATCTTTGGTCCCATAGGGAACAATAGTACAAGATGCATACACAATAAAGCAGAGTACGGACAAAGTAATGGAGGGCAGGGACAGGTGGAGTAACTGTTAATGGGGTTACCGTAGTGGTACGGGATTCTAGAGGATAGGACACTGATGTGGATATGCCTATATTTTTTTGTTCCTTCATAATTGGCAAAGGAGAAAAAATTAGAGGCCCAATTGCTAAAGTTTGGATTAGCCTTACTTTTGAATCTTATCTTTTTCCTAATCATGCCAGCATCCTATCGCCTTCCATTAGTCTTTCAACGCAGCTACGTAACTAATCTCTTTCTCAATTCCAAATGATAAAGACTGAAACTGACGTAATTTTCTGAAAGCAAAAAGTTCATAAGAATATTACAGCATAGATCATAAGCAGTTACATAGCAGTGGTAAAAGACACCCATATTACATTACCATACGAACCTTCAAAAGCAGTGCAGCTTTAATACCTTATTAGTCTATACTGCACCTTAATACTTACTCTAATAAACACAAGCAAACAGCTTTACTTGTACCCAAAATATATATATAGTTATACAGCAGTTTTACTCAAGTACGTGGAATTAGTTAAGCATGGGCTTCTCCAAGTCCTCAAGAGGGCGGAAGAATGTCTTTTGCTCCAAAATGGATTCCGCAGTGGCAGCAGTGGCGGGTGAGGAGTGGAAGCCACGTTCCCCGCCAGCAGTATCAGTCGATGCTGGCCCAAACACCCCAGTTTGTGGGTGAGGAGCCCAGTATTTTTCTGATTGCGCCTCTATCACTTCATCAGGCACAAAAGAATCCTGCACATGTTCCTCTGGGTTTTTGTCGTACACGGATGTCTGCACTCCCCTCCTGCGTATATACAACAAAAATAAACTAATTGTTAATTAAACAATGTGTAGATACAAGTTATTCGTATATATTACGCCTTGTAACTATCTCACTCCAAAATTTGATAAAATTTGGTGCCCCAATGTCGGGTCTACTCACGTGATTATGTCGGGTTTAATTTCCTCCTAATAAACAACTTAAAACCAACCGACTTTAATTATACGTCAAATCTAAGATTATCTTTGTTTCATATTATATGAAAACTTAGTAAATTAACATAAAATTAATTATTTTTTTTATTTTACCCCACCATTAATTAATATATTAAAGATTTTTTTTCAACTTAATTTACTATACATTGATATAAATAAAGGATAGAATAATAAAATTCACTAGTGCGTTGATGACTTCTACTAATAGTGTAAAATGAAAAGTGCTCATATAATATGAGACAGAGGAAATATTGATATCTGATCATAGCTAGTCGCTTGCTCTTAATAACTAATTTTTGAGACTTAAATTACTTTTTAAAGATAAATTGTTAAAATATAATTCAAAATCTATGATAAAATAAAATATTTGATTATAAATATTAGTACAACAAAATGTATTATTTTTTAAAATATGATTCAAACTCTATTATGAAATAGAATATTTGATCATAAAATATTAGTACTACAAAATGTATGCCCAAATAATATCTAAACTACTGTTTCTGGGCCACAGGATAATTATTGATCATCTTGGTGAAGGTGGGACACAGGTCCCATCTCCCAACCCCCACCAAAAAGGAACAATTTTGAACCCATTAATCATAGCAATATTGTTGCTTCAAAAAGGCAGAATACCTACAGCCCTACATGTCTAGTCAAGTGCTTCTATCTAATCCTTTTATCTTCATGTGGGTCCCTCTGTAGCTTCACCTACGGAACCTACACCTACTCACCTACTATTCATTTTTTTTCTTTCCAAGCTTCTCTGAGTTCAGGTTAGACGGTTACATCTTTACATCTAACTTTTTGAAGTATATAATTAATGTAGATGTAAATATTAATCGTCATCTAACCGTGAAATACATGCAAGTATTTATAAAATATATTTTGAGAAATATCAACGGTTCAGATCAATTGTAACATGTGTGTTAGGCTGACGGCACACTATCTGTCAGATCAACGGTTCAGATCAATTGTAACATGCGTGTGTTAGGCTGAGGGCACATTATCTGTCAGCTGAAATTCCTAAGATGCCCCGGCAAGAGGTAATTTACCTTTTGGGGGCATATTAGTGGGTGAGATGTCCTAATACGATAAGCCTTCCACTTCATCACGCATTATTATTATTATTATCAAGGAAGAAAAAACATGACTGTCAGAAGTATGCCTAAAATAATGCTTTGATGAAAATATCCTGATTTATGATCAGTGTTTCTGGAAATATACATTAAACGGGAAATAAATCAGAATGAAAAATCGGTAGATCAGAGTGGACGAATACAGAAACTTTCCGGGAAAAAAAGAATACGCCAGAACAAATCGGACCAAAAATCCCAGTTAGCTAGCTAGAAGACGAGTAATAGAATTTAGGGTTGCTAGATCTGGAAAAACAAACTAAAACCGGTAAAATGCGAAGTATTAGCTCCCACAAGTTGAAAATCCAATTGAAATGATCTCGTATTTGATCGGTTATACCAAATACTGAAAATCACAAACCTAAGATCTCTCATGCTATGATCAGTAATCTCTTGCTCAACGGAAACACTAGAAGGATCAAAATTAGAGAGAGAGGAGACTAGAGAGAGAAAGGAGCATCGTGTACTCCGAGCATTGTTTGACCAACAAATTCGTCCATTACAGATCTTAGCAGAGGACCAAAATTAGGATCGTCACCAGGGGAACAAAAGCTAAAAGTTAGCAATTAGCATAATTTTCTCAGAAATTTAGTCAAAATCGCAAAATACCACCGGCACTAAACAGATATCGAACATTAAGCTCGTCTATACAAACAAATGAACTAGAAAGGTAACACTGTACAGTGAATAGGTAAGAAAAGCTGCTAGCGCAAGACGGTAAAAGGACAAAAACAACGTTCACAGAGATCAAATTTAGAAGGATCAAAATCAGAGAGAGAGCGAGGAGATTAAAGAGAGAAAGGAGTATCGTGGACTCCGAGCATTGGTTGACCAACAAATTTCATCCATTACAGAACTTAGCAGAGGACAAAATATTAGGATCCTCACCAAAGGGAACAAAAGCTAAAAGTTAACAATCAGCATAATTTTCTCAGAAATTAAGCAAAAATCGCAAAATACTGCCAGCACTAAACAGATATATCGAACATTAAACTCACCTATACGAATAAATGCACTAAAAAGTCAACACTGTACACTGAATAGGTAAGAAAAGCTGCTAGCGCAAAACGGTAAAAGGACAAAAACAACTTTCACAGAGATCAAATTCAGAACCGCACCTGCCAGAGAGGGAAGATGAACTAGCAGTAGTTCGAGCACTTGCGTAGCTGATCTGGTTGACAACTCGCTTCCCTAAGTTCACGAGTCCACGGCTCTGCAAATTGGCGGCCATACAATATGCACTTAAGAAGAAGAAGAAAATGAAGTTTCTGAATTTTCACAGAGATAAAGAGCAAAGCTCCTTTGTAATGATGATCACACTCTTTGCCTGCTTCCCCCATTTTATAGTGAAAAAATGTGCTGCATTTCTCTTTCGCACCTACCCAGTACAAAGGCGTACCATTTCCGTCTCATTTAACGGTAATTGGTACGTTAACAGAATATCCAATTATTAACCCCTTTTTAATTCGGTCGATCAATGGAATTATGGATCTTAAAACGATTCTGGGTATCTTAATTATACTATTCATTTATTTTTATTCATTCACTATTCTAAAAATAAATTTACTTTTAATATTTATGAGAAAATAGTTGCTTTTTAAATTTTTATTTTTAACACTAATTATTTATATTTATTTTTTATATACAAAATATCAAATAATTTAGACAAATAAAAACGAACAAAAGGAAGTTAAATAATCTGATTAATTAAGGGAAAAGTCGTTTCGTGATCTTGAATTCTTGATGTACGACAAGGACATACCGTTACTTCCGTTTCGACGTTAAGTTATCATTCTCACATAAAGGAGATGATATTTTATGAAATGACTATCTTGTCCTTGAATGGTCCCTATCCTTTTGTTGCCAAATGTCCAATTAATACGTGTTTTCTTAGCGTGGGGATAAGATAAAATTGTCAAACAATCTTTATAGAAAATAGCACAATAGTCCCTTTTATTTAGGATAAGTTCAAATTAGTCATTTAAGTATATTATATTGAGGAGTGTGAGTCTTGAAGTTTGTCAAAATGAACACTTTTGATCTCTCTATTAAATTTGATGAAAAATATACTTTTTTTTATAAAGGTTACAAAATATTGCCTCAACTTTTTTTTATTTACTCCATTTTATTTCTTTTTAAGATCGAATCTAAACATGTGCTCGAGAGATATATAAATTCACAAGAAAAGAAAAGTCATAGTAATCTGGTCCCCTGCAGACATTTTGATATTTCATATTTAATTTAATTTAATTTTGCGATTCATCTCGAATTCAACGGATAAAATTTGCCTCATATATTTGATCTAAACAAATAGATAAAGTGTCATATTAACATGTAACTTTTTGGTGTGGGGATAAGATAAAATTGTCAAATAATCTTTATGAAAAATAGCAAAATAGTCCCTTTTTGTAGGATATGTTCAAATTAGTCATTTAAGTATATAATCGAATAGTTTATTTCTTTATGTTTGTCAAAATGAACACTTTTGATCTCTTCAGGTACGGACATTAAATTTGATGAAAACTATAATTAAAAAAAAAAGAAAGAAAAGAAGGTTAAAAATATCTTTTCAACTTTTTTTTTATTTGCTTCATTTTATATTTCATCGAAACTGAACTTAAATATATATTCAAAAGATAAATATTTATACATTAATCAAGAAATATATGAATTAACAAAAAGCAAAAAGTCATGGTGATCTGGTCCATGGACATTTGGTGTTTTCAATTTATCTCAAATCCGATTGGTAAGTTTGCTAAGATATTTGCCCTAAACAAAAATGCTCTCCTTTTGGGAAAATTTAAATGGACAATTTTATTTAGGAATATATTTTAGGGGTTATTTTGAACTTATCATAAACATAAAGGGACACTTTTGTCTTTTTCTAACACTCTCTTCTCTTTTTTCTTTAAGAAAAAAAAATTTCTTCTTCTGTATTAATTTTATCTGCTTCCTTAAATGGTCGAATAGAATTGCTGATTAGATATGGAGTCACTCTTACTTAAGAAGATTTTCTATGGATATAATCTTTATAAAATAAAAATAAAACCTTCTAGATATTGAAGTTATACCTAACATATATGGTGAACTAGCTAGTTTTCATTAGCACTTGGAAAATTAATCAGCCTACAATTTAGGTTTAAGATTTAAAATATTACTCTCTCCATTTAATAATCATTGTCTAGTATTAACTTAGCACAGAAATTAAAGAACAGTAAATGATAAGGGGTACTTAGTCAAATCATCTTTTGAATATAATAAACACAATATTTTGAAAAATGTGATACTCTCTCCATTTACTATTAGATGTTAAAATTTTCATTATTTGATTTTAATTTTACTTGTTATTTTGAAAAAATTAAGATATGACAATTTTTTTTTTATCTATTTTACCCCAAATTTACTTAAAAAGTTAATGTTTTTAAAAAATATAGAATTTCTTCAAAAGTTCAATGATCAATTCATATTTAGATTCCTTGGGAATACTTCTTGAAAAAACATAAATATTATAAAATCAAGAAACACTTCTATTTGTCATTGTATTGATAATATTAAATATATTATAATTTGAATTATGACTTTAATGAATATTTTTATCAATTAATAAAGGTAAAATAGTAATCTTATTATACTAATAATTGTTTACGTGTGTCAAGTCAAAATTTGACATCTGATAGTGAACGGAGGGAGTAGAAAAATAATTATATTAATAGTAATGGCAAGTTAGAAATTAAATGTAAAATTATTTCTTAATTTCATAAAATAAACAAATATTATTAAATTATCTTTAGTATAATGAATAAGTAAATATGAACAAATAGAGTACAAAATAAGCCATATTAGCTTCATAATTAAATGATGTTGAAAATCAAACATAGTAGAGTATACATTAAATAGGTTTATGAAATAATTTAGTCAGATCTAAATTAATGGAAAGAGTTAGACGTGGTAGCATTATGACTGTTAAATTAGGAACCCCCGTGTTAAGTAAAGATAGGATAATATTTAGGAGATGTTGAATAAGTTTTTTTTTTTAAAATGACATATGAGCTAAAAGTTTTTTTAAAGTGACTCTTTAAGCATAAAGTAAATATTTGTGTTAAATACCTTTAAAAATTAAAAAATACTTAAAAGTCAAAAATATCTATAAATAAACCTATTCAAACACCTTTTTATTTGTTTTAGCTTGGCTATTTTGGATTTTCAAAAATGCAAGAGTTTCTTTATAGAACTAGACACGAAATCAATATATGTTAGGAGTATTTTTTTTAATATCAATATATGTAATACATACGAAATTTGAAGTGTCATCTAAATTTTTATATGATTTTTAAATATTTTAAATTATTAATTATTGTGATTAATAATATTTTTTATAATATTTAGAATAATAATATATATTACTTCCTTTGTCTCAACTTATGTTACTTCCTACCCTATTGCCTCTGGGAAACCTTAAACAATCTGTCTCTCCCCTTTGATCTACGATATATAAAATCTCTATTTAACTAAAACAACAACTAAAAGAAAAACAATGTGTGCTTAATACACTAGGTAACAACCACTTGGACAAGCCATTAGAGTTCAGGAAAACACTACTTAGTAAAGTTTAAATTCGAAACCTCTATGATTCTTATCATGTAATATTTTATTAGTGCTAAATCACAAATATATGATCTTACATCTTCTTTTTATTAGAATACTAGGGGTGATATTTAACAGTATATATTAAGTTTATTGTGACTAATGAAATTTATGTTATTTTATATTTTTTTTGTCGAGCTAAGTTTTTTAGGGAAGCAATTAATAGCAAATTGTTTACCTCTATTTGCATTTATATTTACACAAAATTGATTCATGTTGCAGCTGGTGGTAAGCAAGTAACACCATATTATTTACTTCTATTTATATTTATATTTATATTTATACAAAATGTGAAACTTTTTTTGTAGTTGAACTACATCAAAAAACATTAGTTGATGTTGCAAACTAATATAGCATGTCTAAAAATATTTGTACTCATTCATGGATCAATGACATGCTCAAATTTGACTCCTGATTTACAAGAAGAATATGCGAGAAATTTAGAATGTGCCGATTTTGAATAGTAATAACAGAAGAAGGAAGGAAAAAATAGCTTGGATGTAATGAGATTTGTATTTTACTAACCTTCAATGTTGTTATATCAGCAATGACCCTGTGTTTTAGACGTTTTACTCGATGATGTGAATGCTTATTTTCACAAAAAATCACTTAACTTTATTTCATAACATCAAAATCACTCAACTAATGATTCTTTTAACAGAAAGTCACTCAATTAAAGATTCTTTTCACAGAAAGTCACTCAGTTTTTTTTTTTATATCCTCAACGTCACCCACTTATTGATATTTCACTTAAAAGTCACTCAACCAATTCAAATATTTTTTAATTAAATTTGTTGAAATAGGAGTACAATTTTTGTTTTAAACTATTTTTTTTTAAAAAAAAATAATAAGATGATCAGTTTAATTATTTTACTAAATTCTATTGGAACAAAAATTTTGTTTTTTTTTTTTTAAAAAAGATACTCTTTTTGATTATTTTAATGAGTTTTATTAAAATATAATTTTTTTA
>JAABOM020000075.1:20850968-20872016 GCA_011800125.2 Solanum clarkiae
TTCTTTTAACTTTTATTTTTTCTATCTTAAATTAATTTATGAAGTAATGCACACATATTAAAAAAAATATATTAAAACTAAAATTTTAATTATATTTTCACTATTATTCTTATAAATAACTTTATGAGTAGTGTAGTTTAATTTTTAAAAACTATATAATTTAATATAAAAAATTCAAATATCTATTTTAAAATTTGAATAATTTTTTGGAAATTTGGAAAAATTGAAAAAGCATACTGCAGTAGCCTTCTCGTATATATATATTTTCACTAAACGACGATACACAGTCTCTCTGTGTGAAGAACTCATCCAGTTTCTGTGCCACTTTTAAAAATTCACAAGCTTCACATTGCTTGCTCTCTACACTTCTCCTCTCTTCCTTCTTCTTCTTGCTCTTTTTTACGGTCAAAAAGATCAGTTTTTGAGTGACGCCAACAGTTCAAACAACAAAGAAAGAGCGGCTATGGAGAGAAAAGTGATAATAGTTTGTGGGGTTGTGGGATTTTTAGGGCTATTATCTGCTGTTACTGGTTTTGCTGCTGAGGCCACAAGGATTAAGGTAATTTATTCCCCCTTGAGAAAAAAACCCAAGATCCCATTTTTTTGCTGTGAGGTTTCTATTTTTTTATTTTTAGTTTTACTTTCTTGGTTTGTATGATCATGAGTGATGTATGGGGGAGCTTTAGTTCATTACTTTAATCTGGAAAACTGTTATGGCTATACTCTGCTATCTAGTTGCTGTCAAATCTTTGTTAGAAATGAACTGAAAAAGTTAATTCATTCTTACAATCTAAGACAAAGAATCTTAATAGATGGATAGATGAAGCTTTCTTCTGTTTGTAATTTGTGTCTCCGTCAAGAAAAGAGAACTTTGATAAAGTGCAGCTGCTTTACTTTTGTGGTTATGTACAATGAACAACACAAATTCTATTCCTTTTCTTTTGTTTCATTATCATTCCAAGCTACTCCACCAAAAAAATTGTAAATTTTTTTTCCCTTGGACTATTAGGTGAGGTCAAATTTGATATGAAATTTCTACCCTTGAGATGTTTACTCCTACCTATCTAGTTTATTCTACTTATGGGTTTTCGAAAAGAGGGTTTCCAGGAAACAACTCTCTACCTTTGTGAGGTAGTGGTAAGGTCTGCATACATATTACTCTCGCTAGATCCCACTTGTGGGATTCCACTGGGTATGTTGTTGTTGTTGTTGTTGTTGAGATGTTTGCTCCTGGTAGAACTTAGTGGTCATGTGATGGCCAATGTAAGGGAGCCCATCATTTTTAATTCAACTATTAAAGCCTGGATTCTTATTGTGAAATTTGCTCATTCTTTGGGGAAAAAAGTTTTTAGGCAGAGTCTAGGTGTATTCAGCTGAATTTCATTGGGAACTACCTTCACAAGGTAGGGTAGGGTAAGGCTGCATATACACTACCCACTTCAGACTCTACTGGGTATGTTGTTGTTTGTCTGCCAATTCAGCTGAATTTGAATGGTTTCTGCATGTTAAGACTTCGAGCATCTAGCTACCCACCTACCTATATACTTACATATGCTCACTGTGTGTGTGTGTATAAATATATAACTCTCCATGGATTGGTCTCGTCCCTGCTAATCTTGGTTGCAGTTCCATATGATTGTTCCTTGTATCAGGAAATATTATGTTTCACTTGAATGGAGAAAGGATTTCAACTTATATTGGACACTGCAAGCATTTTCTGTCAATCTGCTGACTTTCTCCCCTGTGCCCTACGACATGCTTACGGGTGAGGTATCGCAAGGATAGGGAATGAATAGTTTCTAGGGGGTGGAGAGTGGAGGAAATTGTTTAAAAATTATTGGCTTTTAGATTATATCACCCACTGTACTGCTACCATTCATAAATACTTGGGTGGAGTTTTACAGGTGGGAGTTGGTAGATGGAGAGAGTGCTAATGCATCAAGTAAAAGAGACCTTTGATAGTAATTTGGTTGCATGCTAAATTTCAGATGCCAAGGATGGTTACAGTATTTGAGAAACTTTCATTACATGTTTCCTATATGGATTTTGGTTCCGTGCTATATAGGGGGGTAAAGAGAGTTTATGTTTCCTTGTTTGCTCAGAGGGTCGGAGTGACTAACTTACAGTACTATAAAATTATTCTTCAGGGTTCTCAGGTCCAGGTTCCGTCTCCTTCAGAATGTGTATATCCAAGGAGTCCTGCACTGGGTCTTGGATTGGCTGCTTCTGTGGCTCTTATGGTTGCTCAAATAATTATCAATGTTGCAAGTGGATGTGTCTGCTGCTGTAAAGGCCAACATCAATCAGCATCTAATTGGACGCTAGCACTAATATGTTTTGTTGTATCCTGGTAAGTTGGTTATGGACTAATAATTAATTTCAAGTTCAGTAGTCATTATTGCTATACATTTATATCAAAAGGAATATTTATTTGTTTCTCTGTATCCTTGTAATTTGGCTTACTATTAATTTGATTCAAGTTCAGCTGTTCATTATTGTAGTGGATCAAATGGAGGTTGACCCTAATGACAGATAGTAATTGCTGTTCTATAGTTTCTATAAGAGTCTTGCCTCGAATGTGTTGGGATTTATCAGAAACCTTTATGCATATGCAGTCAAGGCAAAGTAGATGTTCGTTATTCCCACATTCAGAAGTTGACAAGCTTAGTCTGTGTTATTGCCCTTTCGACATCAGAACACTTTTTCTTTTTTGAGAAAGAAAAAAGGCACCCTTTGACATCAGTATCAATTTAAACAATTATTTTTTCTGATCTTCCCTTTAAATGTCAAATCTTGACCAAAGAATGAAAGTTGGACCTATGTTGTCTTGTGTAGAAGGATGATAAGATTTCTATCAACGTTTTTGAAGCCAAAAACTTGCCTTACATCTGTAATGCTGGTTCACATACAAGTAACAATTGCATGTGCCTACTTTTTTAGCAATTTTAGAAGTATCATAATTTTAGCATGTGTTGTGGCTTGTGGATATAGGTATTTGATAGTGTTGGCCTTTTACTCATCTTTTTGTGGACAGTAATTAATCCAAATAAAAATATACCGTATCGTTCATATGTCTTCACCTACCAATGGTACCTTGTTGGTCCTACAGATGCAAGTTCCAGTGCACTGCGTTGAGGTGGTGATATGCAGGGGGGGGTGGGCAGAAGCCGCGTTTCGTTGTCTCCCTTTTTTCATCCTCAGTCCCTTCAAACTTCAGGGAATGTAGATTAACGTCTGCAGTATGTTAATTGGTGCACAAGATACCTTACTGTGATTCCAAAACTGTGGTCTAGCTGATGATGTCGAGCCTCAAATATTTGTATGGACCTTGAGATATCATTGCCTCTCCTTTCTCTGATTGTGCATTTGTTTTGGTTCATATGCATTGGAGTATTTCTCTGGTGGGCTAATTTGATCTCATACATCTGAAGAAGCCCTAATATGGGTCTACTCGCCTCTTATGCAGGTTTACATTTGTTATAGCATTTCTGTTGCTGCTAACAGGTGCAGCACTGAATGATCAGCATGGTGAAGAGAGCTTGTATTTCGGCAACTACTACTGCTATGTTGTGAAGCCTGGAGTATTTGCTGGAGCTGCTGTCCTGTCCCTTGCCAGTGTTGCTCTTGGAATCACCTATTATATTTCCTTGACATCTGCAAAGAACATCCACGATCCATGGCATCCACCAGCTCCAAGTCAAGGTGGCATTGCAATGGGACACCCACAATTTCCTTCACAGACCAGTCAGGAGCCAGTTTTTGTGCATGAAGATACTTATATGAGACGCATATCTACATGATTGTCCCTAGACCCGTAAAAACATAAGGAATGGAGGTGTGAAGGGTGAAAGAATCTTTCTTTTTGTTTGTCGGAAATGTGTTGCCTGTAGCTTCTACCCGGAGGTGATGTGTGTATGTAATCAACAATGCAACATACTAGTGTTGGATAGCTATCATTAGGAATGTTTCTTGCTCTAGTTTCACAGGGTTGGATTGTGAGGAAGAGCAGAAGAAAAGCTGTCACTATTGGCTTCACCTGAAATTTTGTTTAGTGGGAACTGAAATACTCTTAGAAATACAAAGTGCTGGATGTGAATATTTGCTTTGATTTGGACCAATAGCTCCATTAAACATGTTCTATATGCCTTTTTATCAAACATGCATTTGGATTACCTTATAACTGAGAACTGACCAAAACAAATTATTTATGTAGATTGTTTTGACTCTTTTATAGGAATAGTGTATATAAAAAATTCATAGAACAAGTTCCTTTTGATCTTGAAAGGTTCCATGTGTCTAAAGTACCACTCATTTCCTGCTTTTTGGGATGGCTGATGGAGGATGAAATATTCTTACTCGACAAGGAAAGTGTGGAAATGCTAGCTTGAAGACACAGCTTTCATGAAAATAACACACTAATACAAAAAAATGGATGAGTGACGATGACCTATATAAGATAAACCGTTTGGTTTGATATAAGTTAATAAGTTATGATGAGATAAATTATGTTGGGATAAGTAACGATGGGATAAAGTTACGTTGAAGTTATATTTTATTGAGTGTTTGGTTTGTTGGATAAATATATTATTTTTTTACAAAAATACCCTTGATTTTATTAGTTTTTATTACATTTTTTTTCTTGCGTTATTCAATATTCATGTTTAAAATAAATCTTTCATCTTATCTATATTAAATATTTTTATGTGCATTGCATTTAAAATAAAACTTTCTTCTTATTTAATTTAAAAACATAACTTCTATTTTTTAAATTTGTTAAAGTAAAAAGGATTTATAAAAAATCAAAATATAAAAAAAATAAGAATTAGTAAATAAAAATTATAATATATATAAGGTTGAGAATGTTTATATATCGTATTAAAAATAATATAAATACATATAAATAAAAGGGTACCCATGTCATTTATTCATTTTATCCCAGGACTTATCCCGGGATTAGTATACCCTCCAAGAAAAGGGATAACTTATCCCGTTACTATTTATTTTTATCCTGAATTATATACATTAATCCTTCACACCAAACGACCCCCCTTAGTGTTCAGTGATGGGGACCTGTAGTTAGACGCTGTGATACCAATCATGTTTATGTATTGAGAAATACTGAATCATGTTTATGTATTGAGAAATACTGAATCATGTTTATGTATTGAGAAATACATCATCATCAGAAAACTGTACAACAATGGTATAATTGCTAGACAGGCCTTTTTGTCACACAATAGGTGTGTGGCAGCTGCTTAATTAGAACAAATGACTCCCCCTCCCCCGGTTTACTGACAGAAATATGACTATCAAACAAAGAAAATAAAAGAAGAATCTCTTCTACATACAGCAGTTGGTATATGTCCAGGATTCCATACAGTTGCTTAGGTGAAAATAAAAGAATCTCTTCTACATACACAGCAGTTGATATATGTCCAGGATTCCACAATACAGTTGCTTGGTGAAATCAGAATTGAATTTACAATTGTCTTCTTCAGTTGGCAGTCTTTTGTTCCAGTATGTTTATAAGAACACTTCAGCATGCAACTTTCCCTTGTCATTCAGCGAATACCACGGTTTAGGTGAGCGAATGGTTCAGGATTTGCCTTTGGTGCAGGTTTTGCTACTTCAGGAGTCCCAAAAACATTCCAGAATCTGAGAGTTTCATCTCCAGCTGCAGATGCAACTGTGCAACCATCTGGACTCTGCAAAATGGATAAACAAGAAAATGAATACTTTGTATTAAAACAAACCATCTGGACTCTTGCAGTTTTCTTTCGAGAGTCAGGCAGTGAATGCAAAAGACGCAGTCATGAGAATTTACCTGAGCCATGAAAAGTACTCTGGATGTGTGGCCAGTAAGCTCAGCCACCTTCACCATGGAAGGGTATTTCCAAAGCGTCAGCTGATTCTGAGTGAAACCATGAGAACTTAGCAGCTCACGTTCGTTCTTGTTCCACAGGAGGGAACAAACCTGAGATCCTGTATCAATTGAGTTCAAGCAGGCACCAGTGTGGGTATTCCAGAATTTTATGCACCTGTCACTTCCACCACCACCAGAGGCCAATAAGTTACCCTGGAAAGGGCACCAAGCAAGGGCTTTAACAGCAGCTGTGTGATCTTCCAGCCTATGAAGCCACTGTGTTGTAGAGTTGGAAGAAGCTGTTGATCTGTCCCATATGTGGAGGAGGTTGTCATTTCCACCACTAGCTAATTGCTGACCAGAGGCTGACCATTTTAGACCACAGACTTCTTGATGATGTCCTTGGTAAATGTCAACAATGGGATTTCTTATTCTCACATCATTGTTTAAGATTTGACCATCCATTCCCCCAGTTGTCAAAATGTGATTGTTCCAATCTAGAGCGCCAACTCGGGATCGGTGACCGCCTCTCAAAGTTCTCAACTGCACAAAAGAAGGAAACCACATTATTATAGCATATGAATATCTGGATTAAACAATTTAAACATAAGACGTAAAGAAACATACTAGTCGATTTGCGGTAGTATCCCAGAGCTGAACTTCTGAATTGTTAAGACCAACGGCAATATGTCGACCATCTGGAGCCCATTTAACGCTTGTAACAGGGCCATTTTCTTCATCAACAGTGACTAGCTCTGAAGTAGCACCATCGGATGCATCCCACAGATATACAGTGCCACCGAGAGCAATGGAAAGAACATTGCTGCTGCCCCAGTCTAACAAATTCAAATAGTAATCGTCTATGATATCTGGAGCATCTAATGTCCTCTCAGAGGTCTGCATATAAAACAAATTAAACGTTTTAAGAATGTACTATAACAAGTGAATGATAACAATGTTATCTTTTTGTACAGATTGCATTTTTGCAGCAATTGGAATTTGGACTGGGATAATGCAACTACCTGAGGAATGTATCGACGGGGTTTTGCAGTTTTGGCCTGTTGAACAGAGGCAAACTCATTAGGAATTGCCTCAACTGGAGTTGGTGGCTTGTTCTTGAATGCCAGAATGCGAGTCCTGTTCATGTTGAAAGTTTCTGCAAGCTGCTTCCTGTATGCCTCTCTGGAGGGAGAGTTGACAGCTGGGTTTTCCTTACCTTTTCTTCCCTCTGTCAGCATGTAATGTGCATAGTCGAAATCCATTGCTGATCGATTTGGAATAAACCTATCCAACTGTTAAAAGACAACAAACCAACAGTTGGTGAGATATTCATGATTTCATCCCCCCAAAGGGGGAAAACAGCTTCTGACAATCCAACCCCCCAAACCCCACTATATTCATGTTCCACCCCCCAAAAGGGGGGAAGAACAAGATCTTCTTACTATCAAACACCCATGACACCCATCCACCCGCCCACATAATTCGATACAAGACAATAGATCAAGGGCACCACCAATCAAACTAAAGAAATAAATCAGGCTACAACTGGTATATCAGAGATGTTCAAATCAGATCAAAAGCAAAATCGGCAAATCAAATGAATCTCTTTTATTGAATTCATGACATACTTGGTAATTTTAGTAGTTTAGTTGGTTGACTACCTGAATTTTCATCTTGTCATTGAGAGTTCGATTACCAACATTGTAATCCCCTACCCACATCCCCAATTTCTTTTTTTGAAAAAAAAAAATCTTTCTAATCGAAACAAATTAACAACGTACAGAGAGAATGATTTGGAGTTTAGAACGCATACATTATCCCGAGAATTTTTACGCTGAAGAAGTTGTTCCTGAAGAGGGCAACGAGATTGTTTCTTATTCGATGAGGCAGAGTATGATCCTGCATCCATTTCGTTAGCACAAAAACCAAAAAAACACAGATATTAACAAGAACAAAGATAACAAAAGAATCAGAAACCTTGATTAACAAACCCTGCAAAATCAAAATCAGATTTATTGACTAAAAAATTCAAATAACACAGTTCTAATTGCACAGAAAAATATAAATCACGAGGATGAAATCGCTTGCTGGTCGCTTGAGAAACTTAGAGACAGAGAGAGATTGATGAGTTTCTTCTCAGTTCATTGATGGATTTATATAAATTTCTTCAGAAGGATTTGTGTGCGATTTGAGAATTTTCTAGGGTTTGCGCCAATGTAAAACCCCTTCTCCAACGGCTATATTTCAGAAGATTAGCCGTTATGTTTTTATTTTTTTTCGGGACTAAGTTGCCCATCTAGGGAGAAAGCACTCTGCATATATCTAGGGGTATTTTGGGTAAAACGTTGATATCTATCTCTTCTCTCTGGTATGTAAATTAGTATGTAACACTGGTAAATGCTTGCACAAAACACTATATTTACATCAAATCGAGTAATTTAACTTGGTCAATAATTAATAATTAAAGAGAAAATATATATCATCAATTATTTGTGATTAAGTATAAAATACAAGTTTTATGTTTATTGATTTGATGTAAACATCATACGCGAATAAGTTTTTATGGTAACCATCCAAAGAATCCAAAATTGCCTTTGAACTTTGTGCAATAGTTTAAATTTTCTTTATGTTAATAGTTGGGTCAGGTACGCTCTTACTTTGCAAGATTGGTTCAAATATATCCTTATTTAACACCGTCTTCTTCCTCATAACCTATCAATCCATATGCTAAAGTAGGCTCAAATTAACCACTCCCAAATCGAGCCAACCAAGTGAAATCTCCACCTCCATCGGAACTTCATCAATACAACCATATCATGTCTCATCTCATCAATAGAGATGCCAACGCTCACATCAACCTTCTAATATTATAATAAACAGTATTTAACTTCTAAATCATTTGTAATGGTCAAGTTGCCTTACATTGTGGTTGAGGAATAGTGGTCTTACGTATTGGTAAAACAACAACAACAATATACCAATGAAATCCCACAAGTGGGGGCTAGAGACGATAAAATGTACACAGACCATATCACTATCTCACAAAGATAGAGAAATTACTTCCAAGAAATTACTTATTGGTAAAACAATGACAAAAATTAATAAAGATGAAGGCATGTGAGATTGGTGATTGGGTGATTTTTGTGCATTTCTTACGTGAGTGTTGCTGGGGGTAATGGTTCTTCCAATGATATTTGACAGAGCAAAAGAATTATACACAGTGTGCATGCGTAAGAAACTTGTTCAAAGTCGTAACAAATAAACAAAGCTCCTTAAACTGAATCAAATTCTTCACAACATAGCTGGATTTGAGCAACTCCCTGCTATACCAAGACACACTGGCGGATATTGCAGAGAAAAAATGTATTTTTTTCACCAAATTGCAATTGTGGCACCAAGTCACAGTATTATTCTGTTTTACATTTACATTCATAATCTCATATATACGAAACCTCTAAAACCTGTCTATCCAACCTCAGAGAACAGCACGAGCCCACGCCTTGAAAACTAAAGAGAAAAATTACATTAAGGAAACCCAATATACAACTAAGTTAACATCCTAAACAGAGCCTACCTGATTTGGCTTTAACGTTCAAGCTGGGTACATGAGACTGCATTTGCCTGGAAAAAAAGATTAGCAAGAGATGGATGTACTAGCAAGTATAAGATTATTTCTGTAAAATTTTACATGTTACTTGTATATTATTGTCTGTATTGCCTTGCTTCAGCCCCTGCTACAAAATTATTACTGACGACGGCCCACTAACTCCTCATTCAACCTACTGAAGACTAACTTTACCGGAATACAAGCTACAACAGTTGGCAGTGTCTCTGCTTTGAGTGCCCCATCCGTGAGATAGCTGTTGGAATCACTACTTTGTTTCTGCTGTGTGGCTATAGAAGAAAGCGTCCTCATCTTTTGGTTAGAAGATGAATTAACCTTTTTACCTGGCTTTCTTGAAAATGTTCTCTCTATGGGAGGCCGGGAAGTGGGCTTCCTCGTTGTGCTTGACTTCTGTATGCAGCCTCCTACAGTAGCTTTTCGAACATTTCTATGATGATCAGAACCCTGGACATGCTTGATTCCTTCAGTATTATCCAATGCCGATAATACATGTGGCCTTGGAACACGAACATTGGCAGTCCTGCGGGCAGTTCTCCATGTAGGTTGAAGAGATGTATCATAATCCAATGTTTCTGGACAGTTATCAATATCCCCAAGCAAGCTTTCAGTAGAACCATTTGCAAGGGTTTCAACTTGGATAGGATGCCCTATTATTGCCTGCCCATTTAGCTTACTCATCAATGAAATCATAGGCACATGTTCTCTCTGATAGCTTGACTGGACTTTCACATCTACATCTATCAGCATGGTCCTGCCACCAGCATGACGGTAGCTATTCATAGGATCAAAATACTCATCAGCCTCCTCCCAGTATCCTCTAATTGAAGGTTGTTCATCCCAAGCTGAATCCCCCACACTGAACATGTTTCGGCTAGCTCTACCCGGAGCTTTAGATCCATATCCAGCCAGTTGCACCCTGGACTTCGAAACCACATCATCCTGAAGACAAGCATAACCTCCCTTTTCCTTGAAAGAGGACATATGACTGGGTCTCCGTGCAAGATCTCCATCAAAAGAATCAACAAACCTCTTGTTAAGACTTCGGTTATTCCTTTTTCCTTTTAGTTTCCATTTAGACACTCCAAAACCAACAGAGACAGATTCCTGATGACAATATTGAGAAGTGCCATCTGCGAGTGTAAAATCATCAACCTCCTCGCTGCTCATGCTTCCATGTTCAGGTAGTGCCTCAGATCTTCCAACATATTTGGGTTCTAATTCTATAGATACAGCACCATCTGCACATCAAACAAACTACATTAGCCTACCTAAACAAATTATTCTTCACCTGCCCCCTCTATTTATGGGAGAAAAAAGGCCACATGAAGTCATTCATTAAAGTACCATAGGAATTGCAAGGAGCAATATGCGTGAAGAATAGATGTATACTGTATTTTCTTCATAAACTGACGCGCAATGTTTATAAGGGTAATGGGTAGTAAAATGGCACATGGAACCGGAGTCATCAGAAAAGGGTATTTTTGCATTTCACAACCACATTACTGCATTACACCACCCATTTTACACCAAAATTATGACCAGAAAACGATCTGTGCCTTGTATACCTAACTTCTAGCATGGTATATTGAGCACTAGTAACAATGCTAGTTCACCAAGACGTCAATCCCACGTCTCAATATGAAGCAAACTACCATTTAAACCATTCAATAGTTGAGGAACAGGATAATTGTGCAAGTAACTAACTGTTAATGGTTACATACAACAGACACTGCTACATTTTCGTATAATAAGTCCACAGAATATGAATGGAAGGGAGCTCAATAAATTAACTTCCATCATCTGTCATGTACTCTTACACCCATCTATTTTCTTTGAGAAGGGGAAAGCATTTTTTTCCCCAGATAAGTGTAACTCCGAAGGGTAAACCACTGCACGTTTAAAATTTGAATACAAAAAGGAATCAAATCGATGACCCACCTACCAACAAGAGTCAACTAGAATTTAACAACACACAAATAGTACTTGTGCTCACCTAAAGGGCTAGGTAGGTATGTTGAAACTACCATTTGCTTCATTCGACCAGAGTCTTTCAAAAACCACCTCCCCAAGTAGAGATAAGGTATGTGTACACTCTACACTCCCAGACCCCACTTTGTGAGATTTCACTGAGTTTGTCGTCGTTGTTTTAATGGATGCTTCTAATTCTCTTTTCCATAAACTCCACCGAACAATGTACCACAGAAGAGCATATAAAACAGCACAACTCCAACCATATAAAATTTGTTAAGACAAAAAAATCATCTGCTTCAGATGGTAGGTCAAATCTTTCAGATGGTGTCGCATCTTGATCCTATCACTGCACATGGAAGTCCTTAATTGAACTTGCACATGCTTAGACAACTCCATAGTGCTTTCACTGTTTATAAAGAAGGCTCTACTCTAAGAATTTCCAGTACAAACCTTTGACTTATATGTCAACAAGAAGAACAACGGTCAGGGATAAACATGTGTACTAATAGAAAGAACCAGAAAATGGGGTATTGGTAATAGTTGTTTTGGAGTTCCGCAGTATAAGTTATAACTTGATGCATAGAAAGGGATGAAACCAAAGACAAAACGTTCCTTAAGAAATATTCAGTACTTCTACTAAACAAAGAGTAGATCATACACAGCGACTCAGGCATTAAAAAATGACAACTTAGCTAATATCTACTTTCATTCCCATTGTTAATAATATCATTTACCTCATCAAAAAATAAAATAAAATAGTTCAGCTAATCCAATAATCTTCAAGGACTCCAAATATTTAACTTTTGCAGCAGTTAGGATCAAAGATTTCAATAGTATAATTCTGCTTCATTTTTTGTGTTCTCTTTTATCTTACGACTGGGGAAAAATAAAATTAAGTATATCATGCACATGTTAGGGTCAAGGGTAGAGGGAAAAAATGAAGAACCTGAGAGTGTAGCCAACTCATCATCGGTATCTGATTCCTGAGAATCTGACTCGGTTGAATCAGTTTCAGTGAACTCTGTTGATCCAGAACCATTCTGTTCACACAAGCCAGTAGGATGAGAACAATTGTTATCTTCAGTCTTCAATGTTGGTTCAATCTGGGATTGATGACTCTCATCAACACATACGTTGCTAGGTTCAACTGGCATATACCTAAACCTGCTATGCTTTGTAAGTGATTCAACTCGAGGCAGCTCCTTTCCCGTACCAGAAGTGTAAATGGAAGCCGACTCCGGTTGAGGGAGAGAAACTGACAAATTTTCAGAACTCTGCAAAACATGAGCAAGAGGGCGGCGCCTATCACGTCTCTTAACAAGGACGTCTTCCACCAATGGATCTTCGGATGGTTTTCTTTTCTCCAATGTGCTTCTTTTCTCAACATTAACCAGGCCTTCTGTATTATTACCCCCATCAGGAACAGCAGGAGCACAGCTATCAAGCACAGATTGGTCCACACCATTTAAAGGAAGGGATGGAGAATGGTTCTGTTCTGAAGGAGCAGTACTAAGACCAAAATCTTGTAAATCTCTCATTCTTGGAAGTACACCAGAATTATCAACATCCCCAGTAAGTTGATTTCGCTCTTTGGGTACCTCTGTGGATGAAATATTTAATGCGGTCTTGTCCTCAAGGGAGACACCAGATCTAGTAGAAACTTGATGGAACTTAGGTCCTATGCGCCTCCCATTCCCATTTTCTGGGTATTCTGATGATGTCACAGGCTCTCTTCCAACAAAATCAGCAGTAGATTTATTGTTCTTATCAGTGGATGAATAACCTGCTCCATATTTTCTGTCTAATAATTGCCTCTCAAGCTCAAGAGCATGAAGTATTGCATCTTCTCGACGAGCATATTTCTCTCTTTTCTTTGGAGGCATACCTTGGGAAGCTTCAGCCCGTTTAATACAATCATCAAATTCACCACAACGGAATGCTTTGACACGTTTTGACTTCTCCAAGTTATACCAATCCCTGGAAAGAAAGAGAAATATCATGACAGACCATATTAAGAGTATAAGCTGTTTGTCCCTTTTAGCCAAAAGTAATAAAGATAGAGAGCATCGGGAATGAAAATGTAGTATTTGACCAATTACCAAAAGCATTTCTAGAAATTACGAGTGAACAAAGCAATTAAAATATGATATTGTTAGTTATCTTTGGCTTCTTTGTTCTCGCTTTCTCATTTAGCTTGGACATGTGAAATTTCACAGTTCTTTTACCTTTCTCATCACAATTGGCACTTCCAAAGGTCTACCATTAAAAAAGGCAGCAAAGGACCAGCACAAACCCACTTTCCAGGATAAGAAAACAGCAGTTTATCCAACAAAAGTAAACCCCATCATCAGGCCAAGTGGTTAACAAACTTTACCAGTAACTTATGCAAAAGGCAGACTCTTCTCTTAGAGAAAACAAAATGAGATTAAGCCCAAACGCCTGGTCTATTACATGGGTAAAAATTCATGTACACAACAAACTGCAAGATAATCAAATATCAAAAAGAGTTCTGCATTGAATAAATTAAATGTAATTCCAAAGTTAAAACTCCATGACAACTCCGAATGTTTTGTTTTTTCCCCACTTAAAAGTAAGTTTTTCCCTAGCATCACCAAAGCTTAGCTCAGAAGTTTGAGGCAAAGTCCAACACACACACACCCTTTTTTTTAAATCAGTAGTAAAGCCTGCTCTCATTTTCCAAATTCCAAGCAAGGTAGACTTTGCCTTTTCTACCTCTTATGCTCTATTTTCTTTTCCTCCCAATTGCGTGGGAGTGGGAGCTTTAGAACTTCCATAGTTTCATTATAATAACCTTCCCCTCAGCAGTCAAGCTACAATCAGACAATAACTTTGCATGCTTCAGTCTCGATCAATAGATTATGATAAAAAGGACTATTATGAATATAAACTGGAGAAAAATGTGATCCATTCACAATCTAAGCAGAAGATGAACATAGGACATTCCCCTACCAAAAATCTATGTACAACATTTCCTTTCGGTTTGCACCAAAGCAAAAGGAATTTCTTCAACCGCTAGAAATAAATTTGGCATTCGAATTCATCCAGTGTGTACTGTAGCTGTTATTAGTAGCCTAGAAAATTCTAGCTCAAGAATCTATGAAACCAATGCCAAAGAATTAGTTATACCACTCAAGTGAACGGCGGCCGTAACTATAACGGTCCTTAGGTAGCGAAATTCCTTGTCGGGTAAGTTCCGACCCGCACGAAAGGCGTAACGATCTGGGCACTGTCTCGGAGAGAGGCTCGGTGAAATAGACATGTCTGTGAAGATGTTCTTTTTCTCAATATGATTCTTCAAAGATGCTAAAATTGACTATCTCATGGAAGGGAGTGGGATGTGAGAGAAAGTCTTACGATCCAACTATCTCTTGTACCCCCTAATTGGCGCGTGTTCACCTAATGTACCATACGACAAGTTTCATACTTTGGCAAGAGACTAAATAGGGTCCAACAAGGAGAGTCGAGGGGAGGGGGGATGACTAACCTATCTTCTTTTTTCTTTTTTGGTTCTTTCGGCAACTGATAAATTCATCTTTTTGCGCGTTGATACTTGGAGAATAATGATCTTGCCCTCTAAACTTCCTCACTTAAATATTCACGACAGTGTGCCTACCTCACATGCCAATGTACCACCTCTGCCATTGGACCAGTGCCCTAGGGGCAGAATTTACTTCACATAACAGGATTAAGTACAACTTTTACAGTGAACTTATATTTCTCCGTGATAAAGTCTCCATATTTGTCATAAAAACCATAGTAATACAAAAGTTGTTTTGATTAAAAGTCTCTTAACAACCAACATGCAGTAATTAGGTTGAGTAAATACTGGTGTCATTTTTTCAAAAAAAAATAAAAATAAAAATCCTCAGAATAAGAAAAAAAAAACATCAAAAAAGGGACTTACACACTAGCATCTTCCCTGCCAAGAAGCTTGACTGGAGTTCCAGATCGTGGAGACATTAGATGAGAAGCAGAAAGCTCATTAGTACCCAATATTTTACCAGGCCACCACGACCCATTTCGTCTTCGAACCCAAACAATACTCCCAGTATCGCATTCCAACATTCCTCCTGTTTCTGAGCTTCCCATTCCTAAACAACTACCTATACAATCTATAAACTGCTAAAAAATTATCGGTTCCTCTTTTTCATATTTTTTTTGCCAAACCCAATTCTGTACTACAATCCTAAACCAATATAATCTCAATCACGTTTCAAATTCATACAAACCATAAATAGTTAGGGCCACCAACTCACCTACCTGTACGCAAATCAACAAAAAATCAACAATCAGACGAAGATTATAAGGGGCTTTGATCGCTCACCCTCCGGAAAAGAAAAGACACAACTGGAATTGAAGAAGAGCACAAGATGAAGATCTAATAGAAAAATTGAAATCTAGGGTTAGGGTTTCCATTCAAAATTGGGGAAAATTCATATCTACTCGCTTCTCCAAAAATTGATCATCCTAGGAATTGAAGAATCGCAAGAATTAATAGTCGGAATCTGTATTTTGGCTTTGGGAATTGATGAAGGAGAAGATTGAGTCAAGTCTAAATCAATGAATACAGTATTTGACTCACTGATTAACAGTCTGGGAAGTAAACTGAACAAATTGTTTCTGCAAATATGGCAACGCGTGGGGCGCGTATGTTAGGCCCAATTTAGCCTAACTTTGTCAACTGGGCCCAATCCATTTTCTCACGTTGTGAAACATAAAGAGGCCTGGGTGAAAGTGAAGCACGTGGCATTTTTTGTCAAAATTTTAGCTAGCCTTTCGTCATAGATTTTTGCAGTAATTGTAAAAAAATCATCTTTAAATATTTGTTTGATTATGATGATATTGCATTAGGGATTGACTATTAGACCATTTCATTTCGCAATGGTTATGGAATAATTGACGCGGCATATCCACGTGTTTTATGCTTACTAGTCTTATACATATAAGAACTTAATATAGCTTGATGGTATAAGTAATGAATGTATTTCCTGGACGAATGGTGACAATAGAGAAGCTTTGAGGAAACTCCCATATATTGCAATGTAGCATGATTAAGTGAATGTCGAGTTTAAAAGTATTTAAATTTTGAATTTAAGGACTATATTTAAGTCTTAAAGTTTAACGTGATCAAGTGTACATAAGTTTTAAGTTAAATTAAGAAATGAAATTAAAAAAGAAGAAATTTCACACATGGCAAACACATTAAACATAATAATGCTCTATGAGTAGATTTTAATGCTTTATATGTAAAGTTTTATATCTAAGTAAATCAAACAATTCTACATTAGTTGTCTTTCTATTGGGACGACATATGGTTAACATTTTCTTTTAATTCATTAAAGAGGTTATTTATTGCTTCTAATTATTGTCATTCTTCATAAATATCGAAGTATCAAATTGAACTCAACCCAAAAAAAGAAATGAACCAACCGAAGTAGTTTGGTTCAATATTACTTTTTAAAAATAAGAAATCGAAGAGCTGGACTAATTTGAAAGAACCTAGTGTCTATTCCTATTTGAATATTATGGTTACGATAGAATGTTGGTTAGTGGTTGTGTGTTTTTTACTTTCCTATGATGTAAGCAAAGTGGTCGTGCTTGGACATCCTTTTTATACCAGTGTTATTAGCATTATTCTTGTAAGTTCTTATTTTTGGGGTATCATTTGTATATTTAGTGCTTCGAATTTCATATTATTTTGTTGTTATATTATTTATTATATTGTATGTTTTATTGCTCTTCATATTATTTTGTTATTGTTACTGCTCTTACTTTTGCCTTCCTCTTTTTAATTTATTTGGATATACTTTGTTTTCAGTAACAATCTTTCTATCTTTATTAGGTATAACTGAAGTCTGTTTATACTCTATCCTCTCCAAACTGTGCGACTATAATATGTATGTTCTTATTGTTATATCCCTTTGACTATGAAATTTAATCACAATCTGAAAATCTGATTATTAAGTATCTTGAAGATTCTAAATACTGGTAAGATTTTTAAATTTCAGTACTTTTACTCATAAAACTTCAAAAGTTTGTCCAAACACATTTCAAATTCCAACTTCAAAGTGTATGATCAAACACGAGCTTAAGTTTACATATTTGAATAAGTTTACAAGATTATAATAACTTTTAAGTTGTGTATTATGCGTTTGAAATACACAAATAGTTATTACAAGTATAATTAGCCGAAGTAATAAGTGGAGTGCTTTCAACTTATGATTTTCAGCCAGTGGCGGATCTAGAATTTCAACTCAGGGGTTCGAAATATAAAAGTATAAATATGTGAATAAACCAACAAAATACAATTTTCAAAGGAAATAGTGATGCATAGTCTAATATTATTTCATTATTTTAAAAGTGAAATATTGGACTGGATTTTTCAAAGCCGAAATTAAATAAAAATGAATAACTAAGAGAAGCTAAAAAATAATGTTTTAAGTGAGGTTTGAACCCTAAGCATGAGAGTTCATTTAAAAGGAGACCTACGACTATGTTAGACTTTGATTATTATTTAGGGAGGGCAAATTTAATATATATACAAAAATATAAAAATTTTACATTATATATACTGTATAATTTTTTGCCTCCGCTTGTAATTTTTACTACTTTATTCCTAATATCTTTTCTAATTCTTAACGTATCTTTGTGATTTCCCAATGTAGTACTACCAATTCGCTCTCTAATCCATTTCCATCATTTTCATTGTATATATACTTTTTTACATATAAAATTGATATCAAACACCAACAAACCGTTTTTTAAGCACTTAATAATTCATGTTCACTTGATTAATCCAAACAGGCTCTTGATAATTAAGTATACCTAATAGTATGATAAATTAATTAAGTACCCTTTTTTGTTTCAATTTGCATCAAAGAAGACGAGGATATATTTTAACCAAATTCATATTAATAACATATGCGATGTTTTAATGTCTGATGAAATCAAATATAATCTGCATAAGTTATTTGAATTTAATCATATAAAATTTTATACAGAGATCGATTAAAAATGATTGTATATAAGTTTGTATTTGATGTCAAATATAGCATAAATCAATACAGATTTGTCCATGATTAGTTTGACTTCAAAGCAAATTGTTTTAGCATTTATACCCAATAGTATAAACTCTAATATTGTGACACACTCCACACATTATATGAACTAGTCCTATGCACATGAAGTATGATATTGCTTGGTCAAATTAGCGCCTATTTTTAAAAGTGCTTGAATCTCAAATTAGAGGGCGACATGTATGTCTAACGCTGAAGAGGGTCGAGTGTAAATAAGTTTTAAGTCAAATTGAGGAGATCACGGCCCTAAACAAAGTGAGAGAATTGAGGTGCTTGCAAGACTTAGGAAGCTAGCAGGTAATTCACCTACTTGCTTTGTTTAAACTTGCTAGCTAGATGGAGACGAGGCCCGAGGACGAATCCGTCCAAGTCCGATTATGGATAAAGTTCGTGTTAAGGGTGTAACTTTAGCCCGTGTTTTAGCATCATAAATGGACTGTATTTTCAGCCCAAGGAGAATAGAAAAAGGGCCCCAAACCCATTACAATTTATTTGATAATTTAGGTCCAACTAACTAAAGAGAAAGGGGAAAAATAGGAAGCAAAAGCCCATCAATTTGCAATCTATTAAGGCCCAAGTGAAAGGGGCAAAATGATACATTACTAACTTGATAAAATAAGGTTAAATATTCAAGAGAAAGTCGGCCAAAATTGTCTCTTTAAAAGGGCTTACAAGCAACACCTTTAAGCCACTTCAACTTATAAAAGAATCAGATTTTCTTAAGGCTTTCTCTCTACACTTCTTAACCTTGTAAAACAACCACAACGAGACTTTTAAGGTTCTTGGAGAAGCCCTACATCTTGAAGGTAATGTTAAGTAAGTTTACTTATGCGTTTAGTATGGTTTTCTTATGGAAAACAAGAGGACTATGTTGGTTAGGTATATGCTAAAACTTTTGGACATCATGTGTTCCAAGGGTTGTTGTATACTTTTCTTGTTTATTTGGGAGCTTTTATCTTCTTGGTTGGCTTGATTATGAAAGAAGGTTGCTTTTCTTAATTTGTTTCAGTTCTGCAATGATGTATAAAGGTTGCTGCACTGTTTGGTTATACGTAAACAATCGAGGTTTAACGTGTTATATTAAATGTGTTATTTGTAGAAATTGTGGATTGATCGATTGAGTACTATGGTCTCACATTCTACACCTATTTTGAGGACTGTTTTTGAACTATTTTAGGACTGGTTTTATGTTTATATATGGTGGGGGCTATTTGGTTAAAGTTGGAACAGGTTTGGAACTGTCGACGTCGAAATGTAGTGGAGGGATGTAACGTTATGCTGCCTATTTGTATGTTGTGTAGAATTGTTATGTGTTGTGCTTTGTGGGCAATTGTAAGACTGTTAGGGAACTAAAACAGGCTGCACATGATATGTATATGAGAATGTGTATTAGAAAATACGATTAGGGGCGGAAAGATTGAAAAAATACGCTCGGGTTTATAATTATACACTTGCTGCCTATGTGTTATTTTTTTAATGAGATTGGGCTGCCAAGATGTATCTATTGGCTGCTAATGGTAGTCTTATCACCTACTATACTGTAGATAAATATTTGGAGGAACGGAAGGTTATCTCAAGGTAAGAGCGAGGTCATACAACGAGGTATGTAAGGCTACTTAATTTCGTATTATTTGGCATGAAACATAGATCCCTTCTTGGCACATCAAGGCACTTACCAACTCTGACACAACTATTAATCGTGTCTTAACTCTTTCACATGTTCATATGCTCCCATACATAGTCACCTTCAAATCTGCATACATACTTGGATACCAAGATACATGAGTTCGTTCTACTAAATAAAGTTCATGTGTTGTTCTACCTCCTATGCATTTCATTATTTGTGTAACCTACTCCTTTCATTATGGTGTTGTCTTTTGTGATTATTTACATGTCATATATTGTATCTACAGTCCTACAACTCCAATATTATGACCACCAAAAGAATCATCTCAAAAGTAATTGAAAGATAAAGTGTATTGCTTGTTGATGGGTGGTAACCTGAGGGGTGGAAGAATCACCTAGCCAGGGTCGATCTTATCATGGGGGTAGCCCAAGGGGTGAAAGGAAAAGCCTAGCCAGGGCTGATCCCAATATACATTTACCACTGATCAGTTGGTCATTTGTATTATCTGTTGTGCACAGATTATACAGTAAAGGTAAAGTAATAAAAAAAACGTAAAGTACATGATCCCACAGTATAACTAAAAGTGGTCTCTTATCCTTACACCAGTGCATAGTTTCATTTGAGTTGTTACTTCATATACAGTATTTTCTGCCTTACATATTCAGTACATTATCCCGTACTGACGTCCCTTACGGTGGACCTGCATTTCATGCTGCAGGTACAGATTCTAGTAGATATCCCTAGTGGGAGTACATGATATCCAACTGCTGTTACCAAGCTCCAGGTTACTTCGAAGCTTTGTGTGTCTAGAGCTTATATTTTTGTATTGTATAGTTAGTCGAGGCGGGGCCTGTCCCAACCCTTA
>JAABOM020000075.1:20872116-20908080 GCA_011800125.2 Solanum clarkiae
GCATGTTGAATGTAGAAATCCCTTATAATATGTATAGAAAGCACATAGATACAGGTTGGTTCTCCCGGGCCTTATTGACAACGGGTGTCAGTGCCTTAATGGGACTTTGAGCGTGACAAATATATTTGGAAACAACCTTTCTATCTTTTTAGAGATAGTAGTAAAGTCTGTGTACACTCTATATATTCTCCCCAAACCCTACTTTGTGGAATTTCACTGGGTATATTGTAGTATAAACTCTAATATCCTCTTAAACATATCTATCTGGCAGCTAACCGTCTAAAGATGGCTACTTAGTGGTAGCTAATTGCAATTTGAGATCATATTCAAAGTAAATGAATTTCATTGTCCGAGTTTTTATGACACATAAATGTTCCTTTTCTGTAACTAGAAAAAAACTTAAGGTTTGTTTAGACTATAAATTTCAATAGTCTTTCTAACTATCTTAAATTTTGTATCGAGTCAAATGGTGCCACATAAATGAATCTCAAAATATTATTCTTTTTCTTTTTTTATTTTTTATCCATTGTGTCTAGTATCCATCTTCTGGATTCACGCTAGAAAGTAGAAAGCCTCACTTTGTAAAGCGTCCAGGAAAGGGATAAAAAATGGATGTAATTGCACTTCACGTTTCAAATTTTTGATGACTCAATTTATCTTTTTTGGGCAATATCTCGATACCACATGACCCAATATATTTGATAAATCGCACTATATGTCAGTCAGTCCAAGGTCGAGCTCGATATGCACGCCTTTCGAATTTTAACTTTTGGAAAAATGATTCTTACAGAAGATAATTTCATATACATGGCAAAACATGGTGCAAACTTCATAAAGTCCATTTCTATTGGCTAGTGTCAAAGTTTTGGTGAGAGCCTCCCATATCGAAAATAAGTGAGAAAACGGATCTTAGAGAAGACTATAAAAAGCGAAGGCAGTGGGAGTGAAAAGGCATCTTTGCGCTTGGGGCAATGACGCAGCTAGTGAGGTTCTAACCGAGGCGCGTCTATTGCTGGTTGAAAACTATTTCCAAACCCCCTCTTCGGCCTGGGTTCTGCCTGGGCCGTCGAGAATTTTTGGAAGGGCACCCCTCGGGGTAAAGCCCTACAATTCTAGTAAAATATTTTTATGCTTTCTAATCTGTAGTATAAATAATATAAAATGTTGGGCAGATACTTATAACATGCTGTATTTCATGAGAAGTAATAAATGATAGACTTGAGAATGTCATCCTAAGGTGCTGGAGATAGAAGTTGGCGTGATTTGCACGTTGATATGATGGGGACAGATCAGCTTTTTGAGTTTCATATTTATGAGGAGGTAGTGGTAATGGTAAAATTTGACAAACCATGGCAATGTTGTTCTCTAGGTTGGTATCGATGGTGATATCAAAGCATAGTGATTTGTTATTGTACATTGGAACTTGGAAGTATAGAAATAGGCTGATGTTGATTTGCTATGGTCCGTTATAAGTATAGAAATTGGCTAAATGTGGGGTTTATCAATTTGGTGGTATCAAAGCATATTGATTTGTTATTGTCCATTGGAACTTGGAAGCATAGAAATAGGCTGATGTTGATTTGTTATGGTCCATTCTAAGTATAGAAATAGGCTAAGGTGGGGTTTATATAGCCTTGGGCTCTTCAAGTTGTGCATCACCGATCAACTTGAAGCATTGAGCCGTAACAGGGGAGTTAATGGAGCAGCTGTTTTTAAATCGATCAATTTGAGGTATTGAGCCTTTAACAAGGGAGCTAATGGAGCAGCTATCTTTAATCTAAAGAAATCAGCCATCTTCAGTCTTTCTTGTGGGTTTACTGTAAAGGGATTATTAGCTTTAGTGCAATGTAAGCAAAAGAGAGGATATGCAGAGCTTTGCCACCATGTTAGCATTATATCATACTGAATAAGACATAACCGTGAAAGACAGGAATGGAGCAGCTGCCAAAAAAATTTCTACCTTGTAAGGGTGATTACAAATTTCGAGACATCAAGGACAAGTTTAGAAAGCTAGTAGTTACATATATACTTACGAAACCTCAAGCCATTTTACATTGCTTCAACTGAACAAGAGCAATGCATGATAACCTTTTCGCGGCACATGAGAAATGAGCTTCAATTCAGCTGCTTGTATATTTTGAGCAGATCAATGCTAATTATTTTCTGCAACTTTTTTGACAATTACAGAGGCATAATTAGCTATCGTTAATTCTGGTGACTGCTGAAGCTGTCTAATCACTGGAAATAGCTCGGATGTGCGGAGGAACTGTCTGCAAGGTGGATGAGCACACATCTTCGCCAGGGAAAATAATGCTATCTTTAAAGGTGACTCATTTACTGTATCTTTTCTACTGGGGCTAAGAGCTACAACGGAACAATCTGTCACCAGCTTGAGTAATGCCTGAAAAAAGCACCATCAACATCGGTAAGGGGAGTTTGCTGAACACATTTAGCATTCTCTATTAAGATACAACATGCATCAAGGCATCTCCATCCAGGCACTCGAAGCTAGTAAAAATTAGTGACTTAACATCAAAACATTCTGGTTTAGAAACCATATCTTTGCAGAATAAAAAAGAACCATTAGGTTTAGTTTGCTGAGCAAATAAGGAATTATGAAGGCAAAACATGATGGGGGCATGAAAAACCTGCATGGCTCCTTTAGAGACAATATCTTCACAAAGCTTGTTGGAGTTGCGGACAAGGTTACTCAGTGCCCCTGCAGCATTGGCCTTAGTTTTGTCTTCCTCTGCTGAAAGCAGCAGATATGAGAGCTGAGGAATGGATCTCCTGAGCTCATCATACAACAGCTCATTATGATAGGCAGCATTGCCGATCTACAAATGGAGAAAAATTTTCCTCAGCTAACCATTTATAACTATGGTTTGATTGAGATTAAAAAGTAATTTCATTCCATCAAACAGTTAGAAAGCAAACAAAAGGTTTACAGCAAAGCAAGCAAACTTCCGCGTTCTTTTGTCAGAATCAGCACATCGGTCAATAAGAAGACTAATGATACCGCGTTTTGCCTACGAGATCAGGAAAAAAACAATAATGAGTTCGAAGAGAATTATATTGAAGAGGATAAATTCTAGAACTGCAAAACCTCAAAAGAAATCAGTTTGGTTTACACTAGATTTAGATGAAACCAGAGAGGTTCTTCAGGAAGATTACCAGCGATGCATAGAAATAGGAGCTGTGACGACACATATTTCCTATGGCACTGCATGTTTTGGCACGCACATTAGGATCTTTATCAGCTAGGAAGCCCTTCAGAAACTCCAAGATAGCTGCCCCATCAATGTATTCATAGAAGGCCTGGATGCATATGACAGTTATAACCAGCGTCGGATAGTTAGGAAAAGTATGTGATGAAATCAAGCCTTTCAATGATTACACACATCTGTGTCGAATAAGTATCAGTAAATGAATCCACAACACAGAATTATGCTTTGGCATGTTACACTATTTACAAGGTACTTCCTTTAATAACAAAACAAACATATGACCATCTTCCCGTGAGCAAGATTTGAGACAAATTCGTGACTGGACTATGATATCACATCTGATATAAAAAACAGATTTAAACACAAAATAAAAAATATACCAATTAAAATCACTTCAAATGAATACCCAGCCTCAAACTTACGTTTGACAAATGTAGTTAACTATGACCATACAAACTCAACTTTAAAGATCAAACATTCTTATTTTCCACATATTGCAGTAAAAAGAAATCACGAGTAGTAGAAGAGGTATCAAGAACATTTAAATAATAATCAAGGATACATCAGACAAGAAATTAAACAGGCAGTAAGACAGCCAATGACATTATCAACTAAGAGAGCACATGCAGTTAAGAATTGACCTCATCCATGCGAGCTAAATCTGAAACAATCATAAGAACATCCAGAACTACTCCGGGGCATGAACCATCCAGTAAAGACTTCATTCTTCTAGGATCCAACAATCCATTACTCAATAGTTGAACAGCAAGAGGTCGGTGAGCTGTCATTTTGGCAAGAAATGCAACAGGTCTGGCTTTATCTCTGGATTCCATGTGTTCCAAACACCGAAGAATAATGCCTGGAACCCCGACCTGCAAGCACAAAGCATATATCTATCATGGGTTATCCAATCCAAAGTCACTTGCCATCAGTGTTAAATGAGGATGTGTTATCTCATTAATTTTCCTATAGAGAGGACAAAAGGTGACAAAAGGTGAAGTACAGAGGACCATATATGCCATCCATGCAGTTGAACAGTGCTAAGAAATGTGTCTCGCAATACAGACTTGGTTATTCAAAGGTTAAAAACTATATGGAGAATCATACACTGATGACACATATGACGACTCCTAGTTAGCATAATGGCCAACTTGCAATTTGCTTAGCTCAATGGTTTGTACTTGTCATCTTTCATGCTTACACTTTCCATGATTATCTATTAAGAAATTTGGCCAACAAACTGTAAAATGCACTCAGAACCTAATCCTTGAAGTACACAATATTTCAAATAAACTTATTTGAAGGGAAGATGCAAAATCATACCTCCAATAGGATTTGAGAATACTTTCCCAAATGTGCTTCAATTGCTTTCACCATGTCCTTGTCTTCAGGACAAACTCTTCCACCAGGTGAACCAACGTTAAGGAGAAATCCACTATTCACTGAAGCAGTAGCAGATGGCAAACCCAGACCATTCTGTACAGCCACAAAAGGAAATGCCAAAAGATCTATTACTGTATTTATTGTATCCCTAACTCCAACCACCCCACCACCAGGTCCACTCCAAGATTTGACTAGCTTAAGATGCATATCCAATATCAAATCTGATATGACCTTGACATGCTCTGCCTTCAGCAATATATGACGAAAAGTGGACACCCCCCCAGTAAGGCATTGACAAAGCAATGAAATGCTCCATGGAACCCCGATTGGTGATAGCTCAATATGATCTTTCGAAAAATTGGATTCTTCAGAAGAGGCCTCTGAAATTTTGCCTGATAACAAATCAATAAGAAGCTGTGGAATACCGCTTGCACAGGAGTGTTGCACAGCCAATGGTCCCTCCTTCTTCAGTCGTATGTCCAATAACCCAATAGAACCATCTCTTAGGCCATGCCAATGTGAAAGCATTCCACCAAACATACTTATTCCATCTTGTTCATTAACAGGATTCCTAAGGTATTCACATAGCTTGGCAGTCCTAGGGATCATCGGCACAGCTATGTCAAGAATGGTAGTTTCAACTGTGCAGCCAGTTTCAAGAGACAGAATGGATGCTAGAGCTAGCATTGCAGATGCAGAATGAGGTTGGCATAATGACTGGACATCAGCAGAGAAATAATGTGCAAGATCAGAGAGCCGAGTGAGCTGCTTTCTTGAAGATGTAGTTAACATGAACAAGGCAGAATTCCTTCCTGATGACTTTAGACATTGCGCGATGGTGGCAAGAAGAAGGCTTAAGTGCAGAACCAAGGTGTTTGCTTCTCCTCCACATGATTTCTTAGCTGATGATAGTACAGAGAAAAGCTCGGAAACTATTGTGCCGTCTCCTCCGCCACTCACGACTGTAGTGACAGGAAGAGAACCAGGCAGACCACACAGGATAGTGGCAACAATTCCACTATGCAAGCAACACCTCAGAACAAGCTGAAGGAAAAAAGCATTAGTTAATAATTTTGACATGTGACTAGACTAAAGACGCACAATATAAGCTACTTTCACTCACCATCCATAAAACCTAACGTACTTCATGGTGCACTTTTAAGTGAAAAAACAGAAAAACAGAATAAGTTTCCACGATGAGATACAATAGACCAATTAGATGTTTCTTTAAAGACTGGTGTCAGTGTCATCAGAAGTCATTGCTTCATTGTTTAAACCAAAGCAGCAAAGTGAATCAAGGAGGTATCGCTTCATGGAAGTGTGCACAAAGTGAACCTAATGAAAACTGGTCGGTTTTTTGAATATCAACTTTGAAGAATTGGATTAACATCATCATTACTATATATCAGTTATATTTATTGTAGTTTGACCGTCATAGCACAAATTCATATATGTTTGGTACTTCAGTGTCATGAATTGTGTGCTTCACTTCAAAAAAGCATCCACTTCACTTTTTGATTTTTGCTTCAAGCTCAGCAGACCTTGTCCTGCTAATTTGACATGCATTATTCTTCCTTCTCATGTTACATTTACCAGAGGGTCGTGCCTCAGAGAAATGGAGGAGAGAAAAGTCTTGCTTTACTGCATCCACTTGCTATAAGTGGGAACAAAAGTACTTGAGCAACTAACTATGCAAGACCAGGACCACCAAATAGATCCATTGGCCAATGGCTCAAAGATATAATAATAATAATAATAATAATAATAATAATAATAATAATAATAATAATAATAATAATAATAATACTAATACTAATGCTAATACTAATACTAATACTAATAATAATAATAATAATAACAGTAACAGTAATAGCACAGAACCTTTCATATGTCAGTTAATAGTTGTTCTAGAACATTTATCAGTGAAAAATTAATAGACTAGAGATGGTAAATGTTAGCTTAGAAACAGATATCTACAATCTGTAAATGAAACTGAGAGAGAGAAACAGAGAAAATAAAAGATCCAAGTTACCATGCTTCATACATCCATAAAAGTCCAAGAACTGACATCTTATAGAAAGTACCAGTAAAACATAGTAAATAACAGCAAAGAGATATACACCTGTACTCCACCACAGATAGAAGCCTCAAGATGCTGATGCAGACAATAATAAACAGCAAGTTGTATAGCTTTGGACCTTAGAAATGCCTTTGTCAAGGCATCAATAATTTTTGTTGAATCTCCTCCAAGTAATGGACATCGTTCATGGTCCCTGATGTCAAGTCGATGTAAAGAAGGACTTCGCAAAGAGCTAATTGGAAAATGGTATCTATTTTCTCTAAGAGAAAGAAGTTCAAATGCATCAACCAACAACCAAAGAGCCCTGCAGGCTTCAGCAGCAGCTCGCAGTAAATTTGAGGAACCTGACCCTGATGTAGCTAAGCACAAAATCAAAAGGTCTGCTAAGCCAGAACTGCTAGCATGGTCTAGAAGCTCTTTCAGAGTTCCTATTAGGGTTGGTGGAGAAGATGGTACTTTAAGAGCCTGAGCCACTCGAAACAACATAGCTGCAATGCAACCAGTTGACTCGGACAAAACACGACCAGAAGCATCATCCAGATTATTTATGACCTGTACATTTTGTACATAACAGTTCAAAACAAATATACAAGTTGACATAAGTGCATAGTTTTCATGTTTGAAAATCTAACCTGTGAGTACAACTCAAGAAGAGTTCTCCAATGCCCTAAACATGAGCTACTAATAGCACCTCCACATATATCCAACATTTTTTTGGTGATTGAAAAACTCTGCAAAACAGTGAGACCAATTAATCGCAAATTTTTAAGCAAAACAAGATCATTAATATTAGTGAAAATTGTATTGAAGGATATAAGTTATTCAAAATGCATATTAGTCATGGCTCTTTTTTTTCTTCTTAGTTTCTCACACTTAAGTTTGGACAAGAATGAAGCTGCAAAGTTTGAGAGTTTAGCTATATCACTGAACTCATGGAAAAGATGTGTAATTAGAGTTCACAAGGACAGAAACCCATATCAGGGCAAACTTCTTCCTTTTAAAATTTGGTTTAGTGAATGAGTATTGTTCTCACAAAAGTACCTTCATCAGCAATTCAGCTGCATTAGAAGACCTGACTTTAAGTACAGTAGAAGTCAAACCAAGAAGTACACAGATAATTTGATCAATAGTCCCACTTGAGTTGATGGCACCGGCTGCAACCAAGTTTGAAAGGATTCTAAGTGATTGGTTTAATATGACAAAATCGTGATCCCTGGGCAAGAAGCAAGCAGGTTAGTAATATCAAAAGTAACAGAGTTTTGTGCCTACTTACTTCAACCAGATGTAAGTGCTTGTAACCATAAAATATTACCAACTTTGACGTGATAAATGATACAAAAAGTCAAACAGGAGTAATAAATATTCCTAAAGAGATTGTCTAATACATGTGATACATAATAACAGAACCTCTGAAAATTGGAAATTTTAATATTTCTCCTTTAATTATGTACAGAAAAATGCAGATGGAACTAATTCTCGTAGCATTATTGTAGCAGGGTGAAGAAATCCTCCATATCATAACTTCTATCAATTGCAGGCAAATTAGACAGTAAGAACATTACAAAACAAGGTGAACAATTAATCTAGAAACCGACAAGTATTCTCTCCATTTTAATTTGTTCGTCTTGGTTTGACTTCACACAGTATTTAAGAAAGTAAAGATTACTTTTAAATTGTGTGGATCTAAAACTAAAGATATATATAATGTACCAAAATGCCATTTAATCTTGTAGTCTTAAACGGTTGCCTGCTTGCAGGAATCACAAGGGATTCGAGGATCAAGTGACTGATTTAAGGAAGATGAACTTTGAGAAGATTAGCTAAAGAAAAATAGATTGAGAGAAGAGAGATAGATTCTAAGAGAAGAATATTGTAGTTCATTCATGCTATAATAGAGTGAATTACAACTATATATTGAATACAAATGTGCGAGCTTCTAACTAACTCCGTTATCACGAGTACTGTGCCTAACTGCTTGTAACTAACTTCCTCTAACAAACATTTGAACTAATCAACTGTCAATTGGAACTGGCCAACTAACTTTTGGAAAACTGACTAATAAATGGAAATTAGCTCCCATCTCTTATTTCATGCAACATAAACATGTCATACAGGATGTTGACATCATTGGAAAAATAAAAAGGAAAAAGTGGGATAAGAAGGTAACCAGCTTGGGCCATGGGTCCATTAAGCGTAAATAATTTCACATTAGGTCTATTTTGTGTAGTTTCCGTAAAATATACAATGCTATGTCTAATCAAATAAGATGCTACACATCTCTTATACAAAACTCTCTTACCTGCTGGGAATTTTTGATTCATCGCACAAGTTTCTTAGCGGAACCAAAATAGCTGATAATGCATCATTATCTTGGCCAATAACTTTTGCGCCCTTAACTGTTCGGGAGTTGCTTTCCAGCCGGTCCAAAACCTGACAACCTGAAAAGACAACATATATCATGGATATCTCACCTAGGAACATATATATTATAAAATACTGAATGAGATTTAGGAGAATTGATAAAGATTATTTGATCCTCCCCTCTCTGAAACAAACCAAAAATAGCCAGAAACATGTGACTGGGATATCATTAGTTACCACAGAGGTAGAAGCACGAGAGAGAATTAACTTGTGATGAAATGCAAATGTCATAAGAAGCTCAGAAAGATGAGCTAAAGAAACAGACAGAGAAAGATAGAATTGTTATTTGTGCATCTAAAATTCAGATAAGTAAGAGTATTACAAATATTGTATTGCTTGCATACAACATCGACAGACAATTCTTCAAAAAGCTGAACATTGTGTTTGTCCTTCATACAGGCAAACACCCAATGCTAGCGTCAGTGATACAGTATAACTGATAGGACCTGCTGTACCTCAAAGAAAAACCAACAGTTGGTGGTCGTTTGGCTCATAGTGATGCGGAAAAAGAAAATATTCAGTTACTTGCATGATCAGAAACAAAGAGAGTAACTATAGAGCCACCTTTGAATTACATTTAAAAAAGAAAATTAATTGAATGTCATGACGAGTTAAATTAAAAGAAAATTATGTGTCATTGTTTGACTCTTCTATGAGATATTGACCGAACTATTTCAAAGTTCAGGATTCAATACTCTTTTCTGAAAAGATTAACCATATACAGGTCCTATGTTTCACTTGAATTACAATTGGTAAAGAGGTTATTAAAAGAACAAAGTTCTTCCTTTGTTGCTCATGTTGAAAATAGTTATATCAGTTGCATAGCATTTACACTCAGCTCATAGAAACCCCAAGATTTTGCAGCAAGATCACATAAGTAGAAAATTTAACCTATTCTATAGATCAGAACACAACTAACCTGACTGTACAATATCATCAGGCTGTGAGAAACCAGGGAACTCCTCTGGTGAAGCATTGACTGCATTGTCCGGACTCTTCAAATTTACCTCAGTCTGAAGGTTCCCTGTGTTTACATTTCCACTTACAGCTTGAATATGATTTTTACCTGTCATGATATAGTTAGAATAGGAATAGTATCATACTTGGTAAAGGATATATTGTAGTATCTATAAATATAGTATCTATGTAATAATGTGGTATACAATTCAACAATTTTTATAAACATATTTGTATTATAGTGAATGTCTATTATGTAGATTCCTTTGGATAAAGGTTAGGAATCCTACTTGAAAACCAAGTCAATCTTTTCCCTATAAATAAAAGGGTTCCTTCCTTGTAATACAGATTTGAATATTCTTCAAAAGAAACAAAAAGTCTTCTTTTCTCCCTACTTTATTATTTGTATTGTTTTATATAGTTTCATAACACATTATCAACACGAGGCTCTACCGTCTTAAAGAGAGGAGATTAAATTTGAAGGCTAAGGTATTATTTATTTTCATTCTTTTTAATATTTTATGAAACTTGAGTTTGTTGCCGTTCATAGTTTGGGCAAGAACAACCCTTCATGGGTGTTGGATGCTATGAGTCTCGGAGACACCATTAAGAATGAAAATAAAGCATCACTTTGTATTTTATCGACATTCTGCATCAAATCTGTGTATTTATTTGGTTGTCTATATTGATGATATATCACTGATAGTGATCAAGATGGTATCACTAGTTTGAAGCAACATCTCTTTAAGCATTTCCAAACTAAAGACCTTGGCAGACTAAAGTATTTTCTAGGTATTGAGGTTGCTCAGACTTGATTAGGTATTGTTATTTCTCAATCCAAGTATGCCTTAGACATTTTTGAGGAGATAGGAATAAGGGGATATAGATTCATTGACACTCTTGTAAATTTGAATGTTGAACTCGTTCTAGGATAGGGGAGCCATTCAGGAATCCCAAAAGGTATAGACAACTAGTGGTAAAGTTAAATTATCTCACAATGACTAGACTTGACATCTCTTTTCCTATGAGTCTTATAAGCTAGTTTATGACTTTCCCTTGTGATAGTCATTGGGATGCAGTTGTTCATATTCTGCAGATATATAAAGTCAGCTCTAGAAAAAGGACTACTCGTCAAATATCAAGGCCATGAGCATATCACGGGATATACGGATATCAATTGGGCAAGACCACCCTTTGATAAACATTCTACATCCGAATATTATATGTTAGTATTAGGTAATTCGGTGGAAGAGTAAGAAACAGAGCATGGTTGCTTGATCTAGTGCAAAATCAGGATATTGAGCAATGCTTGTAGCAACTTGTGAGCTAGTTTGGATCAAACAGTTGTTGAGGGAACTAAATTTGGCAAAATTGATCATCTGGAACTTGTGTGCGATAATAAAGTGACCCTACATATTGCATTATCTTCCCAAATCCAGTGCTTCATGAAAGAACTACACACATTGAGATTTGATTGTCACTTTGTCAAATAACATATACTCTCAGTAGATATTATTACAAAATTTTTGAAGTCAAGTGATCAGCTTGATGATATTTTCACCAAGCCCCTCACTGGTTCTCGTATTAATTATATCTGTAACAAGTTAGGTGCTTATGATTTGTATGCATCAGCTTGAGAGGGGGGGGGGTTTATCCTACATAAAATTGAAATAAGAATAGTATGTAATATCCTACTTGGTAAAGGATTACATTGTAGTGTCTATAAATAAGTCTCTAGTAATAATGTAATATTTTTCTTCAATATTTCTCACAAATATCTCTTGAGATAGATGAATTAGCAAAATTAGACGTGCATGTTGATACGTGAATAAAGTCTTACTTTCGGGGTTTGCAACATTCAGCTGAGTTGATTGAATATCTCCTTTCCCCCTCCAAATTGCATCAGATCCCTTTGTAGTAGCTGCTGCAGCACGAATCTCCTGTTATTTTGATAAATTGTTCCATTAATAAAAGAACAAATGAAAGATTCAAAATCAGTAGCTTGCTTTTCAATATCTGTAGTTACCCTGGCTTCCACATCCTCCAATGTTTCATGAACAAATGGATGATCAAGAAGTGCAGGCCAAGTAAGTCTATTCTGCGGTACCTGATTCACAGAATTGATCACTAGATCAAAAGTAGAAGCTAAAAATACAGGAGCGTAAGGGCTTTAGTTTTATAGAGGGAAACCTTATTAAGCAGGCCCTTCAGAAAACTCTTGAAGGTTGAGCTCATATTGTCTGGATACTTAACTGGGTCCTGAGCATAAGTGTGTTTACAAGTTAGAGGTCTGATCAACCACAGCTGTAGATCCAAACTCTGTTCAAGAGTAATCTTGGTTACCTTGATGATGTGACGAACAAGAGCATAAACTGAATTAGTGTAAAATGGAGGCTGACCAACAAACAGCTCATATCTGCAAAAAAGGGGAATTCATTAGGAGAAAATGCATTGCAGAAGAAGGTAAGCCATTAATAACAAGAGATTAGTGCTTTAGCTGTAAAGGTTGTAATTATTAATGCCTCCTAGCTGTAAATTTTGTTCTTTTTGAAAAAAAAAAACAAAGGAGATCATTTCATCTAAGAAAGATGTCAACCTTCCATCCCGCTAGAAGGCAATTCGTTTCCAATTAACACAAAAAATCTTTTTTAGTTATTCAAAACACTGAAAACATTCCTAAAGTAGATGTCACATACAAGATAACACCAAGAGACCACAAATCAGCAGTGTGGTTGTATGGTTGTTCTCGTACCAATTCTGGAGCCATATACAATGGTGTACCTAAGAAAATGGAAAGAGAACTGAGGATTAGGAGCATAGTAGACCAACAATAGTTTGTATCAACCACTTGATATCCATTTATTGACTGGGGAAAACAAAGTAATCCTACTATGACTTAAGTAAAATTCACCTTTTATGGATCGTAGAACTACTGTGTTTGTGGACATGGCTCGTGCAAAACCAAAGTCACAAAGCTGTTAAATAAAAAAGAAAAAATAGAAGAGACATGAGAAGATAGGTTACGTCTTTGCTGCTGGATGCAGAGTACAACAAGCACCACGTTATACACTGGCATATCATTCACATAAAAAATGAAGATAAACTAGCTATAATACATTCCAGTATCATCGCAAGTTGAATGCATGAAGACCTACAACAATAGAACTATGCTTAAATCAGTTGGGATCGGCTGCAATAATCTGTAGATACCCTAACTATTCTTGTCACTCAATTTTGATGCATCTAGATGCAATGCTCAATAACTGGACCTAAAGCAAGGAAATCTCAACATTTTTCACTAGCATACAAATCTCTAGAAGACTCCAAATGGACTGGACCTGAAGTAAGGAAATCAATATGAATAAACCTTAATCCCAACTTGACGATATCGCCTCTATGGATCTTTTTCTTCCCTGTTGCTCTATTTTTTTCTAAGGCTATGTCGATTCCAGGAATTGTTTATTTTTCACGACAACACCTTCCCATGTGATTTTTGGTCTGTCTATCCCCTTTTAGCTCTATTATCATAATTTCACATCTATAGACTGATGCATCTAAAGGTCTACATAGGACATGACCAAAACTTCAAGTAACTTTCTCTTATTTCATCATCTATCTATACTAATTGCACCTTTTTGCCTGATGTGATTATTTCTAACCTTAAATGATTGCATATTCATCTTAAATACACAGTTTTGCCTCACTCATCTTGTGGATATGTTGGTCCAAATTGCATTGCCAGTCTTACAATTGTTCTACAGTGCAATCATTCTGCCACTGGTACCAGTTGAACTGAATGATATCAAAATATATTCAGAAAGGAACTGATGGTGAAGAAAGAACAAATAGAACTTGTACGATTTTCTTTTGTTTGATTATGCTTATCCTACTATAACTTAATTTCTAAGCATGTTTGGAAAGACATCACATACAATCATAAACCAAAAAGAAGGAACCACTGACTGTAGTTTGACATGAAATCACAACATTTTGAATGGGCAAAACCATATTACACGAACTGGCTAACGAAGAGCATAACTAGAATAACTTCCATGAGAAAAATGTGTGAATTTTGTTTCATGTAATTATATTACAAAATTCCATGAAACTATTGGTCCACAATACAAATTAGTCATAACATTCAGACTAACTAACCTTGACTATAGATCCAGCACCAATGAGAATATTTTGTGGTTTCATATCACGGTGTATTATACGATTTGAGTGTAAATAATGCAATGCTCTTACCTGACAATGACCATAAAAATACAGTTAAATAAATAAAAAGACATAAATGTGGGATCGTGATGGAATTCCTCTGCAGATTAATAGTTGAAGGAAAAATATAGTGTAAATATTAAAAGAAATTGAAATTTTTTGCAGATCACCAATTGCTTTGCAATTGCTTGGACTTGTTCCTCAGGGAGGCATTTGTCATCTTCAAGAATTTCAAACAGCTCACCCTGGATGTGAAAGTTTTCATTAGCCTGTGATGCTGCCCTGTTACTAGGCAATAGAAATTCAATATGTCTCTATGAATATAACATGGAGGAAATGCAATTGGCATGTGCCCTAACATTTGAGGGAGAGAGAAATAGAGAGAGGAGACCAATTACTTGAGCAAATTCTGTAACGACACAAAATTCTTGTGGGCTTTCAAAAGAATCAAGCATCTCTATAATATTTTCATGCTTCAACTTTCTTAGGATCTGCACCATTTGTATAACCTCCATGAGAAAATAGAGACAGCACAGTAGAGAGCTTCAACAAATAGCTAAAATTTTGATGAAACAAGTAATATCTTGCACAAACTCAATTGAGAGAGATTAAAACTTAAGATCACAGAGCAAGCATAATCATCCTGATTCCAAAGAATCCAAGGAAATGTTTCTTGAACCACATTATGTAGACCTAGCTGCATTTTCACAAGCAGAAACACCCAAAAGGTAAAAGGTAGCAGCAAGTATACCTCGATTTCCTGCCTTAAGTTGTGAATGTCTTTCTCACTTTTCCCATGTTTTGGAATAAACTTCATTGCAACAGTCTGAAAGTAGTAATCTTTAAAATTAAGAAGAAAAAAATCAAATGAGCTGCAAAAACACAAAGTACTAAGATAAAATGTACCTGGCCAGTGTACTTTCGCCTCCCTTTGTACACCTTCCCAAAAGAGCCCTCGCCTACAAGCTCTATCACATGGTAGTTCTCCACGCCCATCTTCAAAACTAGATAGAATTTTCTGGGGGGAAACAATTCTTATTAAAAAAAATAGGACAAATATATAATTCTAGCAGAAATTTCAAAAATCAAAAACCCACATAATTACTGCAAACAAGCAGCTACTTCTTGTTTAGCTTGGACTAAATACGGATACTTATTCAGATAAAAATGCATCGGAACTGACGGTTTGAGTCAAAACATAGGGCTTCGTATACAAATAAATTACTAATCTAAGTGACAATTTCTAATCTCTACTAACAATAACTGATAAGAAGTAGAGAATTTTTACCTTAATTGATGAAATCCTGCAAAATGTGGCGTGTGAAATTCAAAAAGGGGAAGAATGGATTTGGGGAAGAAATGGGAACGTTAGAATTTAGAAGGAGAGAGAGATGGGATTTTGCGTTTTGAAATACCATATGGTCATTTAAAACCTTTTCCCGCTCGGCAGATTTTTGGATTTACTTTTTAATAAAGACGAAAAAAAAAAAAGAAGAAGAAGAAAGAAATGTAAATGACATAAATGACCCTTAAATATGCTTTGAGCAGTTTTATCTTTGTCAAAAGCGAACATTTTTATCTTTGTCGGATATTTAACGAATTTTGTTGTTTACGTTTGATGATAATTGGGTTTTGGGGAGAAACAGCCTAAACTCATATGTGCAAGTATATTTTTAAATTATTATTTTTTTATTTCATATTAGTTGGTCGATAAGTTAAAAATAATTATTTCATATCAGTTGATCAATTTATTAAATCAAGAAAGTATTAATTGTTTTTTTTTCATATTATCCTTCAGTTAATTCTTTTTTAAAGTGCTCATACTTATTTGTAAAGTTTAAAAAAAAAAAACTATTAAGGGGTGAATTAGTAAAACTACCCTCTTATTTATGATACTTCAATGCATACATGGAATCTATTTACAAGAAATAGAGTTACAAATGACAAATTGGCTCCCAGATCCAATAGTGTCGTATGCATCAAAATCATAAATTTTCAACATATTAGTAATCATGTCTAAAGTGTCTTTCACCTCTTGGCGGGCATGCAATACATAGAACCTAGCCCTTAGAGCTCCTTGATCTTGTCCACCTTAGCCTTGGGATCTAGCACCATTGCTTCTACCTTCCTTGGCATGATGACATGACTTGCCCCATTTGAAACATACAATAACGACATACTCAGTGGAATTCCACAAGTAAGGTCTGAGAAGGGTAGAATGTACGTAAATTTTATCACTACCTCATAAAAGTAGAGAGACACATTTGAAACATGCGTGTAAAAATAAGTGATCAAACTAATATGAAAAGGAGAGAGTACTTTTTTTGTCTATATTTAAACTTTGTTGCATTTCTCAGGAGTAATGTTTTGCTACAATTGTCTAGCATAATTTTTGGGGGAAAATTGAATTTGTACCCCTTCAAAAAAAATTATTTACATCCATATATCCTTTTACATTTTATATCCTCATACTACTAAAATTCTCCCCCTAATATTAAAATTCGCGCATTGACGTGCATTCTATCCTCCCCAGATCCCACTTGAGGAATTCCACTGTGTATGTTGTTGTTGCTGCATGCTGACATCAGCGACCCCCTTGTATGGTATACCAATAGGGTATCACGGAGGATTAAGCTCAGCCCTATATGATATCGATATAACAATAGAGTATCATAAATACTATATTTTCTACTAATTTAGAATTTAATAAATAAGTTTGTAACTTTGATAATCTTTTCTTAATTATTTTACTTATTAAAAAAGAACTCAAAATTATATGATACTGATAGGATATCAATATATTGATGGAGTATCACAAGAATACATTTTTTTACTAATTTAGAGTTTAATAAATAATTTTATAACTTTAATGTGTATTTCATAGTATTTAGGTTAACGTTAGCATGACGCCAGGGCAAAATAAAAAAGGGTAAGTGGGTAAGAAGTTAAATAGTTTGGTCATGGATCAATTAAGAATAAATAATTTGAATTGATCTATTAAAGGTAAATAACTTTAAGTGGGATTTTCATAAACCACATGGTCTATAAGAGAGTTACTATTTTTTCATACTCTTTTTCAATTTATAAAAATCCCTTTAAAAACATGACAATCTGGATACATTAATTCGGTAATTCAGTAACTCAAATACATTAATTCAATTCCAGATACAAAAATTAGGATTTTTAAGTATCAATAGATAACATTTAAAGCATGAAACATTAAACATAAAAATGATTCAAGAATCAGAATTAATGTATCCGAAATTACTAAACTAATGTATCCGATGAAAAGAAGAGACTTTCGAAATTTTTTGAAATGAGTGGAAATAATAAAAAATATAATAAATAAAGAAATGTAATTATGTAATTATTACTAATTCTAAATTAGATCTACTTCGTATACTTTTTCCTATTTTTTAATTCATTTTTGGGGCATAAAGCCATTGCTTTTGTTGCTTTACGGTTGAACCGCCCCGGCAGAATTGCAATGAATATACATATTGTACACACCGTGCGCGATTGAACATAAGAGGAACATATCTACATTCTGATCTCAACCACATCACCATCTTTTAACTTAGTATTGGGCACTACCAGCTGGCCATTTACTGAAACCAACTTCCCCTCCAACCCTGCTCGCCTAGCAGCATCAGCTGCAGTGCTACCAGTACTCAGGCGCATTATCTCACCATGGGGCCAGCATACGATGACCACCTCACCTAGCAAACTGGAGCTGGCTTCGTATGGTTTTGTCGCAAGCTCCACTCGCTGACTTGCTTCAGAGCGCAGTTGCTTCTCCCATTGAAGCATTGTCCTCAGCAAATATACCTGTAGATTTTCAAAATTGCAAGCTGAATTTATCAGCTAATGAACCAAAAAAGAGTCATAAGAGGGACATGTTTAAGAACAAAGGATATGGGAATTGATAGATCACCTAAGGCTGAAAAGAAACACAAAGACGGCACCCACAAATGCTTTCTTATCAAGTTATTGTTTCCTGTTCTACAACTTTGTCTTTTCCTTTCTTCCAAAAAAAAAGGTTCATGTTTCCAATCTTTAGTCACCTCACAAAGCAGCCTTAAGTTTTATCCGTTGAGTTAATCTACTACTTTGATGAATCAATTCGTCCTCTATCCCTTTCCTCCCCTTTTTTTTTCAAATACTCAACCCACCAAATCGTGAAGCAAAGCTCTATCTTGTGACAACATTTACTATCAAAATTTTAGCTTATGTCAGACAACGCTAAAAATGGGAAAAGCAGAATAATTAAGGGTAAGCAAATGAATTTCACACTCGTCACACTTTGGTGACGTGGCCACTGGTCAGTGCCAGGAATAAATATTTCTGGATATTCGTTAGCCTCTTCCCATACATTTGATGGGCATTGATCAGAAGAACACGTTAGTGGTTAACTTACTTCATCATAAAAGATCCGATGACATTTACGTCTCCCAAGTATAAGATAAGAGCATAACAAGTTCATCATATTGCTATTGAACTTTGGGAATATACTAGTAGTCAAAATACCTTATTGTTGATGCCAGAGTCCCTTAATGTCGCATTAGAAGAGTTATAGCCCAGCTTATTCTCAAAACTTGTGTTAGATGTAACAGAAGCAACAGGTTTCCCCTCAAAAATGGCAGACATGATAGCCCAGTAAACATTTTCTTCCTCCTCTGTCAATTCAATGATTTGGATGAAAGTGGGCAACAGGCGCTTGAACTGGTCTTGCTGCATCAACATTGTGAGAGTTGTTACAGGATCCCAGCAGAATAAAGAGACATGTTAACCGTTTAACCTCAATTACTCCATACATCCAATTTTATGAGGCACAAATTGACGCCACATGGGATTAATAGATTGACTTGTAAATAACGCAATCCTAATAAGAAGATATTCAAGCAGTACTTTAGACAGTATTGAAGGAAAATACATCACATCATGGTTTATGTTTGAATTATTAGAATTTCGCTTCCATGTCATGGTTTGAGGCTTCCCATACCTTGTGGTACATACCATCTTGACAAAGTATATACTTTTCCAGGCAAGTGCACCAATCCCCATGTCCTGGTTCGCACCACCATTCATCAGATACCTGAAAACCATGTTGTAATCCTTAAGTTAAACTATGACGATCTTAGGCACTAAGAGATGACTGCTTTGCCTGCAAATTTGCTGATATGTCAAACAGATGTATATTGTAAGAAGAAATTTGAAGAGACATGAACTAACATTATCATCATCATCACCATCACCATCACCATCACCGCCTATTATTGTTACTGTTGTTGCTGCTGATGATAAATAATAAAAGAACTTAATTCTTTCCTGTATCCCTAAATTATAGTCTAAATTGTTGATTCTTAACCAAAGGGAACACTAAGGGTCTGGTTGGTATGGAGGGTAGAAAATATTTGATTTTCTTGCTTATTTTCTAGTGGTTGGTAAGTAAGCTAAAAAAAGAAATATTGTCCCAAGAGCATTTATATGTAATTTAGGAAATTAAAATGGGGTGGTGGTGGGGGTGGGGTGGGGAATGGGGGCCAGGGGCACTGGTGGAATGGTCAACTATGTTGCTCGGACTCTTCAGAAGTGTCAGCGGGTGTGTGTTGGATTCGCCAAAAGTAGTGTATTTTCGGAGAATCCGATAAGGTTGCGGCATTGACAGTGAAGAGTCCGTTAGATGGTCAAATGGGTGGAAATTGCGGGCATTGGGAGTGGGGAGGAGACAATGAGCTTGAAATGTCAATTCTGAAACTTGCTTTCCCTAAACCTACTAGGAAAGTCATTTTCCTGATTTCTAAGGAACATATTTTCTTAGAGAAGATGTTCTCCAGAACATTTTGACCAACCAAACACAAAAAGATTGGAAAATATTTTGAAGGTAAATTTCCATGCCAAACACACCCTAACGGTTGCTATATCAGCTGCAGATTAACTGGACTCGATGACATACTTTTACCAATATTCCAAGGTAAATTTCTCTGTCCATTTTGTATCTCCTCGATTCCATTCAGATTGATTAGCTTCTTCCTCCTACCCCTGAATTTGATCTACTGCTCTATCTGCATTTGCGTATGGATGTGTATGGCAGCTCCCCATAATATTTCAATCGGCGGACACCATGGTACTATCTAATGCTATCACCACAAACGTCAGAGCAATCTAGCTAATAGGTAATTTAAAGAGGCAAGATTGGTTTCACAATTCAATTATTTATCACACAGCTGTTTTTAAGGTAAATGAAGCTATGAAAGAGGAAAAGTTCCAGGTAACAAACTTAAGGCATTTTCATGATAAGTATTGGTGATAGCTAGTCTATTAGTTATATCAAGAAATGGAATATATGGCTTTTTTTTTTTTTTTTTATAAACTGGGAAGTGCTTGAGATTTTACACAGATATGACTTAAGTATTTCCGTGGAAGAAATTTGCACCAAACATGAATTAGGCCAACAGATATAAAGTGATCAGCCAACTATTCAGCACAGGACTTGCTAGTCAAAATAACCATATTAGAAATGACAAGTTATTAAACTTCCAAAAATTACCTTCTTATATAATCTTGCATAAGCTTCCCATCTTTTTGTTTGAGAAGAGGATCTTCTGTCAGCTACTGCCTCAGAAGCTGCTAGCCCAAAACTTACAGCAACAAGCAATTCTCTTGCACCCTTGTCCACTCTGGTGAAAAAGAAAATTATACACACATAAGTAAATTAAAAGCACTTGAGATACTTATTATGAATTCGGTGATCATCTACCTCACAATAACTGCAGCAAGCAGGTGACCTGCTTCCACTCTGAGGACAGGATCTCCCACTTTTAACGAGCTATACTTATGTGATCCGTCATCTTCAATGGACCCTTCATCCTCAACATCTGTTGAGAAGAATGAGGGTGTAGTTGTTCCAGAACCAGTTACATTGGTCACCAGGGGCAGCTTATCTTCAGTTTCTTTATAAAGCCAATGTGCAGCAAGTCCATGTTCAGCACACTCATGCATCCTCTGAATATTCAAGATCAACATTTTAGAGCTAGATAAAACATAACAATAATCACCACTCTACTGACTAACGAAAGTAAAAGAAAAGGTAAGACCAACAAGTAGAGAGCATCAATATCAATGATCAACTGAAAGATTTAACCTGGGTTCTTATTTGAATTTCCAGAGGTGAGTTGTCAGGACCTTGTACTGCAGTGTGCAGGGACTGAGATCACGAGGAGAATATAGGGTTGGATAGCAGTCAGAACAATGATTATGCCACAAAGATAGCAAATCTAACTAAATGAAAAACCCATTTAAGTAAATAAGAAGTTCAAACCTGGTAGCCACTTGGTTTTGGGTTAACAATGTAGTCATCAAACTCTCCATCAATAGGAGACCATAGCCTAAACATTTTGAAAAGAAGAAAGGTCAAGTTTGAACCTCTCTAAGCACAATTTTCAGTTGAACTTAAGAAAGCTTATAGGACATCCAAAAAGCAAATCAAAACAAGCAGATATATGTATGCTGTTAATAAATGTGCAGAATCTTCGAAGAGTGGAACAAATTATTTCCTCGCAGTTAGTGCCGCTGCTGCTCACAGATGTAATTCAACATGTAACAAAGGTGACATGGAAAAAAAATTATACAATCCATACACCTGTGCACAATGTTGAGAAGATTATAGCAACACTGAACTGCCTGGCTGTGTAATGCACCATTCTTATCTCCGACAATAACCCTCAATGCACGGGCATCATACACTTTGTTTATGCCAATTTCTTTCCTTTTCATCTGTGTCAAGTAAAACTAAAATGTAAATTATCAGTTTTTTCTTAAAATCTATATGACAAAGAAGCAATGCATGATAAGATATCCGACTACGAAGCAGCAGAAACAAAAAATAAAATCACAAAGACCTTAGAGTCTGTAAGTAAAACACCATTAGCACCATAATGGATTTTCCACTTTTCTGATAATTTGTAACAAAGAAACAACTTTGCATAATTGTGTTTTATGAACTTATTCTTCTACCTTACTGTAAATACTGAACAAGCTTTTCAAGCGTCCAGATAATGTGACTTCCATTCCAGGAACATATCTGCAACATAAACAAATGCACAAAGTTAAAGAGCATTATGAAGGTCATGTGGCCTTTTCTTTCATTCCAGAAGTATTACAGCAATTTATGAGCAAACATACGAGGTCGAAATGAATAATTCACGCTCCAAAGCCTCCTCGCAAACTACCAGAGTTCCTAGGGCAAAGGCGGCATCTCTCACGACCTTTGGTGTTGTCTCCAAATTTGAATTTGTCACAAGCTTGTTGAAAAAATCAATACGCTTCTTTCTATCTAGTAAAAGATCAAACGGAAGCACAGCTTGCAAAAGAACCTGAAGATTGAGGATAGTTAGACTCGAAATTGTTGGTTGTTTAATACTAGGGCATAAACATGGATGCAGGACTACCTGCCCCACCCATTCACAGAAACAGTGACAAAGAACTGTTGGAGGAATGAATAATACTGGATCCCCTGCCCATATAGGGGGCAAAGGAAGTTCTGGGTAAAACTATTAACTTCTTCTTCAAGTCAAATTATTAATCATACACTATGCAGGAACAGGTAATTAGGAATTTACTATTTGAAGATCCAAGTTCAGAAAAGACTATCAGTTTGTACTTCTAGAATAAAATAACACAATTCCTGTACTGGTACATTGTCCCCCTTTGGTATCAATTGGAAATGCAAATGATACTTTGCACCAGCTATGCTTTTAGAAGATCCCAATAAGAAGTTTCTTTTGACAAGTTATTCACAAAAAAGAGAGGGACAAGGCAAACACAATATTACCAAAGCAGAAGCATATGATCTTGTAATATATAGTGATTCTCTTGACAGAATAAGGATCATTCGCATAGTGACAGGTAACAGAAACAACTAACCCAAATTATCAATTAATTATCACTGCAATGTATTCATAACAAGTTTCACGAATAGAGATGAAACAAAATCTCGAACTGTCTTCACCTTCATGCATATGTTTTTTTCATCAGTTTCTGAGGGTTCTTCGTTCTCAGCGGTCACACTTTTCATTCTCTGGTGCAAAAGGGAGCTGAATTTGCCATATATTTTTCTTGCATTGCCTGTCTTGTTTGGATGGCTCCACATGGATGCTAGGTCAGCTCTCATGCGAAGAAATATTTGAGGCTGCATTATACAATCATGCTGTTACTAAAAAAATTGCCTTCTCAGAAGAAGCAATATCTGCATAAATGACTGAAACATGAGCACACCTGAAGCACAGCAAAACATAGATCTTCAAGTTCAGCCTTTAAAGCCCAAAGCCCCAATCTCGAAGCAAGTGAACACCAAATAGCTAGTGTCTCCTGAGCAACAGCTTGAGCCTTGGCTGGAGGTAATGCATATCTAAAAGAGTTTCCATTAACAAAAAAAATCAGCCACATAAATATTAAAATCATGCTTCGGTGTTTAGGATGAAGGATTTCCAAAGAAAGAGTAAAAGGGTAAAAAACTACAATGAGCAAGTCCACATTTTCCCAACTATTGAAAACTACTTGGACACCACATGCATAAGTCAATCGATCTGAAACATACTAAAATTATTGGTTCAAAGACTATACATGGTTCTCATGTTGTGAAGACGGTCCGCTAGTTTGATAAGCACCACACGTGGATCATCAACCATGCCCAGCAGCATCACTCGTAAATTATTTGCCTGTAAACAAATATACATACAGCGAAATAAAAAAATAAAGCGTAGTGCATACCTACTAACTTTAGGGAATGAACAAAGCTATGCTAGAAGGGATGTACAAAGTCCTTTTTTTAGCTGCTCTCAGAACTCAGAAGTCACACTTGTTTGATAACTTCAGAAATAATAAAGAGCTCAACGTGAGAGCAAATATAAATATGAGTGGAGGCGCATGACATCACTTACTGCCTAACAAAAAGCGTGGATGCCATACATCTATTCATACATTAAGTTTTAAGTTAACAATTAAAAAAAAACTGAGACAAGCATGCTGGCAAGATGGCAGTAGCAGGACAATTTCAAAGAATACAGTAATACACAAGAATGAATGAAGAACTCTTATTGTCAACATTTTCCAAAAAGCCACCACATTATTTCAGATTCTATGCAACAGTCAACTATCTTAATGACATGCAAGATCCCCACATATTAGATATTTTAAATGATCTTAATGGGCATTCAAGTACCTCTTCATGGCTAAGTGCAGCTTGATTCACATTTAACCTGCGATGCCTCCTCAACAGCTGCATGGAAAATTCCACTTAAAAGTCCGGACATAAAAGATACTTATGAAGAAGACAAGGAAGGAGAAACCAATTGCTCCACACAAATCGACAATACTCTTGGCCATTTTGGGGAGTGCATAATTCCACTCATCTAAAAGAGACTTTTTCTTTTATACTGTAGTCTATTTCAAAAATCAACAGTATTACCTCATAGATACATTTTTTAAGAGGAGTAATCTCTATCTTCTTTTTGGGTAACTTTCATTTAAATACAGTGACATTCAATTCTTGTTCTGTATAGATATATGGCTCCGAGGGACCGTAATTTTCAGAATTTAGATTGAGGCATATCACTGACTCATCAAGTTTTGTATTTATCACTGACTCATCAAGTTTTGTATTTACAATGTCCAGAATTAAACTCATATCACCATTTCAAGCTATGACGGCAACCAGAATCCAGCATAACTGATCACAGTTCATACTGTACCTGATTGATGAAACTTAACCTAGAAACACCTGCTACCAAATTTGCAACATCAGTGTCAAACTCTCTCTCTATAGAGTCCAAACTTTCACCCGTATCATCAACCACATCATGGAGAATTCCGGCAACAACAGTATCAATAGCCTACAAAAATTAGCAGTTACAATATGCAAATTCACTTAGGAGATCCACATAATACAGTTTGTGTATTACTTTCAACATTAATTACTAGAGAACAAGGAACCTAGCTAAATAAATGTAAAGAGACACATAGACTTTCAGGTTATGTGAGATGTTCAACAAACTACTGTCTCATTGGAAGGACAGGATTGTACCCTTTTCCCAGTTGATGGAACCAAGACAGCTACAATTTTCCCAGTGTGAATACAATGTGTTAAATATGGTTCTCCAGTTCTGCGTAGCTGTCCATGGTGAGCTTTTCGTGCAAATGCAATAGCCTTCTGCACCTGCCTTCACAGATTCAGAATTTAGTGGCACTATCGCAAATGCTATATCGAGATCAACAGGGGCAAGTAGAGATGGTAAACCTTATCATCATTGAAGATGGGGTATCCGGTGACATCTACTCCCTCCAATAAGAGTGATCCTGCAGATGAGTAACACTTACTTACTAGCCCTTCTGGCGTATAATCCTCATCAGCTTAGAAGAAGTAGATGTTTAACTAAGTAAACGCTTGTATACTATCAAGTTCCCATGAAAAACTTCTGAAATGGGAAAGCTCCATAGGCACGGTAAAAGGTATCCACTACAAAAGGTAGAGACAAATGACTAACTAAGAGACGTCTGCTACTGTTCACTGGAATCCCTGAACTTAAAAGGTGTAATCTATATTGATATACTTTTTTTCTAGTCTACAGAACACAGAAATTCTTCTAAAATCCAACTGCAGTCAAAGTTGCTTCCGTGAAACTCAAAAATTGCCGGCATAGTCACAAACACTCATGTTAACATACTAATAGCGCCACTTACTTCTAACGGAGCATGTACTTCTTCAAGCTAAATAAAAAGCGAGGAGACAGAAGAAGGAGCTCACCAGGTTGTTCATCCACTTTGGGCCACAAAAAATCGACCTTAGTAGAAAGACAAGCTCCAGATGCAATGGCCACCGCGGTGACTGCAACCTGGGTTATCGCCGACGAAACCGCTCCGTGAACGGAACCACCTCCGACCGCCGCCGCCGCAGCAATCGCGTTGCCGGAAGTCAACACGGAACTTAACGACGACGAAACAACGAATTTTGGCACAATCTGATCGAGAACACATCGGAATTTCGCATTTCTCCGAAGACCTTGGCAGGGGAAGAACAGCAACAACGGATTCTTACGCAGAACCAAAGCGCGTCTGTGGCAAAACATAGTGGAATTTTGACATGAATGCATCTCTTGCTTTAGAAGAAAAATGGAATCAAATCAAAGCAAGTGAAACTCCAGAAAATTCCATGAAAATTGGAGTTCAACATGAGATTTGTGTGATTTAACAGTAGGTAATGTGTGGTACAAAAGGTAGAGGACCTATTTTATGCGTACTGGTGGTTGTGAATTCTTTTCTTTTTTTTAATTCTACTGATGATTTTGATAGAGAGAGTGACAGTTAATCAGTTAAAAAGGGGACATATGTAAGCAAAATAATACTAATAGTGATTCATTAAAAAGAAAAAGATAAGATTAAGGTAATGTTTAACAAGCTAATTGCAACTTATTTACCCAATAATACAAGAGTTGTAACTTTTTTCTCTGTTTTAATTATTCAGTTGTGCAATTATAAGACCTTTTAGGATATTCATTAGTTTTTTATTAGAAGAAAAATCTTACTATGAGTTTGAGTTAAAAATTGTTTAAAAATAGTGTGATTGATCAAACCATCTTTTCTAATAATGATGCCAGATTTCATTTCGCTGTTACGTGTATGCACACACATTCTATATGAGTTTCTAACCGTTACTTCATTAATTTTTTTGAAAAAAATGAAAAAAAAAATTACTTATGAAGATCTCTCAATAAAAAAAACATAAATCTAAAAATATGTTTATAAATCGTTAGAAAATTAATTCTCCACTATTTTTCAGGAGGTTTCACTTGTTATGTGAGTCTGAATTTCATATTTATAAATTATATAATTCCTTTCCCTATTTTGGTGAAGTTAATATCCACGTCATTTCTTTGTTGGTTCTTATCCCACGAAACTTAAAAAGGCACATTGGGTCCAGCAGACAGTGGATGAGTTCGTCTTATCAAAAACAAACAAATAGAAATAAACTTATTAATACATATTTCTCTATTAGTGGAACTTGGTCCATCTAAATTTTGACAGCAAATATTGTAGCAATAAGGTAAGTTAACAACTTCCCTCATACACCATCTAATGATTTATAAACTATAACATTGGCATTGCTCTTCTTTCTCCAAAACTTAATTTCACGCTAAACCTCAACAAGTATGAAACAGTTTGTATTAAAATCTTCGCGTGATATCTGATATTCATATTAAAATCCGTCCCAAACCTCAACAAGTGTGAAACAATTTGTATTAAAAAACAAATTTAACCAATTCAATGTCCAACTCGAAACTGGCACACTGAAGCAGCAGACAAAAATATGATTTTAGAAGAACGTGTGTTAGTTTTCTGTTGGCCATCTGTAGACTAGATGAGTGGTCACCATATTCACATGGAAGTATACTGCAGTTGGTATCAACAGAAACATTCATCGTGTGCAGTTAACATAAACTGTAAGGCCCAGGTTTCAAATATACAACAGAATCAAAGACCAAGAATCACACTAGGTCAGGGAAACAAGTGCCTTATCTGCTCCACTAGCATTTAAAAACACAGACCTAAGAAGAGAAGGGTAAAAACTCTCATTGCGAGTTCATGATCCTCCAATTTATAAACAGCCTGATATGAGGTGATGCCCCTCGGAAAAAAGGTTTTAGTTCTTCAGTAAGCCTGCAAAAGATCATAGGTAGTTAGATCAGCAGCTTATGGATAGTAGCTACAACTGTGTAAGACGTCCAGGTTAGGTCTAAACCTGATCATTCAGAAGGATGAAGGGCCTATTGAAGAGTATCCGGCGGCCTTGTGTTCTTTCAAAGTGCTGGCTAACCAGTCCAATCCCTCGTATAGGCCATCCCCTCTAAGTGCACATGTACCTTGTATATGCCATTTTCGGTTTTTAAGCTCATAGAGACCAAGCCCTTCACACACTTCCATTGGTGTCATTGCTCCTTTCTGGACAAAAAAAAAATTGAAGATAAAAGTTCTACCCAACAAAACAATAAAAGGGTAAATTGTAATTTCTCAAGATGAAAATCTTAAACTTGCTCTAGGTGTACATGAAACATTCATCATAATTTGTATGTTGTTTGGTACGATTAGCAGGAAAATAAAAGAGATTTAACTCGTCCCCTCCTCCCCATACAGTATAGTGTTGAAGGGTCTGAAAGAACTGCTATTGAGGGGATTAAACGCTTTCCACCTTCATTTCCTAATTAAATGAGGGGATTAGGTGGAACAATTACACCCATCTTTAAATTCTCCTACCACCATCCAACTTCAGTGTGAAAGACATAATGATACAAGAAAAATAAAACCAGAGAAGTTGAAACCATCAAGCAGGTGATGGTGCAAGAGAGAACCAAAACTAACTTTATGATTCAAAACATCCCAAGGATAGAGAGATTTCTATTAAAGGATGGTATGGTTTTTCTAAAACCTCCCCTATATGTTTAAATCCTCACCCCACCCGCCCACCAAGCCTTGGGAATCAGCAGTAGTCGCCCACTGTCTACCCCCTGTACATAATATGAACTCCCAGACAAATGGTTGGGAGTGAAGGGCTCTACCATTAGAGAAAACCTCTCATTTTCAGATGGTATATGAGTTTTCAGATCGCAGTTAGACAGGAATAGACTGTTCATGTAACATTGTTAAGCTTAAAACCCCAAAATCACCAGAGGACAAACCTTGGTGCACACAACAGCTGGCTTAACATAATTGAATGCAAGTTTATTGGATCCAAATCTTTGTTTTTCTTTTTGATAGTTTTTTTGGATCAAAAGCTCTATTCAATGTAGATAGCATTGCACCTTTAAAGATAATCATTGGTTTTGCTTTTTTTCTTTGGCTAGTTTAGGATTTGCACAAGAATACTAAAAGGTTTTCTAACCAAGCAGTAGGCTCCAGTCTCAAGCCATTTTTGGCTTATTGAGGGATGAAGAATAAATTCCACTATTGGGTTCTTATTGAGGTGTTTAAATGTGCATCATACTCCCCAACAAGTGAGTTAAAGCGACAACCATCAAAGGGGTACTTAAGTAAATACATATCTACAATAGTGTTTCCAAAAGCAAAAAGTTCAAACAAATTAATAAAGGTCCTGTGACTATAAGGAAGCAGTGCAAGGCAAGACAAGTTTCTTTAAAGCACATAATTTAATAAATACAAAAAGTTACCCGACACATAAATACAGTATTTATAGCATACATAATGCAGTTAATGTTGCAGATTTCAGTGTGTAATTACTAGCATTACAGTATACCACTATTCAGCATAATAGAAGCTAATATCAACAAATCCACACAAAAAGTTCCAATGACAGAAAATATTTGGTTTACAGCCAAACAGCGATAAAAAGAAATATTTTGCATCATTTAACATACATCATAGTTTTATTGCTTTATCAAAACAATAGCAATAACCAGCTTTCTTCATTAAAAATCTGAAGAAGAATTATTTTTTGTGATTTATTTTATTTACTTTGCCTTTTTAATTTTCTTATCAATAACTCCATATGTGAGTAAATGGATAATAAAGAATGAATGAATACACATGTAAGGAATCGAAGTAAACCCGTTGTAGGAAGAGAGATAGCTTTAAAAGAGAACTGAATAAGAAAATGAGAAGCAGTGAGCAGAAGAAGAAAAGACCAAGAGAAGAAAAGGAAGAAGAGAGCACAGATCATATGGACGGAGCCAAGCAATTCAATGATTCTGGAGATCTACTTTCTGAAGGTTTTGTTGAAAAGACAGAAAGAAAGGAAAAAGGAATGAGCGGTTTCTTTGGTGGAAACAGGAAACATTAAAGTGAAATAAGGGTGTTTGCGTGCACCTGTTCATTGAAGACCATATTAGCCTACATTGCATACCAGAGGATACTGAAACAGACACCAGTTTGGTTTCACGAATCAAGGACCAGAGTAATGTGCTAAGTCTGCTTAGATTTAGGTAGAACCTATCTTATCAGACATGGACAATAGCTAGGTTCATTAATCAAAGAGTTGAGGCCTTTAGTTAACATACTACACAGGGAACATCTCAATGTCCAGGATAATGGATCTAATAAATTGCTAAACAACATCCACAATACCTTTGAACCTCTATTTTCTTGGGTTAATTTAATAGTTTAAGCCTAACTTTACTTTATGTCTAAAGACCAAGTAAAAAGAGCAAAACAGAAAATAAGCATTTAATGTCATTATGTGGACGAGGAAACATACCCGGAACAAAAGAAACTTACCATGTCTTGTTTGTTAGCAAAAACCAAGATGATTGCATTAAGCATAAACGGGTCTTTGATGATGGCCTGAAAACAAATGATAAAGGCCACTAGATTATGTGACCAACAAAGAAGCCCAAGCCATAAAATTAATGTTCAGAAGAAAAACCTGAAATTCTTGTTTTGCCTTTCCAATTCTTTCTCGATCTAAAGAGTCGACGACATAAATCTGTATAGAAAAAACACTTAGTGAAGTGATACAGTATCCAGTTTAGAGAGACGGTATGTACAGAGAAGAAAGTGTCACAAACAAGGAAAGTGGTACGCTTTGTCAATCATAGGGAAATGGGCCTATACATTAAATATTATATGCTTATTCTGTATGCCAAATTCAAACATTTTCACGTGTTATCTTATTTGAAATATTTTTATCTCTTCCCAATCCCTTGTTTCCTTCTGTGTAGTCCGTGGGTGAGGCTGAAAATGAAAGGGGAAATTAAACTTCGCTCCACGAGTTGAAGGGAGAAGGATACAATATAGCATATAGTTAGATCCTTAATCATTAATCCCATCATACTCGATATTTTGAATTCTTCTCTGCCTTTAGGCAATGTTACCTCCCAATGAACCAAGGAAAAAATCACTTTTGCCACAGGCATTTATGGGATATCAGGAGTTAAATGCCACTCAAATTCAAACCTAAAGAAATGTTGGCAGATTCACAGCAGAAACCAAAGAATACCACTCCCTCAGTCCCGACCCAATTTATGTGATGGTATTTGATGGTATGAAGTTTAAGAATGAAAAGAAAACTTACAGATCATGTGGTCTAAAATAAGCATTGATGTGTGTGTACTATAATCATCTCACAAATGGTAAAATTACATTTTAAAGTCTTATTACTACTAAATTTAAAAAATGCGTCATTCTTTTTTTAACTAACTTAAAAGGAAAGAGTGTCAGATAAAGGGAGTATCTATTTTCTATTGAGAAATAGAAACCAAAGAATATGCGAGATTGGAAGCTCGATGAACTACTCAACTTACATGAAAGACAGGAGAGCTGCAAAGTCAATGAACACATTTCAGAAAGACTAAGATGGTGCGATAAAGCTGATGACCTTTACTATGTTAAAGCAAGAAATTCATTCATCTGTACCCTTAATGAGAGGGTGGATGATTGACCATAGAAATTAATTTATTTCTTTTAGAATGGTAACATTAGTCTATATGTCCGCATGTATACTACATCAGAAAATGTAACCCCACTTCAGAAGTAAAAAAAAAGGGCGATTTGTTTCAGCTGGACAGCACTGATTGAAGCATGTTTGACCCAAGACAATATTAGCAGAGGGAGCATCCATATAGTCAACAGATGTTATATGTGTCAACAAAGCATAGAAACCAGAAGGCACTTCCTTTTACACTTTACAATTGATGTAGATATTTGGACATTTTCATTTCAGACTTAGTTGGTTCCTGCCTGAATATCAAGGATCCTGTATGTGCTGGACTTCTTGAAAGATGGTAAGTCCATCAAGAATATCTCGAAACTGATTCCTGCCTGTATCTTTTGTTGTGTTTAGACAGAAAGGAAGAAAAAGTGTTTGGATGAAATACCAAGTCCAAGCCGCTCCCTTAAGACTAGTCCCCTGACACCTTTTTGAACTTTATCGCTACCTATCTTTAGTATAGAACCCCCTGTAGCGGAGCTAACAAACTCACTTTTGTACTTATTATCTTTTGTACTATTTGCATCTTCTTGATTCCATCAATGAATCAACTTCATCAAAAGAAACAAATAAAAAACAAATACTATCTATTGGGTGTACCTACCAGTCCATCTGTATTATTGAAGTAATGCCTCCAGAGTGGCCTTAATTTCTCTTGGCCACCAACATCCCACACAGTAAAAATTACATTTTTGTATTGCACTTTTTCCACATTGAATCCTGCAAGACATGCATATACAATCATCTATTATAATGGTTTCAAACTCACGGACAGTACTCAGATAATGACGGATGTTTTAGGTATTTTTCTCCGAGAACTTCTGAAGAAATTTTCACGTCAAAACTTAAGATTTCAAACTACCCTTGTGCAAATATTATGTTTAGATAATAAGCAATGACAGAATTAGAAAGCCATAACCTATGGTACGCCACATAAGATAAACTCTGGGCTCCAAGATGTGATAAACAAAGTAATTTAAGAAAATGAAAAGGATTACCATATGGAAGAAGAGATGTAGGAAGTATGTGACTTATCCCCCCAACCCCCCAAAATAAAGATGAATAAGGTATGCCATGTAATCAAGTGTTGCACCTGATCAATGGGAGGCAGTTTGCAAGTAAAGAGCAAGCAGGTTAGATAGGAGGAACCAGCATCCATTACAGTTCTATTAACGTTTTGGATTGGTTTTAATTTCAAGAAAGTCATGAAGCAGTAAGTACCAGCCACTTTTGGGAATTTGTAATGAACTAATGATTACCAATTTAAAGTACTAAACTGTGGTCTCCTATAAGTTCTTTCCCCATCTACATTTTATTCTATTTTTATAACAGTAGAGTCTGGAACACCTTGCAAGTACTTTGGCTAACCCACTGGATACCTCCTACCTCCCACCCGTGCATGTACCAATAACTCTGTCAAGCAACGAGAAACAAAGAAGAAAGCAACAGTGAGCAGAAGCTAAGCTAAGACAGATATTACCAAGCAGTTCTACTGAATTTTTTCTTCCTTTAGCAGATCTATTGAAGTTTAACAAATACAAACTTCACAATCAAAGTGCTACACAACAGTGAGAAGAAGCTAAGACAGCATACCGATGGTAGGGACTGTTGATAGAACTTCTCCTATGTGCAATTTGTATAATATAGTTGTTTTTCCAGCCGCATCAAGCCCAAGCATTACAACCTGTCCCAATTGAAATTAGAACCAGAGACGAGCAAAAAACAGTAGAGACATCAACATGAAACAAGATAACAGAACTTTAAAAACTACTACACATACAAGCAGAAAAATCTAATATCTATTGAACAGAGCTCCTGTAGGAACCAAGATAAAACTCAAGTTGGTGAACATAAGTGGAAAAAATGCAAATCCCCAAAGAGTGGATAGTAAAAATTTCCATGCTTAGATTAATTATCGCTTCTATTTCAGAAAATGAATTCCATCCACAAAAACCACACCAATTTGAGGCAGTTATTTGTTAAGAGAGAGGGACAATAGTCACTAGGGGAAGCAAATTGGTTTACCCCTAAAGGAACTCTCATCTCATTCCCTCTATGTTTCAACACATTGGACATTATACTACTAACCTAAGGAAGAAAATTTTATTTGATGATATTTCATATCTGGGGATGACATTGACTAGGATCACATCATCAATGACATGGTTAAGGTACCTATAAATTTATGAAGGGCCTTTCTAGCCTCCCTGAATTTTAAGTCAATCATCTGTCTACTTAAGGCTTTCCTTGAAGTTGAAAGCGGAACACAGCATTCCAGGTTAGCAATTACAATTTAGTAGTTACCATCTTGGATCAAATTTCTTTCAACTACGCCTCAATTCCAACTAGTTCGGGACAGCTATATGAATCCTCTGTAGCTGTTCCACAACATTATGGCTCCTTAAGAGCTCTCTAAATTTCACACTGCTACACCAACAAGTAAGTCTCTAACTAGACTAACAAACTCTCAGTGATGAATATTTTTTATTTCTTACTCTTTATAGCATATGATCAATCACCACCTACCTACGTTGATAGGTGGTTTTGGCCATATATCTCACGTTTAGGTGGTTTTGACCATATCTCTCACGTTTAGGTGGTTTTGGCCATATCTCTCACGTCTAGTGGTTTTGGCCATATCTCATATCTCTCACATTTTTGCTGAACTGACCATGAGCAATTCTCTATTTCAATTAAACTCCTTCAGTGCTTTTAAGAAAATAAAAAGATCTTCAACTTTATGCATCAGTAAAACCATGTTCAAACTTTAGATACAATAGTGCATCTAATTGAATTTAAAAATGAACAAACGTTGAACGAAAATACTAGGTGCAGTAAGTGCATACCAAATATAGCTGACATTGGTGTGTTAGTGGAAGAAAAACGATGTCAATCAATCTTTCTAACTAGCAATTATTAACACAAAAAATGGATCATACGTGTTGCATAAATTAATCCTATTAAAACACTTCAGCACAATTCAGCTAAATACAGTTAGTTTCGCCTCAACCAATCTTCATAAAACACTTGGCATACGAAAACCCATATTTCTAACTAGCTACAAACAATGTCAATCAATCTTTCTAACTAGCAATTATTAACACGAAAAATGGATCATACCTGTTGCATAAATTAATCCTATTAAAACAGTTCAGCACAATTCAGCTAAATACAGTTAATTTCGCCTCAAACAATCTTCATAAAACACTTGGCATAAGAAAACCCATATTTCTAACTAGTTAAAAACAAGAGCGGAAAGCATAAACAGAAAACAATTTATATTCAGATCAAATATAGCAATCAATAGATCAAATTACATAAATGGAAATAACAGGATCATTATACCCTCATCTCAGAATTCCCGAAGAAAGTATCGAACAGCTTACGAAAGGCTTGTCCCATTTCGCCTAGAAGTAAAACTTCAGAATCGAAACCGAAACCACAGGGGCAATTTCACCTAAGTATTACTATATTTTGACGATCGATTTGAGAAGAAACAGAACTACGAAAGATGCCTACAACTTGTGCTTCAAGAGAAGGTAGCCTTGTGTGTTTGCTGGGCTACCTCTCTCTGTTTCTATTATTTGCTGGGTTTTTTTTTCTCTCTTTTTTTGGTGTTTTGCTTTTTTGCCTTTCCACCCTGTGGGTACTTAACGTAATTGTATTCGTTCGCTGTTGTATCTAACCAACACATCATAATTGACTTTTCTCTCGCCCTTTCCTTTTTCCTCTTTCTTTGTTTCTAGAAACACATCACAATGTTTTTCTTGTCAATTTTGGATACTTCCAAATATTGGCAAAATTTTCATATAAATTCCTAAGTCATCTTAAATTTTCATATAAATTCCCAAGTCATCTTAAATATTCAATAGAGTATTAAAAACATCCTTAAATTTGTCATAATTATTAGTTTCGTCCCTAAATTATTGATAGACTTAAAAACACCCTTAACTTGGCGAACTAAGTTTAAATATACCCTCGAATTTGCCACGAATTATTAATTTCGTCCCTAAACTATTGATAAACTTAAAAACATCCCTCAACTTGGTGAAGTAAGCTTAAATACACCATCAAACTTGGCGCAAAATATTATTTTCGTTCTTAAACTATTGATAGGCTTAAAAACACTCCCCCTCCCAGCTTCATATTTTTGTAACTTATTAAATTTTGATTTGAAATTTTGTAGA
>JAABOM020000075.1:20908180-20928909 GCA_011800125.2 Solanum clarkiae
CTGTAACTTATTAAATTTAGATTTGAAATTTTGTAGAGCTTCATTCGCTGCCATATTTTTACAATCCCAAAATCTTCTTACGAGATTGTCATATTACGACCATGAAATTTTTAACGTTGCCAGAAGTCCACATTGACAAAAAATAATCATAAACAAAATAGGAAAAGAAAGAGCATCAAACAATTAAAAAATGAGAATGAAAAAAAAATTGATTTGCTTTGAGGCCACCATTAATGAAGGAAACGTTAAATGAGAAGAAGAAGAAGAAGAAGAAGAAGAAGAAGAAGGGTATTTAGTAGTTTGGTAATTAAAAGTTCCACGAAAATTTTCTTTTTTTTTTAAAATAAAAAGGCTGATGTGGTCTTTTTTAACCTTTCAAGCATTTTAAATAAATTGTATTGACTTGTTATGCCATGTAACATGCGGGAGGGGTATATCTAAGTCCAGACCGACTAGTTAAGGGTGTTTTTAAGCCTATCAATAGTTTAAGGACAAAACTAATAATTTGTGACAAGTTCGACAATGTATTTAAGCTTGGTTCGCCAAGTTGAGAGGTGCTTTAAGCCTATCAATAGTTTAGGCTTGCACTACAACAAAAATGATACATGTATAAGACTTGCACTACAACAAAAACAATATTTTTATACTCAACGTGTTGAAAAACGAGTCAAAATTCGATTATCTATTATTTTGTCCTCAATAAATTAAGGGTGTATAATATCCTATTTAATTACATCTTGATAACATGTTTTAAATATATCTTGACCTCATACTTCTCCTCTTCACATGTTCAGACCATCTCATTCTCACTTCCCCACTACTACTTCAAGTGACATTATGAAAACATATCACATAGGCTATATATTTCAAAAATACTTTTTATGTTAGTCCCAAATTTCCTTTCTTCCGTTCTACTTTATTAAGAATTTAATAAATTTGAACGAGTCTATGTTCCTCTCAGATGATGAACAAAGGGAAGATTACAAAAAGAAAAAAAGACCACCACAAACACATGATCAAGCAGTCAAAGCATAATTCATACACTGAATACTTTATCCGTTCCTACTAGAGAGACAAGTTTCATCATGTCCTGCATTACCTTTAGCTCCATTGAGGTACTTGTAAATGGCAGGAAAATCAAGTCTTTCAACCCCTTGAAAGGCATCAGGCAAGGAGACCCTATATCCCCATATCTCTTCATCTTGTGCTCTAAGATGAGACACTTGACTCCATTAAAATAGCCGATGTTGACCCAAAAATCTTTCATCTCTTCTTTGCCGATGACCTCACCCTCTTTGCTTAAGCCAATCCCTAGAACTGTGATGCCATCACTACCATCTTCCACCATTTTCATAAACTCACCGGACAAAAAGTCAACCTCGCAACATCTAGACTCATCTTCTCTAGAAATTGCAACCCCCAAGACAAAGAGCTCTGCACTTCTCTTCTCAATATCAAGGAACACAAGTCTTGCGGAAAATACTTGGGCTTCCAAATCTTTCACAGGAAACCTACCAATGCAGACTTTCAGTACATCATTGATAACATGAGAAAGAGGCTGGTTAGATGGAAAAACAAAGTTCTCAACATGACTGGCAAGGTGATACTAGCAAAAGCTACTCTAGTGGTATACCCTCCCATGAAATGAACTACATCAAACTCCCAGCCAAAATAATAAAAACCGCCGATAAAATCACTGTTACAAAAGAAAAAGAGTAAAGAGGGTTGGGGATCATAAAGTGAAATAAGGAACAGGGCAATCCTTGCAAGCCTAGCTTGGAGGATCACCCAAAACTCTCGCAAGCTCTGGGCAGAGGTCCTAACAAATAAGTACAACAATACTACAATTTATGAAGGTACTGGTAAGATTGTGTCCAGAACTTGGAAGAATATGCAAAAAGGAAAGGTGGATATTGTTGAGGCCACAAGATGGATAGTCCACAAGGAACCAAGGTAAAGTTTATTGAAGACACTTGGTTGCCCAACTTCAACCCCATCAGACAATACATTCATGGACCACTTTGGAAAAAGGAATACCTTTTAAAGGTTGCAGTAATTCAAAGAAATGGCCAATAGGACTTCAATGTCATATCCCTACCCATCCCAGAAAATCTGAAAAGAATAATCAGGGATTACTCTCTCAAACTTGAAGGCAGTAGGGAAGACATAAGAGTTAGGGGCTGGCAAGTAACAAGATATTCTCCAAAGCCTCTGCATACTACAACATCGTGGAAAGACCCAAAAGATAGGCGAAAGTGCCAATAGGAATGATTTTAGATGCATCTGGAGTGCCGAAATCCCAAACAAAATCAGAACCTTTCTCTAGATCCTTTATCATGGAAGAACTATAACTAACCAGAGTCTCCACTCCAAAGGACTGGATGTCAATCCAAAATGCCCCCTCTGACTTCTAACTGAGGACATTAACCACATCTTATTTCAAGTTAGAATTGCTACCACTTTTTGGAATGAGGTTAACGAACACAGCATAAACCCAATAAATCTCGACACAGGAAATCTTAGGGATAAGGAATGGATTTCATACTGACAAAGTATTAAGCACGCCAAATTCAAATCTTGGCTTAAATTGGGTACTCTTTTTCCCTTCTGCATTTGAAACATATGGTTAACCAGGAATAACAATATTTTTTATGAAAAAAAAAAAAAGAAGTCATTAACTCTACCCATGCCCATGGGCAAGCCACGAAAGATGTGCTCATCATTATGCAAGCTAACGGCAAAAAAATCCATACCCCAACACATACGCATTAAGTGAGAACTCCCTGATAAAGATACCATTAAGCTCCACATTGACGGAGTAGTGCATCATGACCCAGGACCTGGTGGATTAGGAGGAGTGTGTAGAGACCATGAGGGAAAATGGATATTGGATTCTATGAATCCATACCCCACACAAATCCCATCAAAGCATAACTTAAAAGCTCTCCGAAAAGAACTACTTTTTGCCATCCAATACTCCCTATCACCCATGGAAATCAACATTGATGCATTGGAAGTGGTTAAAAATGTTCAAATTAACTTCTTCCATGAGAATATTACTTTTGCATTCGGATCCTTAATGAGCAGGCTAGAAATTTCAAAACTACTTGTGATTCGAGAGCAAAACAGGTAGCTAATGCAATGACAAAATGTGCAGGAAGTAACTTTTTGAAGACGCATTCATTATTTTGATAATTCCTCCGGTGTTTGTAAAAGATCAAGTAAAAACATACATCTTAACTGCTTATTTTAGGAGGAAAGCCTCCAGTACTACACCCCCCCCCCCAAAGTTGGGATGTGGCCCAACACAATTCTTATTTTGTCCCTCGAAGGCACATAGCATGCCTGGCAACAGCAGCTAGTACTCCTATCATTTAATCATTAATACGAACCCTTTATTACCCCAAAAAAAATTAAAAAAAATTAAATAGTCAGCACATGCACCTCCAGCGGTGACATTCCCATAATGTAACAGGACATGGATGGCAATTCAGAAATGCCATTAGTTGATGCATTTCCACAGCAACTGCTGCAGAAAGAAGCCACAGATACCACTAATAACGCAACAACTAAACATCGTACTACTAGTGCATCTATAGTTTAAAATACACCACTGTTTCCACCAAAAACCAAAAATGATTACTGCACAACCGGCCAATGCCTGTATACATTAATAAACCTACTCTCGATGGCAGAATGTCAAGATCAACTCAATAATCCATCAATTCCTCTAGCCAACTACAGTATCGAAAATGAAACCATCAATAACACTTGTATTCCTAGATTAGGATCTAACTACCCAGACCCACAGCCAACCCCCTTTCATTGAATAACTGCCACAAGACCGAGAGAACACTTTCAGTACTACTGTGAAAATTTTTGCGAAACAACCGAATTTTCAAGACCAAAAATAATAGAATTTGCTGGCCACTAAAGTTCGTGATTACACACTCCAAGCACCCACACCACCTCCAGGGGTATAAACAGGTTCTTTTCATGAATCCACCATTTCATCTTGTATCTCATTAGGCGCAATTAGACCAGGAATAGAACGCATCCGCTGGCGTTCCCTATCTCTTTGAGCAGCTGCTTCCTCAGCATAAAGGTCCTTGTTGTCCTGCAGGAGAAATGAAGAATCCAAGTGAGTTAAGTGGTACAAAAACAGCTAAATACTAGAAAAAATGAATAAGCTAGAGTTAATAACATTAGTATATATAACACACTAATAAGACCAAGATAATGACTGATAAGCCCAGAACTCATGAGGAAGCAATTCATCTATCTAAATTTCTGAAAGGAAAGGGGATAAAACTAATGACACTTGTTCAACTTATTGATCTTAGTTTAAAAGAAAAAGAACTGAGCATTCTTTAAAGAAAAAATCACAAAAAAAAGTTGGTCAAAAAACTACATATAAAAAAGAGTACTGCCAAAAAATGTTTTTAGACCAAGTGGTTTTAGGGTACTTGTTAGAAAAGTTCTTCCAGATTTCAACTCAAAAATTGGTCAGAGCGCTTCAAAAGAAAAAAATCAAAACTATTTAAGCATGTTTTCTATTTTCAAAAACTTTTTCCCAGGTCATCCGCAGGCTCAGATCTGAGCTAGCATGTTGTCAGGAACTCACAATATGACCTACACGTCTGTAAATAAGACATGGAAAAGCCCAATACAGACGCTAATAACTCAGTTTTTATGACAAATATTCATTTATGTGAGTACATAAATTTGTGGACACAAGGTAGAAAAAGTAGCACATAAATTGATGCGGAACTAACAACATGACCACGGTTGCAAACAATGACAAAATAAGACAAGATAAAACTAGACAAATTAATTCATCGGAATCATGAAAAACTTCTTATAGGCCAAGTGGCATTGATTCCTATACTTCATGTCGAATTTGAAAAATAGGCTAATGAATTAGATCAAAAGTAGGGTCCTACAACTTATAAGTCTTTATTTTTAGGATATTGATTGCCATTATGACCTAAAAACAAAGTAATGACAATCTATTAGGTTCTGCTGGAGTATGTACATACAGGGAGAGGGTACAGAAATAGAAGACCTTCATGCCCAACCCATACAAACCAAGAAACCTTGAAATAAATGGTATATTTGTAACACTAACCTGAGCAGAGAACTCTTTCGATTGCACAAGGAAGTCCCTTATGTGATTCTTGAATGTGGGAAGGTCATTTGTTGAATCAAATAGCCCACTGACAAATTGAGTCACCTGAAAAAAGAGCAAACCATTATTAACATCTAAAGCAAAAATGTATACATATTAACATGAAAAAGATCGTGCAAAACTCATGCTCATACTTCAGCAGATGTCATGTTGGGGAAGGATGTACTAAGAAGCTTAATGGTGTATTCACGAACAAATTCAACATTATTTGGATATGGATAAGGCACGCTTGATGCATCCCATAGAGGCTCAGACAACACAGCCACCTGAAATCATAGCACAATGTTACAAGAAATAATAGCACAACTAGGAAGACCAATCTGTTAGGTGGACACATACCATGCAAAATAAATGTTGTAGCACCAATACATGCAATTTAAACCCAGGCTTATGAAACGTGTCTGTTAGAACAGCAAAAATTTCTTGCTCGATCGTCAAATAGTAAGTCCTATAAAACTGGTTAGCAAACTCAGAATTCTGCATGAGAGAAGAAACTGTTAGACCTCCACCACATAACACCACATATGTAGAACAATCAATCTGAGGGCTAACAAAATAAAGAACCTGAAAATTTTTCAGCATTGCCAGCAAGAGATTAAGCCCGGTTTCAGCAATGTTCCTCTCAGTGTGCCGAAACGCCCATATTATAGAATCCATGACAAGTTTTAATTGCTGATCAAAAATCGGGAGAATATGAAATCTATCATAAGCTCATCCAGACATTCAAAATAAATATGACAGCCAAATAGATCTCTGAAGGAAAACCAGAATTGATGGTCCATACATTATACAAAAATCAGGAAAAAATACATACCTCACTCGACAGCCGTATCAAAGCATCAAAGCAATGTGTAGCAATAGCACGAAGTAATGAGAAGAACTTCAGCCGATGCTCCGGATAATCTTCAAAGTTTTTTGTGATCATCTGTTGTACATAAAATGAATCTATCAAATAGATCATGTGAGATTACAGTGCTTAACTCGTCAAATGTTTATCTCTAAAGCATATTACAGTCTGTTGTTATTGTCACCCAGGATAGGGCATACAAAGTTACAACCAACCTTACTACCCGTAAACAGCTTGAGATAAACGCATGTAAAGACTCCAAAGATAGATACAAATGCATGTAAGAAATGGAGTAAAGAACTCTCAACAAAATTAAATAAGGATGGTAAATATTCTCATTAAAATAATGCCTAAAACACATACATCTTCTTGAGAAGATGGAAGAATGCAGCATTGCACAAATACAATGCCCTTTACCAAACAAGTAGCGTATGCAAGAATTTTTCGGGTTACATAATGCTAAGCATGACGTTTGAACAGAGGCGTAGTTGGTGTAATGTTGGGATGACTTAATATAGAAGAAGAGGCTACATATAAAGTTACCACACAATCAAGTAACCTAAAGAATAGAAGTAAAACAGCAAAAGGGTGCGGAAAACTAACCTCCAGAGTACACTGGAAAACAGCTTCAAATATTCGAGGGACATCCTCGATCATAGCACCCTTGTACCTAACAAGAAAAATGTTAGATATACATGTAGGTGTACTATGAGAATAGGGATGGAAATGGGGCAGCTGCAGGGCGGGTTGAGCTCAACCGGCAAATTTTTTAAACCGCCCCGCATGAAAACTTTTTTCACTTTCAACCCGCCCCGCATAAGCCCGCCCAGCTTAAATTTTAAAGTTCTTTTATTAATTTATTTTTTTTTCACTAATTAACGTCTTAACAACTAATTAACTATTTTTATTTGACATTTTAACAATTGTTTCTTAATCATTATTTAAAAGTTTTTAATTAACATTTTAACAACAATTTACCGGGGACACATCTAGTTTAAATTTTAGAAAAAAATAAAATTAAAGTCGATGTTTAATATAAAAAATTTATACCTTTGATTTTTACTAATTACAAAAATTTAATTTCTTCGACTTCCTATTTGATTTTTTAAACCCGCAACCAGCCCCACCTGCCCCGCACCCACATACCTCTAAATCCGCGCTGCCCCGCCATGCCCCGTAACCATCCCTACATGAGAATGCAGACAAAATGATGCATAACAGAAATTCCTGGACAACTTAATCTTTCCCGCAGACAATTTATGATTTCAGTCATGCTGTGTGCCAGTTGGGAAGTGTTTTCTTTTTGGGTGGTTTGCGTGGCTTACTTGTTTATGATTGTAGCGAAGAGAGAGAGAACTTCAGATTCCCTAGCATCAGGCACATTCCTCGCATAGTCGCCTAAAACTGGGTCCATCATTGGTGGCACAAATTGTTTCCCAATGTGTGGTTGATCTTCTGCCTTGTCCAAAAATGTTTCAATAAGCTTTAAAGTTTCCCTTTTCACCGAGCTGCCACACATCACAATGTGTAAAGTAGATGCACCTTAAACTGGCAAGCAAAAAGAAAATGAAAAATGGAACTTACCGCAAGAGTTTCACAATGGATGTCCTTGAGGCAAAGGGCCCTCCTTGTGCGATGCTTGTAGATATGAGTTCACTGTACATTCTGCAATAGCAAAGGTTCGCAACTAAAAATCACAAAAGCCCAATAGCTGTTGAAAAATGGGAATAATAATGGCATCAGTGACCACCTAAGTCCCATATACATGCAATCAAGTCATAACAACGAGACATCTAAATACTTAGAAAACAAAGATCAAATAAAGAAAAAGAAAGTATGATACAATACCTATAAACATTTAGCATGTCCAAGAAGATGAGAGTAATTTGAGGTAAGAAATAAGTTCCAAGTGAGGTAGCAGCACTGGTATTTGTCTGCAAGGCAAAAAAATGCACAAAAGCCTCATGTTCAGAATAGGAGAATTCTAATGCAAAAGGCATAGCTAAGTAGGATAACATTTTAAATGAATCAGGATATGGAAACTGATTGCCAAAACACCTCGATCCTGGCACAAAGGTAGCCACATCATTTGGTTGACATTTGAAGAAAAAAACAGTTGTTGTAAAATACTGATTTACAAATAACAATGTATGTACAAACGCCTACTAAGCTTAGTTTTCAAAAAAAAAGGAATAGAGACCTACTAATGGGAAACCTGCATTAACAACCCCAGATATAGTATAGCTAGCTTGTTTAACAAATCTTAGTTAATATCCTGTCATAAGACAGTAACATACATACTACATTTTGAGATTATGTAGTATTCAACGTAGAAACTCTTAAGGTGCAGTTAACTTGAACTGGCATGCGTCAAGTCTAAATCACCAAAGGTATTTAATGAAAAAATAAATCACCAAAAGTTAATACTAAAAGATTTGGAAGCACTACTAAAATTATTATAGAAAATGGATCACTTCTTATGGACTCATTGAGGATGATTCTGACCTAGTTAATGACGTATCAGTAAGTAGAAAGCACTCGGGTTTAGAGTCATTGTCCCCCTCACTTGGCATCTTCCTTGCCCTAGCAAGTGTGTGTGAAATACCTCCAACGAGGAGAAAAAATAAGGATAAAAAACCTAGAAAACTGTGAGCAATTGCCGACTGGGTTCCATACGTGGAATTTTTCGTGACGTTGACATTTGACAAAATCAATATATGATCAAATTATTGTAACATAACCATAACAATGAAACCAATTCAAATATATTAACATAATTGATCCTGATGACAATCTTTAAGGAAATCTTTAATACAAGTAGTGAGGTTGGTTTATAAGCAAGGTGATGTTCGAAATTATTGATGGACAATTTTACACATATTAAATTTTATTTTATTTACCAAATTAGACTCGAGATACTGTTATTTTTAAACTGGTAAAACCTTGAAATAATTTTGTTTTTTAAACTTAATATTAGCAGGAGAAAACATCCTTGACATTTTGTTATTATTACATGATATCATATTTTGTTTAAACTTAATATTAGCAGGAGAAAACATCCTTGACATTTTGTTATTATTACACCAAAAATCCAAAGACAAACATTTATACTTCAATATCAGTATATGAACATTGTTGATTTCTTTTCTTCCAAATAACCCACCCAATGCAGAAAGGACTTAAGTTTTATATATGAACAGTTAAAGGGGCTTCGAAATAAATAAAAAATTTAACTCAACAAAAGGCTTAAACAAAAAGAAATAACAAGCAACGAAAGACTGCTTGAAGAAAGTGAATAGGAGGTTTGAACTTGTAACCCAACCTCTTCAAATTAAAGGAACAGCTTAACCACTGGATCAAGAATGCATATCTCCCTATACATTTATCACCCTATACTTAATAAAATTATCTGAAGTGGCAGTATTGGATAGAAAGGTGACCTGCAATATGTTTAGAACCGCTCGAATAACATCTTGATCCTTCAGGTAGTCCACACTTTGTCGTGCTTGTCCTATAATTTCATTCCATCTCTGTAAAAATTAAATTTTCATCAGCCACAATAATATGTAGTGTAAACTCAATTAGTAATCTTATGTGGCCCCTTCAACGAATGCAAAAACAGATGAATAAACAAAGAAAGTAATGGATAGCATCCAAATACATCATATCTAGACCATATGTTAGTAGCCACTCACCTGATTTGGAAGCTCCATCAACCTCTGCAGATACTCATCTCTTTTTTGCGGATCAGGTTCTGCTTGAATCATTTGACCAACCTAGTAAAAAAATGACACAGAAACCCTTTCAGTATAAAAGATTAAGTCCTACTCCTCAGTTTCCATTTTGTATAACTCTTCTGTTTAAGTTAGTTTCAAAAAGAAAGACACAATTCTATATTTTTGGAAAGTTTTTAACTTAAGCATTCCATTGTACCCTTTAATGACTTGTTAAGCATGTGCCAAAAGTCTTTCATTTTTAAACTTCGTGCACAGTCAAATACCACCATATAGAACAAGGCAGAGGAAATTTAAAACATCTAAAGAAACAAGTAAGAAGAAATGAAATTTATTCATTAGAACAACAAACTCTTACAGATTCGTAAAAGGTATGAATCTGATGAGGTTCTAAATCTGCAATAGTTGTGGGAAGAGTGGTTAAAAGTTCCGAGACAAATGGCTCGTTTTCTCCAACCTGAGAAAAGATACCCATCATCAGTACCAGATCAGTGTTCAGTCATTTTTTAACCCTTGTATCTTTAAAAGAAACTGATACTATTGACAAAATATTCCATTACCTGGACTACAACAAACTTGCGCTTGCATTTCTGAACAATTTTCAAAAACGTATCACAGGCCATATCCTAGAGAAAAGAGACAGAAGGTCCTCAGGAACAGAAATGCCGGCACCACAATAAACCCATTGCATATAATCACAAGAGAATAAGTTGATTGCGATCCAGTGTTTTAGGCCATAAGGTGAAACAAGTGCTCGTAATCTAACCCAAACAGAACCACACTAGCTGAACAAAAGAGGGGGTTGTAACTCAACTCAATGTGCAAGTCATTTCATCACTTATTTGGAGACCCAATGCCAATAAACAAGGAAGACATGATTCCTGATACCACATGGCATAATTCCATAGGACTCCACAATGAAATCACCAAATGCTTACCAGTTTAAAGACCACAACAACTGCCGAGGCGACTACTGAACCAACCATTCAGTAACTAGAGGGCCAAGCAAATTCCAACAGAATAAACAGTAAAACAGCAGCTGAAAGTTAAAACACTAAGAAGTAGTAACCTGCACTCCAGGATGTGTTTCATGCATGAACTCAAACAATTTGTTCACAACAGTCTTCAAGAACTTCCAATGGGCTCTCAAAAATCTAGGATATTGCCCAACCACATACCTGGCAGTTAATCAAAACAAGTTGTGACTACATTTCTTAATTGAAAGAGTACAGTGAAGCTGTAGGCCATACACCATCTATAAAAATTAGTAAAAGTCACACTCTGGAGAAGATTAGAGTTGTGATTTTTTGGGTGGTAACTGAGAGACGATGAATAACATCTAATCAAACTAGTAATCACCATGGACTGGAAAACTTATGGGAAAGAAAACAATAACTGGCAAATGATAATGATATCACGTCCATACATTATATTACTTGCAATAACAGCCTTGTTGTCTTTTCCTTTCGTGATTTCACATAGGTTTAACAAATCGCGTATAACCATAACAAGGAATCTGTTCTCCTGCCAAAGTAAACACAACGAAAAATGTGAAAAGTCAAGATCTTAGCATTCAAATTATACAGAAGAGCCTTTGTTGTATTGCTTCGTTTACTGCAAGAAAATAAAGATGCACATAGAGAAGTACAAAGTTAAAGCAAAACATCAAGTAAAACTGACAGCATGAAACAGCAGTTAGGAATTTCTCTTGAATCTTGAAAGCAAGAAAGTTGCCCAACCAAAATAGTACAAGCATAATACCTGCTCCTCCACCATCGATCCAGATATGGAACCAATTGCCCAACATAATGTGTTTAGATTGTTCCACGACCAGTCCTCACCATTGAGTTGGTTGCTCAGTTTCTTAAGCATCTGAAGTGATACATGAATACGGAATCATTATGAACCTCGAAAAATAGCAATTGTACACCATGAAACATTTTTGCCTGAAACACTGTGTCAAGAAAAGAAGTAACAGCTAACGGCACTTGGAACGAAATCAACAAACTTCAATCACAAGAAAAAGGTAATCAACCAGCAGCAATTAGCAACAGAACTTGGAAATATGTTTAAGGTAAATAAATGAACAGCTCAACAATAACTAGATTGCACAAATATAAAAGTTAAAACAAATTACAATTAACGACAGGAAATAGAAATTGCTAGGATCTCCTGAACCACAGTTTGCAAATAAGGATAGAATCATTATCTTGACTAATAATTTTTCAACAGATCCGGAATTTATGCATTTAAGATCTCTCCAGCAATTAGTCATACACACCATAATAGAGAAACCCAAACCATCTATTTCAAAAGTAGATTCTTCAACGCCAATTAGCCATCCAGAAAAGTACGATATGAAAATTGAAAACCGATATGAGCTTTAAAAACATTTCATATGCTGCTTCAGCTACATTTATTTAAGTCACAACAAAGTTGGTGGCTTTAAAGGAAGTGCACCTGCTTTTCAGTATCGTCGTGATCAAGATGTGACAAGTAGATCAGAGTTTCCCTCATGATCTGCAAAATTTTACATCATCAACCACATTTTAAAAAAAGGACTCAAGTTACAAAACAAGAATCAAGCGAAGTGCATTTTGCCAAATATAACATGCATCTTTTAATTTTCTCCAACCCAACAAGAACCAAAGAATGTCAATCAAATTCAACAGGTCATTCCGTAAGAGCTACCTTGTATTGCACAAGGACGTCATTGTCCTTCATTGTTTCACGGACAATGTTCCCATTATCATCTTCAACAATGAGAACTTCTTCAGGTTTAGCCATGCGAGATATCATAAGTAACCTCAACTTGGACATTGGACCAGCATAAAGTTGTCTCCTCTGCATAAGTTGCGCTCCAAGACCATCAGCCATGCCAGAAAGCAGTGGCATCTGTTTAATTAACAGGAAAGACTTGCACATGAACAGTTTGGTTTTGGAGAGTTCCAGGCAAAAAGGATCCAGGTGCCTTGTCATACCTGAAGCCCCATCATGTTTGCAGTCATTGCAGGGCTATCTAGATTACGATGTGCTGCTTCAAACAGCTCAAGAACTAAGGAATTCCAGTAGTCCAAGCAAACCTGCCAAAGCACACCTTAGAAATCTCAGACACTTCCAAGAAAATTCTTGAATCACGAACAAACAGTGGAATAATACCTTAAAAACCTCTGTATCATCCACATATGAGATATTAATAAGATACTCAAGTCCCAACAGAAGGGCACTTATATTCTCTTGTGATGATTCTAGCACACGTATGTGAGACTGCATAGAAAGTAGCTTGTAAGAGAGTGCTGAGTAGTAGATTCCAAAATTATATTGTCAATACAAAACTTCAAAGTAAAGAAGCTCACCTTAAAAAATGACGTAAAAAACAAAGCCAGATTTTGAATGAATGCCTGGATAAAGGAAAGAGAAACATCAGTTTACAAGAGAATACAACAATAAACTGATAATTCACTGACTCAGACAAAACCTGCTCGTCATTGCTTCCATTTCCATAGGCCTCAGGAATGTTGGTGTTGGGGGGGAGAACACTCTACACATGTGAGGAAAAACCATCAGATAATGAGCACAACAGCACAAACATAGCTAGCCAAAAAATGAGGTATAACTAAACAGCCATATCAAGTTATCAACAACACTAACACCTAGGATGGCAGATGAATCAGGTTCAACTGCAAGTTTGGACATTTTGCTTAAGCAACTGAGTCTACAGCAAATTTCCAACTCAGATATCAGGGCAAAAGCCAACACAGACAAAAGTATCTAGATAAGACTAGCATGAGATATTTGAAAAGGGCCTTCATTTTGTCGATAAGAGAACAATAACCTAGTCAAATAAGTCGTACCACCTTGCTTTAACCATTGTCCTACAAAAGATTTAAAAGTTTCACGTCTCCCACTCAGATTATGCAACGTTTATGAAAAGTGATGGTTTCACAGGTGCCCTAAGGCAGCCCAGTATAGAAGCATTACACAAATTAGGAAACAAACCTAGAAAAAAGTATGTCCCACTGCAGAGGGCACGAAATTATTCAACTTCCCCATCCAATCTATCAACATTATCCGCTATTATCAGACCAAAATTCCTCTTTGCAGTACATCAGTGATTGAATGTCCTCCACGAAGGCTTTCATAAGACTAACATTCACCTTTAGAATATTAAAATCTATAAATTAAAAAATCCTTATTCAGTAGAGACAGAGTCTGCTAGCAACCCTCGAAGTCAGTGCGAAAAGTTAACCAACAGATATGTTGGTCTGAAGTGCTAAAGAAAATAGAAGGTATTTACAAAGGGTGTAGTTGATAAACGAATAAGGAGAAAAAGACACTTCCTGTCATCAATTCGTACAACTATTCAAAATTTGATACGAGGAGAAGGTTATGTAATTCTTCAAATAACTTCTACCTATGCGAAGACCAAGCAACCAATTCTATGGGAAAAACACTCTTAAGGCTCAACTGACAAAACAAAGAGAAGGGTCGTCTAGCTTCAGAGTAAAACCATATAGCCTTACCCTGCTAAAAAACATAAATCCACTGTAAACTGTTACAAAGTTGACCTAGAAACTACATACAGCGATACAAAGACATAATTAAGACCATAAACTTATTTCACCAATGATACACTCTTGAACCAGCCAAAAAAGAAAAAAGCAACATCAAGGATCAATTAGTTCACCTGCAACTGCACCATAAATATGGTGTACATCTTGACATACTGTTCATTATAAAATTCCCCAAAACTGAGGGCAGCAACCTGTCATATTAACACAGAAACCAAAAAGTATAATGAATTTAACTGTTAAAAGAAACTCTATCGGAGATCTCGCCAAATTATACCTCTGTCAGACACTGAAGTGCGAGGTTGCGATACGATGGCACCGGGAAAAATTTGAGCAGGATTTCCAACTGTAATACGAAGGGAAACAAGTCAGGTAGCACTTTTCAAACACTTCTGTTTTAACACAAACATGCTTCAATTAAAAAGATTAATAATAAGCCACCGAGAAATACAAACCAGTGTTGATTCAAAAATATAGCCAAGTGGAATCCATGAAAGGAAAGCGTGCAATGTAGCAAGCGTAGCCCTGATGAGCTCAGTTCTTTGGGATGCTGATAGCACATATAAGCATAGTTCATGGATGAGTTGAAACTCGCTGTAAACAAAGGAACCAATGTCTTAGAAAGATAAGTCTTATAAAAGGAAATTAATGTGTGTAATGATTATATTAGAAGACCCACTACTTCGAAATTATAGAAGGAGCTCTACAATCCATACGGTGTATAGAATTTTTCATCCTCAAGTCAAAACCAACTGTTTCACCCATGTATAATAGAAATAACCAGGTTTAAATCACATTCAATGTTTCAAAACAGAATTTACAAAAACAGCAGGGAAGAACAAGTGTTAAGTGTCTAAAATAATAGGACAGTACAGGCCAAAGAAATAAAATACTCAATCAGAAAAAGAAAATGAAACGCAAGCTTATGCATTTATCAGAAAGAGAACAAAATAAATTTATGTAAATAATCTTTGTTAGAATTGGAAAAATATTTTCTACTGCACCCGCAAAGTCTCACCGAAACAGTTATAAATCTTTACATCTTATTTTCTTTTTTTCTTTAGAGAACTCTTCACATCCTATTTTCTCTGCAACCAACCAAAAGGAAAGTCTCTGCATTTCTCTGAATTTCGCTACCAACTCCCTGTTTCTACTTAATTCCTTCTCATCCATTCCCCAATTTCAAAATGGTAAATAATTTCTAGACTCTACTCAACATCAGTATTGTCAAAGCCAATATTTCAGGTTATCTCATAAATAAAACAATCCTATGTTGAAAAAATCCCAAGTTAAAACAAGAAGAAATAAAGATATGGAATTGTGCCTGTTTAAAGATTGTTTGAGCTCCTTGATCTTTTGTTGAGTCATTTCACCTCTCGAGAAATCGAAAACCTCCTCGCTGAGAAGCTGAAGATAATAGTTCAAGTTATCAAGGAGCACTTGATTCTAATCTTTTCACTGGAAGATGGAAATGAAGATGTAGAGAAACCTTCAATATCGCCATGCAGTTTTCGCATATTGTTTCACTTGTCTTTGCAGCCGCAACTAAGTCAGGAATGAAGCTTCGCCATCTTGCAGGCCACTCGTGCTTCAAAATCTGAAAAATATAAATACAGAGAAAAAATGAATTCTGAAAGACCTTTAACTTCATGTGTAACTAATTCGAGTCACAATCAATATCATCACTAGCAACCACAGAGACAGTAGGGAGAATGAGGGTACTGAGTGAGTGGCTCAGTCAGTGTGTGTTTCTTTTTCATAAAGCAAGTGCAGTGGTTATTAAGAGTACCTGAACCAATATTATGTTAAGCTTGCTAATATACAGCCTTTCTCGCCGAAGAGATGCTTCATCACTGGAAAGCTGAGCTCAATATAAGGATAAGCACAAATGATTCAGTTAATAAAATTCATGGAAACAGAAATTCAATTCAAGTTCCAAAAAAAAAAACTTATAGAGAAAATGACAAGAATTGTGTCGTTATACCTTCACAATAACTTCAGAAATATAGTTTTTCATTCCATCTCGCTGTTCGACAGGCAATGCATTCCATCTATACTTTATAACACCTTCTAGAACCTGCAGGTTTGGAGACAGTCAAATATCTTACTCAGCTTTCTGCCATACATAACTAAAGTAGAAGTTTCAAACAAACATAGAAAAAGAACTGAAACAAAGCAACAGTGCTTTTTTATTTGCATAGTTGCGCGATAAACGCCACCCGACAGCATTTTTATCTTGTCAAGTTTTGCTTCGGGACACGGTCTAAGAAAGTAAAAGGGTCTTTTGAATCTTCTGGTATTAAACTAAAGATCGGTTAAATGCATCAAAAATGTCCTTTGATTTGTAGTCTTAAATATGCCAGATGGATCGTTGAAATTAAAAAGTTGTCAAAAAAGTAAAGACGTATTATTTTTAATTGACTAAAAGGGAAAGTGGGACAAACAAATAGAAACGGAGTTGGTAATTGTTAATACACAAGACACGATACTTTAGCATCCTGTTCCACGTTATTTTCCAAAAAACAAATTACTCAATTTAAACTTCCAAACTTTCAAAAAATTACTACTTGGATTGTCAGCCCTCACCCTCACTCCAATGTCCAAGAATAATTCCTGAAGTTTATGCACAGCTTAATCGTGATAAATTCATATTCTCTTTGACTCAATTTATATGACACGCTTTCCTTTTTTTAATCAATCACCAAAAAAAATGACACATTTCCTTATTTGGTAAATATTTAATGACACTACCAAATTTTGCCCATATAGGATCCCACTTATTTGCAAAAATCCCGTAAAGATGTACTTTTTAAGGAAAATTTTGAAACATTGTGAAGTCTTCCATATTTCTTAAAATTGGTGCCCAATCAAACTACATCACATAAATGAGGACGGAGGGAATATGCAAATTACTTTTTCCCTTGTATCAGTCAAAGTCAAACTTACCAAAGAAAACATCAATCACGGTTTAACATTTATGTTTAAACAATCTCAATCCTAGTTAAACACTAATACTAATAAAAACACTAATCACAGTATAACAGTTGAAGAATCTCAACCCCATTTATACACTGATACTTAAAATTGAAGAAAAGGGTCATCGCTGCAAATCCTACATCACATAGTACTGGAAAACTAACCTGCAAAGCGAAAAACTTAGTATTCAGGCTTTGTGTGCTCGATAGAATGTGAACCACTTGAAGCCACATATCTGGGTTATTTTGCAAATCACGCAAAATATGGTCCGCTGCAGCTCTCTGCAAAGCAATACATATAATGTATCTTAACCAAAAAACAGTGGAGAGCTAAGCATAATTGTTCAAAAGGGGAATCATCAGCAGCGTTGACATAGCAAACCAATTGACAAGGCTAAGCCATCTTTTGCTTATTCTATAGATTTGTTCATCAAAGTAGTTCCCTTTAACCACAAAGGAATTAATCTACATCTTCAATTTGGAACAACAAATACTTTAGATTTCTTTTCTTCAAAGTCTAGCAAGAAACTGAGGGGTCCTCAAAAAAACCAGTCACCAAAAATGAACAGATGCAAAACAGCAAAAGTCATATTAAATGCCAGATGGGAGTTTATATCGCTTATCACTATCATTATTATTACTATTATTACTATAATCCAGATGGAAGTTTCTATCGCTTATAGCTATCACTGTTATTATTGTAATCCAGATTGAAGTATCATTTTATTGTAACCGTAATCCAGATTGAAGTACCATTTTATTGAAACCGTAATCCAGATGAAAGTTTCTATCGCTTATCAGCATCACTATAGTTATTGCAATCCAGGTGTAAGTTTCTATCACCTACACCTATCATTATTGTTATTGTAATCCAGATGGAAGTTTCTATTGCTCATCACTGTCACTATTATTATTGTAATCCAGATGGAAGTTTCTATCACTTACCACTATCGCTATTGCTATTGCACTCCAGATGGAAGTTTCTATCGCTTACTGCTATATCATTATTGTTATTGTAATCCAGATGTAAGTTTCTATGGCTTATCACTATCACTATTATTGTTGGAAGTTTTTATCGCTTAACCACTATCATTATTGCTATTATAATCAAGTTTTGAAATATTATTGTGACTTTCCTAGCAATGAGAACAAAGATTTCGCATGTTCCATTCCTCAAACAAAATCCTCGTGTATCAAACTTAAGTATTATTCACAGAATCACACTAAACATAAATGATATTTGCCTTTTAAAAAAAAAACAGATGCTTACTAGTTCAAAAATATAGACCATGTTATTCGACTGGTGAATCTACAGCAATATAAAGCATTCAACTGTGACTTATATAAACTGGGCTGAGGGGTAAAGAATCGTAACATTGTACATTCCAAGCTTCTGAAACTATGAATACTTAGGAATTGGACAAACATCATACAATGTCTTGGTAACATCATTGAGTTTAGCAGAAAATACAGGAATAGCTTGGCATGAGCAACAGAAATTCTTTAAATTCCTTAAAGGAAGTTCCTCTTCCTTATAACCAATAAAAAACCTAATGCGACACTCAGAACCTGTTTGGATTAACTTATTTTAAGTGTTCTCATCCAAAAATGGCTTTTTAAAACACCTAAATTTAAAAAGCGCTTCTAAGCACTTGGATTTAATTAAAAATGATAAAAATAAGCCAGCAAAAGCGTTATGACTTTTGGCTTATCATTCAAAAACTAAAAATCAATCTAAAGAGGGTTCTAACAGCACCACAACAAGTAAAAAGAAAATGTATCCCCTAAATAGAACGACGCTACTCTTCTCAACTAAATAAATGTAAAAATCAAATGTATCCCCTAAATAGAATGACGTTTACTCTACTCAATTAAATACCAGCAACCAGAAAAGCTACAGTCGTTCCAAGCCATCAAAAACAAAAAAGGGGAAATTAACCATCAATTGACAGATAAAGTGGAGAAAATGAACAAACACAGAGCGACAGTAAAAATGCTCTCACCTCTTCCTTAGATCCGGTGCCATAGAAAGCGGCAACAGTAGCGTCAAGCAACGCAACATCAATTGGCTGACTCAAATCTCTCAGCTTCTCCGCCGCCATGGTGAGAAACCGACCAGAGTGATAAACCCTAGAAATCCCAAGCAGAGCAGTAAAACCCTAGAAACGTGAACGAAAACCCTAAGCAAAGAAAAAAAGTGAGCGCCTCAATCCTTAAAAAGGTGTTTTCAAAGATGAGGATTTTGTAAAACTTGAGTTTCTAGAAAGAAGCCAAAAAGGGGGAAAACATAAACAGAGAGACAGCTTCAATTTTACGCAGAAAGAGTAGAGAGGGAATAGGGGAGTAAATATATATACTACTGGTCCTAAAGAGGGATTTCGGGAAGTTAATGTTCAAGCGCTTTTCCCTCCTACCTTTTCATTTTTGTTTTTTATAAATAGTGTCGTATGAGAGGAGCGTTTTTATTATTTTTATTTTTATTTTAAATTTATCTTGAGCTGAGGTTTATCGAAAATTGTCATTTAGTTTTAAGGTTGAGCTGCTGAGTTAGTATGTGTGTATATTTTATTTTTTTCAAATTTCATTATCTACAATTATATTGGATATGTTGTTATTGTTGAAGGTTAGTGTTACATGACAGTTGTGACTGGATTGAGTGTTGTAATGTCTTATCTGATTTTCGATATTTATGTTGAAATAAGAGTAATTTAAATTTGCATATTATTGAGCTCATTCCCAGAGATGATGCTACCAAAGAAGTTTTTCATAAGCAAATTTGATCTAGCAAAATGTATGATTCGAAAGAAACTTACACAATTTGAGAAGGAATTTTTATTATTCAAAAGAAGAATCTACTACGACTAACTTACCTTGGCACAACCATATATAAAGAAAATGACAAAATGCCCCTTGATATATAGATAATACTTTATTTTGGTCCTTAATATATTTCACTAACTGAAATGGTCCTTAATGTATATCAAAGTTGTTTATTTTTTATTCTTAATATATTTCAGTTGAATGAAACGGTCCTTGATATATAACAAAATTTATTTATTTTGGTCCTTACCCCTAAACCTAATAGATAGTGAGAAATTTATTTATGAACCCTCCGGGCTTATAGAATCAACTATTGTTGTCTTCTTTGTTAGCTCCAAAGGAAAACTTCATGAAATCTAACATCATTGTCTCTACTTTTTCAACAAAGTTTATGAATTTATCTTTGCTTAAAACATAATTTTTTATTGGGTCAGTGGGATAATATTCTAAGATCGAGAAAATATTAAATTTTATTGGAGAAAATAGAGAAAATTGTGTTAGATTTTATGAAGTCCCTTCTGTTGACACCCAATTTTTACCCTCCACGGTGTCAAATTATTTTACGGGGACTTTATTTATATTTTTAACATTTTT
>JAABOM020000075.1:20930138-20946283 GCA_011800125.2 Solanum clarkiae
TAATCGCCGAATAACCGCATTTAGCGGACATTTCGGGTGCGTAAAACCTTCCCGAAATGGAATATGAACCCGAACCTAAACTCTGGATTTTTAAAAGATTTTTCTGTTAGGTCTTTTAAAATATTTTTTCGGTTTCCTAATTATCCATAAAATTAGGTGGCGACTCTATGTTTTTTCGAATCTCGAGGATTGATTTTATTCAAATCAATTGAGTTTAGATTGATTCTCGATTTTCGAAAAAATTTCAAAATAATAATTATTTTTCAAAAGCCGGTCAAATTTCGGCATAACACATTCTTTACAACAAGAAAATAGAGAAAATGGTGTTAGATTTTATGAAGTTCCTTCTTTTGAACTAATAAAGAAGACAACAATATTGAATTTTATTAGCCACGTAGGGTCCATGATTAAATTTAATATATGTTTTTCATAAATTTGTTAGGTTTAGAATAAAGGACCAAAAGAACACCTTCTTTGTTATACATTAAGGATCATTTTAATCAAGTAAAATGTATTATGGACCAAAACAAACACATTTACTATATATTAATGACTATTTCAATAAAGTGAAATATATTAAGGACCAAAATAAACATTATTCATACATTAAGGACCATTTTGATCATTTTCTCACCATATATAACATAAAAATCACATTTTGAAAGAGTGGATGATTTTAGTTAGAGCAATGAAGGTTGTAACGAAATTTATTGCAAGAGGGGAGAAATCGGCCACATTAAAATTCGTCTTTTTGAATAGTTCATTTGATATTTAAAAAATGTCCAGCAAACAAGTCGATCAAACAACAAATATAACATCGCCAATGGAATCCCACAAGTAGGACCTGGGGAGGGTAAAATATACTCAGACCTTACCACTACCTCATAGAGATATAGAGGTTGTTTCCGAAAAACCTTCATCTAAAAGAATCAAGTCCTCTAAGCAGAAGGTACTAGACTTTTTCGATATGAAATGTGGGAAAGTGGAGGTTTTGTTTTATTATCTATTTTCCTTTTACTTTTTTTTAACCTTTTTTATTTTGAGTTCTTTTTCATTAATTGTGATTTGTATTTATCGACACTGTCCAGATGGCAAGTCGATCATTAAAAAAAGGCAATAAATATTGGATATTGAATGTGATATATTTTACTGTTTGAGTGTTGCAACATCATCTTCTTCTTTTTTTTCATTTGATGTTTGCCATTCATATTTGAAATTTGAGTAATTTGAATTTGCACATCATCTAGTTGTTGCCATCAAAAACTTTTTTGTATTTAGACTTATTCTAGAGAAATATATACTTTGAAAAGTTCGGGAAGAAATTTTGATGATTAAGAAAATCTACATCAGTCAATATGTCATTAGACACGATCATACACAATAGAGAATCATACTTTGAACTGACGAACAATATAGCTAGAACAGTGAGTGCTATAGCAAAATAGATTGCATTAGAGGAAAGTCAACAACATTAAAATTGTCTTTTTGAGTAGTTCACTAGATATTTGACAATTGTTCAATAATAATATGACAAATAAAGAATATTAAGGCGGATCGAAAAAGTTTGGGTAAAGCCAAACTCGTTAGCTAGATAAGCATGGAAATTTCAAATTAAGAGGAGGGAAAATATCAATCGTCTTACCATTACCATGTTCTCCACTCTTAACATGTGAAATGGGAGAAACTAGAGATTTCACCATCCACACTCCCTCACTTCTACCCTTTATAACACCTATCCACATATTATTTTTTTTACTTTGATTTATTTTCCATTAATTTTGATTTGTATTTATCAAATTCATTATTCAAATAATAGTTCAATTATTAAAGAGATGTGATAAAAATCTAATGTTGAATATGATACCATTTGAGTGTTGTAATGTCGTCTATTTTTTTTTTTAATCTAATGTTTGTAATTTATGTTAGAATTTGATTAATTTTAATTTGTGTATTATCAAGCTTATTTCTAGAGGTGATGCTAGCAATTTTTTTTTTCGTACTCAAATTTAATCTAGAAAGACTTATGCTTTGGAAGAAGCTTGTACAGTTTGAAAAAGAGAATTTGTTTGATTATAAAAAATAAATTAAATTGATATTTGATTATAAAAAATACTTAAATTGATATGCCTTAAAATACCATCATGCATAACATAAAATCACACTTTAAAAGAATGGACAATTAGCTATAACAATGAAGTTTATAATAAAAACTTATCGAAAAAGAAGAAAAATCAACTATATTGCCTTTTTTGAGTGGTCTGTTTGATGTTCAAAAATTGCTTAGCAACAGAAAAACGAGTCAAGAATATTAGGATGAACCAAAAAGTTGAATAAAGCCAGATGTAAAAGTTGACTAGATAAGCATTGAAACTTCTAACTATCGATTAGAAATATCAATCATCTTAACATAACTCACATTATTATGTTCCTCACTTTTGATGTATCAAACAGGGGAAAGTGGAGGTTTTGTTTCAGTATTTTCCTTTTTCTTTTTAATGTAAGTTCTTTTTTCACTAATTTTGATATGTATCTATCAAATTCATAGTTCAAGTGGTAATTTATTATTAAAAAGATGTAATAAATATCAGATGTTGAATATGTTATTTATTGTCATTATGATTCCCTAGGATGATTAGGTGCTTAGTTATGAGAGGATAATAATATTTAATTAATTTAATATTTGATTTCTTAGTTATAGTAAGAGTTCAATATTTTTAGGACTCTAGTATTTATTTACCCTATTTCAACATTGTTATTTGCATCTCACTTTAATTATAATAGTAAACTCATTTATTAAAGATAATGCATAAATACTTCTAAATTATGATCGAAATTTCAGTTATATATCTTAACTAAAGTCCTATTATTCTCTTACACTATTTTAAAGTGTAATAAATACACCCTAAAAGCTAATGTGGTATAGAGATTGCAACACTCTCCTGAGGCAAGTGAAGAGTGAAAATAGGACACATGTCCCTTTTTAAATAGTAACTTTGTTATTAGTGAGTACACATAATTATTGATACTAAAATTTATATATATTTAATTATTTTCATTTCTTTTTATGTAAAAAAAATTATTTTAATTTTTTCCTCACTTTAAACTTTAAAATTTTTTCTTTTATTAATTTTTTTTCACTTTTTATTATTTTTAAAAAATTATTTGTATTCAAAATATAGTTAAAAAGTATCCTTTTATTTTTGATGTTTCACTTTTTTATGCTTTATTTGATTTTCACTTATTTTGGTATTCTTTCAAAATTAACTTATTTTAAATAAATAATATCTGAAATTAAATTGAAAATCAAATCAAAAGGAAATACAAAGAAAACTAAAAAAAATTAAATAAATCAATAGGAAAAAAATGAGAAAAAAACAATGAGTGAAATTTTTTTTTTTAAAAAAAAATTTACATGTTTGTTAACTTGATTTGAAGATTTAAAAAGAATTAAAAATATTAAAAAATAATTAAAAAATTTAGAAAAATATTTGCTAACGTGCAAGGCGCATGTATACAAATGCAGACGATTTGCTTGGTTGAAGATGCCACATTAGCTTAAAGGATTCACGAAAATGTAAAAAAAATTGAATTTAGAAGAGTAATAGGACGCTAGTTAAGTTAGAGTGTGTCGCTGAAACTTCGATCATAGTTCAAAGGGGTGCTTGTGCATCATCTCGATTTATTACAATCACAAAGGTCCATTTTACATGTATCTTGATTAATCTCACGAGATACATTCATCTCTCAATAATACAGATACCAAATGACTTTGTTTCTAAAGATTGATCGAGTAAAGAACCCTTTGGTACTTTTCACCTTTGAAAGAATTTGAAATCATAACATAATGTTCCTCAACTTACTCCAATCAACAAAATATTGTTAGGTGTTAATCAACATCGTCCTCTTTATTTATTTTTTCAAAAAAAGACAACTCATTTGTTAATTGTCATTTATGACTAACAATCATTTTAATCGATGTTGTGAGTTTTTCAAAATTAGTTTCTAATTTGTTATTTATATTTGTTCATGTAAACTTAATTAATTTTATTATTTTTAATAATTATGATGTCTATGTTAGTTGTGTACGTCAAATGATTTCACATGGTATATATCACCTTCTATCAACATAAATATTGAATAACTCTATTTGTCAAAGATTGTTTATGGGAGAAGAAATTATCTATAAGTTTTGTCTCAATTGAATTTAAACACACGAATATTGTGGTTCCCGATCAACTTCAATTATCATTAAGTCACATTCGAAAGTGTTATGCAACAATATTATATTTCCTTATTTTAAGTGTGTTTAAGACAAAAATATCTTTTTTCGAGTTTATAAAGGAAAATTAAATTGGATACTCGAGAGAAACTAAAATTACATGATCTGTATGTCAAATCGTCGATTGCAACTTCACATTTATAATATTAATTCACGATTATAGACATGTAATATAATTATATCTGTTTTTTAAAAAATTCGAATCATGTTGATGAGAGAAAATCGAAGAATTCTGTATTTTAGGATTTATTAATTTAATATGTTTTATAACTTTTGAATTTTTAAAATATATATTTCTCATTCAATATAGTTTAGAACTTCTTAGTTATGAATTTTCTCAATACCTCTTATCATATATATATATATATATATATATATATTTTTTTTCTTATCATATATTTTAGGATTCTTTAATGATTAATTTTCCTAATGTCTCTTAAAATATATTTTTTTCTTGTCATACATTTCAGAATTTCTTACTTATTAATTTTCCTACATACCTGTCATATGTTTTATGATTCTTTGATTTTAAATATTATACAGATAATTAATTAGTAATCTAAGAAAGGTAGTACATAAGAATTTTCTCTACTATATACTCTTTTAATAAGGGCAAAAAATTAAATCAACATTTTTAGGGACCTTCATGCTTTTAATATAATATGAGTTTTTACCTCTGTTGAATTTAAACACACAGTTATTATGATTCTCATTCTACTTTAATTATCATCAATCATACTCGAAAAAGTTGTATAATTATACCTTAAGAAAATTTAAAAACGGAAAAAAATCGAAAGAAAATAAAAGTACATGCTCTATTGTGTCAAATCATCGATGCACAACTTTACATTTGCAATATTAATTCATAACTATAGCAATCTATTATAATTATGTTTTAAAAAAAAGTTCTTACAATTTTGTTGACGAGAGAAACTTGTAGAACTATCTCCAAGTATTTTTTTTTACAATGTATTTTAAAATTCCTTACTTTTTAAAATATATTTTTTTCTTATTATATATTTTATGATTCTACAATTATTAATTTTCCTAATATCTCTTATTATACATTTTTTCCTTTATCATATATTTTAGAACTTTTTAATTATTAATTTTCCTAGTATCTCTTAGTATAATATATTTTTTTTATACCATGTATTTTAGAATTTCTTAATTATTAATTTCCTCATATATCTCTCATATATTTTGGAACTATTTGATTTTAAACGTTATAAGGATAATAGTTAATTATTTGAGAAAAAAATAAATACAAATTTAATTTATATAATTTTTAACGAAAAACAAGAAGTTCAATCAATATTTTTAATAACCTTCATGCTTTTAATATAATCTAACACTTCCATTGGATTTAAACAAGCAAATATAATGATCCTCAATTTACTTTAATTATCACTAACTCATGCTTGAAAGTAATATATAATAACAATATCTTCATTTATTTTAAGTGTTTTTAAGTAAAAATAAGAGAATTTTTTAAGTTAAAAGCAATTTAAAGTGGAAAAATTTGAAAAGAAAAAAAAATTACATTCTCTATTGCATCAAACCGTCAATTAGAGTCCTCAGAATGAGCTTAATCCATGGGATCAGCCCAACTTCGCTCGTTATTGAAGTATGATTGGGATATAATTTTTCAAATTCATTTAGAATCAGAGCTTATAAGCTTGGGCCAACTAAGCCCTCCTTGAGGCTTGCCCGAGGCCTAGCCAGGTTCGACTCATATGCAAAAAAACATTCTTTCATTTGAATTAAAATAATTAAATTTGTAAGGTTTAATTGTTTTTTAGTTTACAAGTTTGTTTTTCAAGTTTTTTACTTACAAAAAAAAGATCATTATTTTTCTTTAGTCGTAGGATGACTCAAACTCGTGATATTTCTTGATATATTTGATTTGAAAATATTCATTTTTCTTGATGTTATATATTTCAAATATGACATTGTAATTAAAAACACCTCTGTCATATGTATGATGCATATTATGATTATAATTATATTGTTCTTTCATATAATTTTGTTAGATATGTTAAAAAAATTAATATATTGATGAAATTTTAAATTTAAATTTAGATTGAAAAAATTTATTAAAAAAAGGTCTGGCTCGTCTCAACCGGTTCTACAATCCCACTAAGGTTGAGTTGAGCTAGCCATTTTAAGGCCCTTTAGAATGAAGGGCTGGCCCGTCCTAACCCTTCGAATTCCTTGACCTGCGAGATTTAGACTGGATGGGGCTGGACTAGCCCGTTTTGACGGTTCTACTGTTAACATGCAACTTCACATTTGCAACATTAATTTATACTATAGACATGTATTATCATTATGTTCTTTTTTCCTTCTTCAAAAAGTCTTATAATTATGTTGATGAGAGGAAATCGTAGAATTCTTATCATATATATTTTTTTCCATCATACACTTTAGAATTTCTAAATTTTTGAAATATCCTTTTTTCTTATTACGTATTTTAGAACTCCTTAAGTATTATATTTTCTTAATATAGGTCACAAATTTTCTAGGACTCTTTAATTTTAAATATTATAGAAATAATTAAATAAAAATTTGAGGAATATACTAAATAACAATTTTGTATATTATAGATTCTTTTAGCAAAGGAAAAAAAGTGCAATTAATAGCTTCATACTTTTAATATATAATATATATAAATATGCAATATATAACAACAACATTATCCCAATGCCTCAAAGGTTTTCGCCCATTGCGCGGTAAGGGGGGTCGAATGTATGCAACCTGACCCCTATGTTTAAAAACATAGCGCGACTGTTTTCGGATGACCCATGATGAGCGTCGAAAGTTGCATTGACTAACTGTTATTTCATAATTGAAAGAAGCACATACAGTTTAAAGAGCTATTTTGCTTTATGCAATATATAATTCAAAATATTTGCTATTTTTAAACTAGTAAAAATATTGTCATTTTAAATTTTTAACTCATATAATGTCAATACTGATATTCTTATTTCATATTCCATGCACACAATAACATATAGATTTGAAACATAAAATTTGCATCGATTATATTTATGAGAAGGACGAAAATAACAATCAAATATTATACAACTCTATGTTGTTTTGTAGGGAAAAATTGAATTTCACCAACCCCAACAAAAATGGTGCAAATTAGCATGGAATATTGAGGGTGTTTAACTAAGCTTATAAGTTCATTTTATTAATTTATTTACGTGTTTGATAAATTCTGAAAGTGTTAATTTATAAATTAAAATCAAGTAAAAGTCAAAAAAAAAAAAAAGAAGCCAAAACTTATACTTATGAGCACATTTAAGTTGAATTTATTATATTGTCTATAAATCTTAATTTTTCTTTTTATAAAACAATTTTTTTTAGCTTATTCTCCGTTGCATATCCGACATTCATCCTTTGTTTATCAAATACATCAATTGTTTATTACTAATTTCAACGCCTTTATTTAAACGCATAAATATTTAATTATAAAATTAATTTCAACACTTAAAAAATTGTTTATTAGCTAACCCACACATGCATGTAAGAAACTTACATAGGGTGTTTGATATAGGCACCTTCTGATTTATTTAAATGTCTGGTTACAACTGAAAAATGCTTATAAGCTAAAATTATGCAAAAATCATAAGTTAATTATCCCAACTTTTTGATTTTCAGTTTTTGTAACACTAAAAATAAAAATTTTACCATTAAAATTTTTTTTTTGTACTATTTCATTCATTTTTCCCCGCTAATTCTCAAAATACATTTTATGAAATATAATCTCTTAACTTTCTCCATTGATACACCATTACCTTTTATTAAACATGTCAGGTGTTAACATTAGATGTGACAAAATTAAACCAAATCTCTTTAACTCGTCCAATTCATTGAAGTTTGGACGGATTAATAATTTGCCCATTTATTAACTGAACCTATCTCAATCCAATCCATTTAAAATTGAATTGATATACAACCCGAATAAACTCGAGAGAAATCTTGTCAAAATATTTTTAAAACACTTCTTTCTTAATTTGATATGTTTTATATAGTCAGAATAAAAATATATAATTTACTTAGGTACTAAATTATTGAAAATAAATAAATAAAATAAATAAAACTTAGTAAAATTAGATTGGGTCAAGTCTTAACCCACTTTGTAATCCATTACTCAACCCATTTTGATCCAACCCATATTGATTCAAATAATTTTGAATTGGATTGGATTTTAACGCATTTTGTTGTGTTGACCCATTATGACCTGCTCAAAATTGATCCAACCAGCCCAATTGCGACTCTGGTTAATACCAGCTTCGACACTTTGATTCAAACAAGTACGTACACAATTTTTATTTATAAAATCTTCAATTTAGTTTTACTGAAATGCAGTTTAGCCTTGCAGAAAAATAATAGGAAAAAAAAGGAAAAATATGGATACTTGGCTTAGGAGGTATCCTGTATTTTACTGAGACTGGAGTGTAGAATAAGTCAAGGTAAATTAGTACACCATAAGTGAGGTTATAACTCACAAGGTGTACAACATTTTGAGATTCCATCAGAGAACAAAAATCAGCTGCAGGAACAAAAATACAACACTTCCCATAGCACTAGAAAATTGTACAACTCACATAAGAACCTCTTGTAAATTCAAATGTTCAATTGCTACTATTTCTATCTGTACTCGGAACTTCTGCCTGCCCTTACCATTAATATACAATTCTGTTAGCTTCAGATTTCTGCACCTTCGGTTTTTCCTCGAGAACCCTCTGATGAAACTGCTTTTCCCTTACCATCAGAAATTCCTAAATCATCTGCCTTTTTTTGTGTGTATGGATGCTCTAAAAGCTTGAGCTGGGCTTGCAGAACCTGATCACAGATACAGTATATACAAGTGTCATAATTAAGCGAGAAGTGAGTTCAGAGTGAGAGAGACTAAATGAATGTGTTACGAAAAACTAAAGAGAAAGGTTAAGGGAAAAAAAATCCTTCAAAATGAAAATCAAGTCCGATATAATGCAGCCACGTGCATGAGGAATCAGATTGCAGTGAGTCATGCTCCATATATCTCATCTCATCCACCTATGAGCATTAAAAAATAATTCCCCCACCCAACCCACCCCAAACAAAAAAATGAAGACAAATAAAACAAAGCTTGCAATTGTCTAAAAATAGTAATAAAATCTGTTCTATTAACATTCTAATCCGGACTGTTATTGAACTATACCTAGAGATCACTGCTCACAAAACGTGAAAACAAAATAATGAATCGTAAATACCAATGAAGAGCCATTGGAACTCTAAATTACTTGAGAGATGACAAAAAGATATACTCGAGAATAAACTCATCTGAGAAGATCGAAACTCCAGAACTTAAATCTAAATCATGATATTCTCTTTTTTAAAAAAAAAGTTATTTTGCATTTCACTGAGATTAACTTTAGTTTTTCCAGAATATTAGATGGAAAAATTCATACAAATCGAGTTTTCATGCATGTAGAATGGATTTGCGCATTGCAATTTTTCAACTCTTTTACATAATAATACCAAAGTATAATAAAGGCACAATAGATAAAGATATCAATCAAGCACGGTAACTTTACCTCAATTTGTTGTTGTAGTTGTATCTTATGGGCCTCAAGTTGAGCCTTTGGAATACCCATGTTGTTAGCACCTGGATATTGGAAAGGGAGAAAACCAGATTGTGGATATTGAGCAAAGGGCATGCTTGCTAATTGATCGTGCGGTAATTGTTCATTCAATGACCGTTCACCATCTGAGAGCACATTGGCAGAACTGCCCGCCGGACTAGGGGATGGGGGAACTGGAGCATATCCAGGAGACCTGCAAGCAAGACCAGTTGTTTCAATTTCCTTCCAACAGTTAAGAGACCTACTAAGAAATGCAGACTCTCTCTTGAAAAGGGAGGGGGTGCACTTTCAATAAGTTGAACTTGATTCAGCCAACTGCCACCTCATTCTGCAATGACCACTAGTTTATATCATAGAACACAGAACTACAGGTCAAGGCAAGTAGGCAGCCCCCTTGTCGGTCATGAACAACTAAATGAGCAGCTATTGATGGGAAGCCCAATAATTCCTCAGAAACTGACCCAAAATGAATGAATTGAAAATGGCCAACAATCAGACTAGAGATTACATCACAATCCAAAAGGGCATCTAAAAATGAAATTGTGAATTTGCAAACAATGTCATTTGCTAGCATACAGTTTCACGCTCACTTTATCTCAAAACAGATTTACGTTTGATTTTCCAAACTAATATGATGACACTTGAAATGGGTTTGTTTTAAATGTTCATTGAGGAGCATGCAAGAAGCACAAGTTACTTATTGCAGTTTCGTAAAAATTAGAATAGAAAAAAAGAACCGTGGAGGTAAAGATGTAACTTCTGTACCATGTAATATGCTAACAGATCTTGCTTTTTAAGAAAGATATTGATTTGGTAAGCACAAGAAATGATGGTTCAATGTAGCCATCCAATAATCAGTTTAAAAAACGTAGCCATCCAATAAAATAGCAACATGGGTATGAAGAGAGAAAACAGGAGTTGACTTATCTATAGAATTTAAGAACAAAAACCAAAACAGCTCTACTCTGCATAAAAGAGTAGTGCAGTAACAAATTGCACTAGAGTGTGAAGGAAGCATGTATAAAAAAGCTGAAACTCCGTCTTGCTGATTTCTAGAATGAAATCCTATCTAATTTTACCCTCCCTATAAGAAGTTCCAAAATTACTTATTACTGACTAGTAGGCAGAAAAAGGAATATAGAGAGATATGGTTCAGCTTTTCACATCTGTAGGATGAGGAAAGGTCCCATAAATATGCAAAGCAAATAATTAATAGTGCATGTACATAAAAGATAAGAAAATCAATACCACGCTAGTGTTGGTATAGATGGATAAACAAAAGACTTCTGATAAACTGCTGCTGCTGCTGCAGCAGCTTGGATTCTGGCTTGGTGCTGGCTAACATTATTACTTGGCGTGGTGTTTGCTTGCGAACTCTGAGATGCACTTGCTGAACTTGATCCAGGGCCTGAGAGAAAATTAACAAAGATTTCAATAAATATATATAAGTGCCACATTCCTCCGTTACAAAAAAACATCTACACATAAAAGTGTCCCGTCTCGGGATTATCTCTTCCGACGTGAACTCTCAGCCTTCAGGATAAAAAGCTAGACATACAATCACCTTTTGAAAAGGGATAAAACGCTAGAAATACACTCCAGAATCTTTGACAACTACAAAATATAAACCTCAAAAATAGAAAACAATAAAAAATGAGAACTATCCTCAAATGTTTAGGAAGTCTGCATATGAAATGGGACTGTTATCGACTTGATTCACACATCAACACTTAAGCTACAATTTGATGCTTGACACAGATTATTAGCAAAGAATGGATGAGTTAGCTTCCAAGTCCTAGTGCTATATATAGTTGACAAAGTCATGTAGATTAAGACTCTTGAATATAAAAGTCCATTGTCTCTCACTTAAAGGAATTGACTTATTTTAGTGTATAAAAACAGGGGCATAACTACCTTTCATGAAGGGGGTTCAATTGAATCCCTTCACAGGAAGATTACACTATGCAAGGTAAAAATAGTTTATTGGATATATATAAACCGTTGCATTCCCTCGACACAGGTTCATATTTTAGGTGTGACATCTTTCTTTTCTTTTACTGAATTCACTAACTCAAATCCATGTGGGCCACTGGACACTTAAATATGCTTACTAAATGCGATCAAGCTGTAAGTTATACCTTGTTGGACATTTGGTCGTGATCCTACCACATCTGTCCCATTTTCAGTTGGCACAACAAGGGCTCTGCAGGTAGGACAGGTGTGTTGACGTTCTAGCCATGAGCGGAGGCAGTGCACATGAAACAGATGCCCGCAAATAAGTTTCTTAGCCGTGGTCATCTCCTCACGACAAATGATGCAGGTAGCATCACTTCTGCATAAACATAGAAGTAATTGATTAAATGATTAAGAAAGTTCTGAAGGAACAAAAAATAAACAAACATTAGACACGAGCAACTTACGCATTGAGCTCTTCTGGTGTAGCATCTGGAAAACGGTCATTCATATTTGAAGTAATCTTCCGATAGCGTACATAATCGGCAACTCGAATCTTGAAGTTGCGGAATGTCTCGTAAAGCTCCCGAATCAAATGCAGGGGCACGCCATAGTTCCTAGAAAGTCCAATTAAACAAATAATGCAAGGTGTCTCAATGTAATAATAAGCAAAGAAAAAGGAAAAGAAACAGGCCTAACAGACAAGCCTGGGTCAACAAATAAAAAGTAACATCAAGTTATCAACAAGATCAAACAAGCAGAGCTCCTCTATCAGAACTCAAATAAAAATCTGCAGAACATGCAACTAATATCGCTCACCAACTTGACTATGTAGCTATGTATACTTGAGGAACCTTAGTAAGGCTTTAGGACAGTGTGCTTTCCTATTTCTATGTGCTCCTCATAAGGAGACAGGATCAAAAAGGAAAAAGGTGAATTCATTACACCCCTCCCCCCCACCCAAATAAAACGAACATGGTAAATTGACAGCTGCTGCAGGGGGGTTTTCTTCACCAAAAAGTAAATCTCCAACTATGCATGAAGCATAATATGTTCCAAAACCTCATCATTAGATGTAAAGACCTCTAGGGGAAAAAAAAAAGAAGAGAGAAATGATGTACTCAATCAGGTTCATTTTAGTATAGGTTTACTAACAGAAAAGTACTACTCCCATAAATACAAGAAATGAACATGCTTCACCGTCAGCTATTTCATAATCACAAATGATAACTTCCATTAGGGTAGCTCAATAACTGGGTATTCTCTGAACATTCAAAAACATAGGTAACACCACAACTAGTGGCCTCATAACGTCCATACAGAGATCTAACGAGGACTATATACCAATATATGTAGCACGCTTGGTTTCTTTATTGTTAAATGTGGAACATTTGGGTCAGAGCAGAGACAGCCCATTATATGATAGCTGGTGCAACGCCTAATTAATAACTCTCCATTCATCTATACAATAATCTCAGAATCTCTGTATTTTGAACTCTATTCTAAATCTTGTGTTAGTCATGTTAAGATAATAACGTCAAGGACAGCTTTTTTGGCAACAAAGTTGGCTACTACATATCAACAATTAATCTCTAGAAGGAATTTTTTTCCTGAATAGTTAGTTAAGGAATTAATCGTCAAATAAATGGATGCATGGAAATTTCCACAAGTATGGCAACTTTTGATCACGTCAGCAACTTTATTTAGGGGAAGATTGAAAATTTTTATATCCAGAAGAGAGATACTTCTATGCAATCCTTTTCCAAATCTGCATAAACACCTCTATACACTTATGAGTAGAGAAAAATAAACCACAAAACTTAAAATAAACTTACATGAAAATCACCATGAAGAAGCACAGGTACAGAGACAAGTGGAGCAAGTCTCGGATAAGTTCTAAGTAGAAAGTATAGACAGGCTTATTCTCCCATTGTCCTTCCATAAGCATGTCACTTATGTAGAAGACATATTTTACAAAAGTTGAGACAGTTGTTGTTGCAAGTATCATGTACCTGAATCATTACCAAAAAGAAGTTGCTCTTCATTAGGGAGAAGGATACAGGATACAGTTAACATGATCAAACAGCAGCAAGGGAAAACCATACAAGAAGTAATCAAGTTCAAGAACATATTTCCCACCAATTACAAATATGATACATGAATCACACAAGTGTTAATAAATCCATTGATATAACAATGTCAGCACATGCATGAAAAAACAAATGGTTTCTGAAGAAACTGTGAGTCCATTAAATTATACATTATAAGAGATCTACCCTAAGATCCTTCGGGGTGGCCCTGTGGTTTGGGCTTGGACTTCCGTGTTGGAGGTCTCAAGTTTGAAACACCTTGCCAGCGAAAGCAAGAAATTTGCCTTCTGGGTCGAGCTCGTTGCACCGGGCTTGCCTAGTGCAGGTTACCTCTCCTATGTGGTTTGCGAGCTATTGCATAGGAGTGGGGGTTTACCCTGTGCATACCCAAAAGGTAGGGGGCTGAGGATTGCCCTTGTTATCAAAAGAAAAAAAAAAGAGATCTACCCTAACAAAGAAAATACTAACATGTTTACCTGTTTAAGACTTACTAGCAATTTTACATGAGATATGAGATAAGACTGCTAGTCCAAGAGAGATGACATCATCAGTCCTAACAATAGACAAACCAGGTTTCTGATCCTATATGAACGTTACATAGCAGTAGTAAGAAGTATACATACACTTTGCATCAGTTTTGAAGATAAGCAGAGCAAGAATAACTAAAATCTCTAGTTCCCCTTGGAATATCACTTATAGTCAGGCATCTAATTTATAAAAGTAAAGGACTAAACAATAAATCAATGGGTGTGAACTTTTTGTTCTTTTTCTTTTAGTTTCACAGACGCAGGGAAAAGACCATTAACTAGCAGTGGAGCTCAAGGATCACATATTAAGCAAAAAGAGAGCAATAACAGTGAGTAGAAAGAGTTTGACTTACTCAAATGCGAAGAAGAGAGAAACAGATGCCTGTCTTGTCTGTATCAAATAGTTCATGGAGTCGTACAAAAAGAGACTGTCTATTAAGAGGAGAAAACCCAGGAAGGAGACTATGCGAATGTGGGACAACCTAGTAACTGTAGGAGTTGTTTCAATGTACTCAACTCTCTTTTGAGCCAACCAGTGCAAACCCTTGATAAGCAAGAGCGCAGTTACCATCGCAAGAAACGTAACAGAGAAGTCCTGCCGGAAAATTGTGATGGCAAAAAGTATTTCCATGAGTTCCCGCCAAGACTGCTCGTTCAGCCTCTCCACCTCAGCCTCTCGAAGGGGACCAAGGAAAATTTTCTTTGTCAACTGCCATAAAATGCACATGACAACAAGGCCCATATTGAGAAGAAGCACCAGACTGATCTTGGACGTTGATAGATAAACCATTGCTGGGTAAAATTGTCCTCTGCTATTAAAGGCATGATAAATAACGGCCAGTGTAGCTATCAAGCTAAACCCAGCATAAGTTTGTAACTTCATCATCTCCTCTAGTTCCTGTCCGTATCAAAAGTTCCAAATCAGATAAAAACAAAGAATATCTGAATATCCATATCGACGTTTAGGGCATCACATTCAATTACATCCTGGGTTATAACAAGACCAAATATCAAACCTATACATGTCTTTAGATCGATTCCACTAAATATTAGGATACAAAACCTAATCGCAAAAATAATTTTGAGATTTATAGACCCTCTATGAGCCAAAGACATCATCTTTCGGTAAAGTTTGAACGAACTGGACCCGAATATAGGAATAACAATGAATACAGAGGCTTTGTATAGTTGACTCAACTAGTTAGGGATACGATTGATTGATTGAAGATCGAAACAACAAACAAAGTGTTATATTGAAATGCTGCGTAGATCAATTTACCTGTGAAGTTTGTGTATCCTTGCGAAGATCCTGAATCCTTATCTATTCACGAGATTTCATACATGAGTACCTGAAGAAAATAAATTGGTCGCCATGGAAGAAGGTGCATAAGGAGGAAAAATCGTCACCGAGAGAGGCTTAGCCAATTGATATTTGCCACGTGTGCATTCACAACGCACAATTGACCCGACCCAGAAAAACAAACGGGTTGGTTCTCCTTACAAAATTATTTATTACTCCCTCTGTCCCATATTAACTGAATTTTTAAAATAATGCACACAGATTAAGAAATATATTTTAAGATAAATTTTAATCAAATTTTCCATTACTACCCTTTTGTTTATTCTTAAGTTATTAATTAATAAAGGTTTAAAATATGAA
>JAABOM020000075.1:20946886-20968857 GCA_011800125.2 Solanum clarkiae
CTGTCCCGTCTTACGATTCTGTTTGCATGTATAGAGGTCTGTGGATACATGTGGGTATGGGATGTTCCGTGTGATATAAATATGAATGTATGATGCTTCTGTTGGGCGGTTCTACCGCAGCAGTGACCTTGTCGGCCCGCTTATGTATATATATATGTATGGATGTTTGTGGCATGCTGGGGTTTCTGTTTGCAGGTTTGGGTAGTCAGTAAAATAAAGGAAACTCTGCCAAAATTTTGGTAAATCCTTAACTAATGTGATTGGGAATTTGATTTGGTATTGTTTGGGTGCCCAATCGGCACTAATCACGACCCCTGGGTCGGGTCGTGACAATTACACAATATAACCTCCGCTATGTGACTTAGAGAGGAGGAGAGAGGCGCGCGAGATCGAGAGAGGGAGGAGAGAGACGAACTGTATATGTATATTTGTTAAATTGTATGTGTATATCTGTCAAATAATTATATATATGTAATTAATATACATATATATTTGTATATTTGGCAAGTAAGATTGAGAGAGGGAGGAGAGAGGCGAGCGAGAGTGAGAGAGACGAATTATATATGTATATCTGCTGAATTGACTATGTATATCTATCAAAATAATTGTATATATATTTCTAATTATATATTTAGAAGAAATTGCAAAAAGAGAGAGACGAGAGGTGAAAAAAATAGTAACAAAATCCTAACTATAGCAACAAAATCCTAATTCTAGTTATAAATTATATTTTTTTTAAACTATACCTAATTATGTTATTTTTCCTATAGGAAATTCTCCAAAATATTCATCCTATACTAATCAACGGTCCAAAAACTGGGTAGCCTAATTGTCTCCAAGCGGGTCGAAGCAATTCAGGATCTCGGGCCCATACTATTTTCATCGCAGTAAGCGCATCTCGCCGTCTGTTTGCAGAATTCAGAGAAGGAAGCGGAAGAAAAGGGAATGGCGTCGGTTGTGAGGAGCATCATCCAGTCGGTCAAGGAAAAGGGTATCGGAAATTTCCTCAGGGAGCTCCGAGAGGAAGGATACGTGTTGGTTTTCTTACCTTTTATTTATCGATGTTTGATCTGATATGCATCTTTTTTCAATTTGATTTCATAATCTTTCGTTTTGATTATTTCCATTTAGTCTTCTATTACGAGCTTAAAGAAGAGAATGAGAGGGTTTGGAATCCCTATTTTTTGGGTCACCGTTACTAATTTGTTGAAACTGATTGCGTTTGGATTTCCTATAGTAAGACATATACATTGAAATGAAACTGCGCATTATATTAAATGCTCTGATGTCTGAACGATTACATAATATGAAATGTTTTTGGGAAGATGTTTTGGTGTTTTTGGTTCATTATTATTGTGCATAACGACTTGCGCTAAAGTTATTATTCTATGTCTTCAGAAAACATCTGATCTCTGTAGTAATTTTTTTTTTTGTGAATAACTAACTAGAACCAATCTCAACTAGTTTTGAACTGAGGAGCAATTGTCATTACAGCCTGCTTAAACTGATTTAGTTCTGCTCTTAAACTGACCAAAGTAAATTGGATATCATGACTGATTCTTTCATTCTATTTAACATTAAAGTAAACTTACTTGCTTGGTGCTGCATCACATTTTTTATCAGTTAAAAACATTTACCTTTCTTGTTTATATGTTGTTTAATTAGTTTCAAACTCTCAGCTAATTACATCTTTTATCTTGCATTTTCTAGGAGGTGTCTCGCGGATGGAAATCTTCTGTAAGTACCATTTTAGCTCTTGTTCTAACTAATTCCCGTAAAAGGATTGAGCCACTTTTGGTGGAAACACCACCCTTGAAATGATGAATGCATAACTGAATGGTTCATAGGCAATGGGGGTAATTAGGGGGTTGGCTTGTTCGTCATTATGAACATGTTCAATACATGGAGTTCTGGTCCGACGAGGTCACATAATGAACTTAATTAAAATAAGGTACCGAAGCAGTTCAGTGGTTTGTGGTGTTGTTAGCTGTACTTGTTATCCTCTACACTAGTGATTACTGGTTGAACAATTGAAAAAAACTTTTCGTTCTGTTTATTTGTTTTTTGTTGCCTAAATTCTGGTTGACTTGAGCTAAGAAGACAATAGTATGAGCTCCCGAGGCCTAGCTCAAGTGGCAAAGGGTGGAGGATTTGTGGTCGAGGTCACAGGTTCAAGCCCACACCATGCAAAGCGAAGCTGGTATTTAAGTGGAGAAGGGTACAGGGGTAGGCCCATTATCCAGCGAGTTTAGAAGGCTATGGTTGGTCCAAAGGGCGGCCACAGACTGATTTTTCGGTTATCAAAAAAAAAAAAAAGAGAAAACAATAGTATGAAATATGGATCATGAATTTTTTCCTTAAGATTTGTGGTTGTTAAGCAATTGCTCTGTCATGACCTCTTTGTTTGTCCTATTTCTATATGCTGATTTGGTAGGGTGGTTTAGCACTTTGAGATTCTCCCTATTGTTGCTGAACTTTTCCACACTACACTATGACATACAACTAGACTTTCTCCTCCTTTGGCTGGGGTTTTACCTTCAATGGGGGTTTCCATGTAAATGTTGGTGTGGTTTTATCTAACTCTCTAATATATATGCAAGATTTGGGCAAAAGCTACTAAATTCATTTGAACCTGTAATGACCCTCTAGGTTCACCCCAGTTAATGACCAAATACTTTTACATGCATAAGACTTTAGACCATGATGGGCAAAGAGCATTACAGGTCTTTTGCTTGTCCAGTCTCTTTAAGTTTTCATCCGTGGCTGTAGATGCCAGTATAGTCTGTGATTGACTGTAGTAGAACTTAGGAAGAAAGTAAAATAGAAACCGATGTTTTTGCTACTTGAATATCGATAAATGCTTACCTATCTATAGAATAATTGCAAGATTACAATGTCAAGGCTTTTGCTGATAGTCTATCTGTAATTGTTGCGCTTAGACCAGCTGGTGCACCTACTAGGCGCTAGTGCATTGAGTTTTCAATCTTGGCCCTCAAAGTATTGTCAGCGGTTGGCTGTAGTAGATATGAGGAAGAAAATGATTTTTCTCATATTTGAACTCTACTTCAATACTTAAATTTTTACCTCTCTATAGGATAATTACCGGATTACAATGTCAAGGCTTTTGTTGATACTGTATCTGTAATTGTTGCACGTAGAACAGGTGTCTTGCACCTATTGGTCACAGTGACATGAAGTCTTGATGGGGAATTTAGACTTTTTGGTGGCAAAGTCTTCTTTGGCTCTCGTGCAATGAAAGACCACATGCTTCAAGATGCACAATGCAGTTTTTTCTTTTTTAAAAGAAATGGAAGTAAAATTTATTTATCTGGCTAGTACCAAGTAGGCACTGTATAGTTAAAAAGTCATTGAAGGAATTATAGACTCCACATACTATATGATTCCAACTTGATATTCCTTTTTACATCCTTCTTATGCCTGAAGAACACATTCTGAAGATATTAAACTTTACAAAGGGCAAAGATAAAAGCTTATCCTCAAAGAACCTGCGGTTTCTCTCCACCAACACTGTCCAAGATATACATGATATGATTTTTTTTTCATTTCTAATTCAGTTCCTTCCTGATAATCTCTACATTCCAACTGGTCATTGTGCCTTTCAAGTATGGGAAAATATCTCCTTTTGATTGTTTATTTCATCGCTTTTCTGTATTTCTGCCGCAAGTTTGATCTAGTAGTAAGAGCGCACGGTGATGTGTGAGTTAGACGAACATTACGAGTTCGAATCTTGCCGCAGATAAAACCTGATATATAAGTGGAGAAGGGTAGAGGGGCGGACTCATTATCCACCTAGTTTCGAACAGTGCGCCACTGGCCCCAGGTTTTTCATAGTTAAAACAATAAATAGATTTTCTGTAGTTCCTTACTGGCTGATTACATATTCTCCTTAGTACTCTCTCCGTTTCAAAAAGAATGACTTCCTTTCCTTTTTGGTTTGTTTAAAAAAGAATGACCCAATTCTCTTTTTTGGCTAAACTTTAATTTCAATTTTCCATGTGGCATATTTAAGGCCACAAGATTAAAGGGAATTTTGATATATTTAACATAACTTTAATTTAGGCCCACCGGATTGAAAAATCATCTTTATTTTCTTAAACTTCATGTCAAATAAAACCAGGTCATTCTTTATGAAACAGAGGGAGTATATAATAGTTAGATGATGGTTGATTTCTTGGATGAAATGAGGTGGAGTTAGAGCTATTACTTGGTTAAATGTTATTGGACAAGAAACAAGCTCAAGGGAAATGAACTCGTTGTAGTAATTATCCAAGTTTTATAGTTCTTCTCTTTTTCTATCTTTAGCTTGCTTATCATGTCAAGTGGGCCTTTCTTTGATTTCTCCCAGCTCCTTGTGAGGGGTTTGGCTTCATTGTTGAGGCCGATTTTTCTTTTAAAACTCTGGACAGCTAGTTTTTTTATGAAAGAAATCCTATAAGTCCTATGGTGTTGTACATATAAATCTTGGAAAGTATATATCCTTTTGTTTTCATAATACCAACAATTATGATCCTCTCTAGGTCAAAACTTAATTCGTCTCATTAGTAGATGAGATTCAAGTCCTGAAGAAATTTTGTGTGGGTAGAAATGTGCTGTAACTTAAGAATTTCATCATAGAAGAAGAAAACTCATTTTTCTTGCAATTGTCAGAAAAATTGAATTTGGCTGGTTACTCCAGGTTTTACGCTTAAACACTCCAACTATTTGTGTCGGCAACTACTGGCTAGGTCTGAGTTGAAATTCTTGCAAATGGACACATGAGCTTGGTTCAGATTCAGAACATTTATTTCAAAAAGAGCCGAAGGCATTGGAAAAATTTACAGCAGTTAAGACTTAGAGTAGTGCAGAAATTGCTTTTATTTTGGATAAAAACTTTTGTTTTTTATTGGATGTATTATCTTATAATCCAGGACGGTGGGTTATCTTGGGAAGGATAGACAATCCCCCCTTTAAGAATTAACTTTAGGAGAAGCCTTATAGTCGAACTTTGTTGTACAGTCGAATTACCTCCAGTGATCTGTTCCATTTTTCAGAATACTTGCAACTCTTCATAAACATTTATATCTTCAGAAGAAGATTTCTCCAGAAAATGTTCATCTTACGAGATAGATGAAGCTTTCTTTTCTAGAGAGCTAGCTCAGATTTACATCTGAGCACCTCTTCTCTCTCTTTTGATAAGTCTTCAGCATCATCTCTTGGAAAACATTAAACCCTATATTGGATGATAATTGATAGAAGCTATTGAAACTTGACATGGATGTTGAAATCTAATTGCATTCACAATGATCACATCTGCATTTGTTGAAAGCCACGTGATGCACTTATGTGCTATGGGCGTGAATTTTTTGTTTTGTTGGAGGGGTAATATAGATGCATATGCATACATTTGTGTGTGGATTATTTTTTTTGTATTCCCAGGATCCAGATGTTGACTATGTTTTTAGTTGTTGGTGGCTGTTTTGTCCTTTTGTGGGAAAGGAGGAGGAGGGAATTTGGTAAAAAGGTTATGGAGACCGGCCCCTGGGCTTCTCAAATGTATCTAAGATTTTACAGTGTCAAATCTCTCTAAATTTGGGATACTAATTTCAATATTGGCCAGCAATAAAATATCAGTAGGTGATAGGGAAGGGATGAATCCTATCTATTGTCTGCTTTTCCTGGTTTTGATTGTCTTGCATTTTAGTCATTAATAGTCAGTTTCTTTCTGAATAATGACCACATTGAGCTAACATTGGCAGAACAAGGAGTGTGATTCTCAAGTACAATTCTTTTTCTTTTTATATATTTAACTTATTTTTCACTTCTATTTTATTTGGTATGAGGATGATATAAGTTTAGTTTAAATGGAAAACTTGGTCAGAGCGGTATCATATAGCCGTATTTAATTCCAGGAGGTCGAATCGAATAATCATATCAATACTGATTCTATCCGAGCTGTCAACTTATTCAGTATTAAGGCATTGTCGTGGTAGTTGTTGTAAATGGAAATTGCAACTTTCTGACTTATCCTCACATTAAAGAAACATCAAAATTAGGGTAATAATTATTATGGTCTCATTCTTGTTCCCCTCTTTGGTTTAAATTTTAAGATTTTTTTAAACACATTGTTTTCATGCTTACAAAACAGCAGTATAATACATGCCTGAGTAAGACGGTATTTTTCCTTGGTAAGGTATCAGGTACACTATTGATAGATCTAGCCACCCTCTCTTATTAAAGCAATTTCTTAAATTTGTTCATCTAAGATACTATTTGTTTCTTGTTGCTTCAGGCAAACCAAGATCCACAACATAGGTGCAACACTCGTTGGTGTGGATAAATTTGGTAACAAATATTATGAGAAGCTAGGCGATACACAATATGGTTGGTACAGCTGCTTCATGTTTTCGTGTCTTAATCAGTTTGCCTTGTACATCTCACTTGTCGTTATCTTCTGTTCAATACAAGTGCCACCGATTGTATCTTCAAGGTTGTGGGTTCTATCATTTGGCTATATAGTCTGATGCTCTGATATTAGGCTTTACGTAGCCACATAAAAAAATGGTTATGTTCCCCTTGTTCTAGGTAAAAGAGCAAAGGTCTGTTGTTCTTTATTCACTGAGTAGGTTATATTTCCCTTGTTCTAGGTAAAAGAGCAAAGGTCTCTTGTCCTTTATTCACTGAGTAGTTATTGTGGCTGCTACTTTGTCAAGACTTAATGCTTTATGGTGACACAACTTAGTGCGGTTCAATTGATCTGCTTCAGTGTGTTTACATTACTATTTTTCTTGATAGAGGAAGTTAACTTTACTTGGGGCTTATTTATTCCACTGTGTGAAATAATAGTTTTGGTCTGGTTAAACATGCTTTAGGTTGTATTGGGAAGTTTGACTAGATTTTCAAATTCTAGAGGTATGTTAGTCTTGTTTAAGACACTAACTGGATAACCTTAAGAATGATAATTTGGAGTCTGATTGCCATGAATCCCCAAGTATAGTGGAATGCAGTGATGCCTGTAACCCAAATTTGAGAGACCTTTGACGACTTATTTGTTTATTTTATTTTTATGATTTCTCAAGTAAAAGCATCTTTTTTGACCTGATTATGTAGGAAGACACCGGTGGGTGGAGTATGCACAGAAGAATCGTTATAATGCTTCACAAGTGCCAGCAGAATGGCATGGCTGGCTCCATCACATCACTGATCACACTGGTGATGAAGTAAGTCTTGACACGTTCTTTTTGATGCATACCTCACTATTTCCGAATTCTCATACAACATGCCATGCAGCTGCTACTGCTGAAACCAAAGAGGTACGGGATTGAGCACAAGGAGAATGTTTCTGGTGAAGGTGATGCATACATATATCACTCCAAGGGACACACTTTAAATCCTGGACAGAGAGACTGGACTAGGTACCAACCTTGGGAACCCACAAAGAAGGAATAGGTTCCAATTTCTACAGCACAGCTGCGCAATTATATGGATTTTTCTGCCATGCTTCGTTAATAAAAAGTCCTCGTATTGAACCTGTGGTTATTAGCGCATGTGTACTATCAAATTTCAGGTCGATACATTTGCTGTACAATTTTTTTATCTTTAATATGGTGTCAAGTTTTGAATTGGATCCAAGATGCAGTCGTGTATACTTATTCCTTTGCCAGTCATAGTGTCTGATGGTTATTTTTGAAACTAAGCTATTCAATGATATATCTCATTGAAATTGAAAATGGTGGATCATGGTGGGAAGAACAAATGCATTGAACGCAAATACCTAGTACAGTTTCCCCTCCTTTCACAAGATGAATATCGTAGAAATATGAATCTTAAGATAGATTTTCAATTGCACAAGACTCGACAAGTTAATTAGTGATCACATTTAACATAAGATACGAATGGGATGCAGCGGATTGGCTGCCAGAGTTTCTTTCTAAACGTTGCTGGTGTATGATATACCATAATAACAAGTCATAATGCATAAATGTGCATTTCTTTTTGGTTTCCCGAGGTATCCCCACAGTCGATAGTTGTGAGACTAATCCTTAGTTCTATGGTCAGCGCACTAAGCGGTAGGGAACTTTTATGACATCATAATAACAAGTCATAATACATATATGTGTATTTTTTTTGGGTTTCCCGAGGTATCCCAACAGCCGACAGCTGTGAGACTAATCCTTAGTTCCACGGTTAGCGCATTAAGCGGTAGAGAACTGGCCATAGAGTTTTTTCATTCACCAGAGGTGGAGATTGAACCCCAACCTCTTGCTTAAGGGGTGAGGTGCTGAACCACTGCACTAACCCTTGTGGCTACATAAATGTGCATTTAGTTTGTCTCAACTAATATATATGCCCTTCAAGTAACTGTTCTTTGATATAATTTTCATATATTCTACGAACAATCTCTTCACGATAAATATATATTCCTGGTCAAATGATCGATAAGACAAGATAACATTGTTAGATTCTTTTTCCTATTATGTAATTGTTATGTATATGAATACGAATTCACTTTCTGGAGTCATAACTTATGGACTTTCTAAAATTTTAAAAGAATTTAACGAGTATATTTTAATACAAAAATCACTCTCTTTTTTATTTTAGATTTTTGAAATTTTTGATTTTTTTTCCATTTTTTCCTTCAAAATTTCATAATTAATTCACAAATTGAGAAGATAATATTAAGATAATAACTTTATCATATCAAATCTGTCTTTACACAAGATGATATTGTTAGCAAATATGAATTTGAAATACCATAAACTAATAAAATTTAAATAATAATCAAAATAAATTCAGTATAATTCTTTATTTTTTTAGTTTTTTCAGATAAACCGCCATGTCTCACCTACCATTTCAATTATCAGCGCAGTTGAAGAAGCAACGTTGCTATGCTATAGGCCGCTTCTCTCAAATCAGTCTTCTCCTTTCGTCTATATACTTCTCCCCCCTAATAACTTTCCCAAAACTTAAATAATTACTCTATAATAAACCCAAAACTTAATTAGTTATTACTCTAGAAGAGCGACAATACTCTCTGTAAGCTTAATAAATCTTCAATTTTTGACTTTCTCCAATGGCGATAGCCAACGATCATGTGTCATCCATTGACGAGGTAATTTAGTATTGTGCTGTAATTTGGTTTTACATTTGGGGGAAAGTGTGTGTGCAATTTTGATGATTGTGAATTGGAGCAGGGTGAAAATTCATCCTGTGAGATCAACATCGCCCGAGAGCCACTTCTAGAAGGCGAGCATCATGCTGAGAATTACTCAATACGCTCAGCAGTACTCCCGTGAGTAAATACTAATTGAGTCCAGTTTTGTAATCCGGGTCATCAAATTTAAGCATTTGGTGCTGTAATTGAACATAGTAGTTTCCATTTGAAATGTATCGATAAAGATGTGCTTCGAGTAGATTCTGGAATTGTAAGTCAACTTGTTAGAAAAATCGAATGCACTTGCTTTGTTTATAGTGAAATGAGCTCTGCAATGCAGTGGGTGAATCTGGATTAGTCCGGCTCCAATAGGAGTACCGACCACTGAATGAGAAACTCAAAAAGATAAAATAATAGTCCTCATGTGACATTATCTTTTCCCAGACCTCACTTGTGGGATTTCATGTAGGTTGTTGTTGTCGTTTATAGCATGCCAAGACGATATCTTAAGTACACACGACATAGATTTTGGCTCAATAGATCTCTATATTAAGTTATTAGTATATAATTATCTCTACAATTTTGAATTGTAAGTGATGCTTTATGTGATTTCGCATATTTTATGTACTGTTGGAAATATAAGTGCACGGCACACTTTCTATATCTCCTCCGTCTACAAGTTAAACAGCTTAGCTTAGAGCACAGCGTGTTCGCCACCACACTGGCTGGCTGGTGCATTGATATCCATCTTTAGTCGCACAGATGAATTATTCAAATGATCCACATGAAAAAAATTTCAATATGTTAAGAAGAAAACAAAATGGAGAAATTTTCCAGCTTCGAACCTTTTTGACTTTTTAGGTTTAACATGATAGAATACAAATTCACTTTGGGTTCTATTATACTGCAGTCTGTACATTGCTAGTTGCTCAAGATTTAGTGTTCAAGAATAAAAAGAAAAAAATTAGGAAAGAAAAAATATTACTACTACAATATCCATGGATTTATGTCCTATGTTGATTCACTTAGTAGGGATACTTGTTAATTTTTTGATCTTTTAGTTTGAATTCATTATGATAAGTTGATGATTGATTTTCCAGTTTTCTGTTCCCCGCCTTTGGAGGACTACTCTATGGTTATGATATTGGAGCCACATCCTCCGCTACAATTTCCATAGAGGTATCTTGTTTCCTTTGACCTAATAAAGAGTCCTTGTATCATATTGTTTAAAAAAAAAAAAAAGAAAACAAAAGAATTTTTATGTCTCATTACCATGTTTCTAGTTCCTCTATGGCTCTACCTTATTTTTATGTTCTACTAGCTGATGGCATAAGGCTGTTAACAAGAGCCTTTTGGGTTCTGGACCAACTTAGTACAAAGGAGAAAGAACTGACATTGGAGGAAACATGGAAGTTTTAGTCTTTGGCCTAGCAAGTAGGAAAAATACCGAACTTGACATTTTTATCCGTCTTTCCAGTTACCCTGTTTCAATTTTCTAGCTCATGTTAGTTTGTAATATGTTGAAGTCAGTTTCGATTGTGATCAGGCTTTGAACATCGTGTGCCTCAAGAAGATCTTTGTTGTTACAAAGATGTTGATTGTCATGTAGAAAGGTGTCGAGTTGAATTGCTTGTTTCTCTTCAATGACTGTTTCAAGTTTCTGTTAGAAAGGTCATCAAATGTTGCTGATAGTGTTCCTTTTAAATGAACCGTTGATTTCATAATATTTGTTTATCATATATGGTATTGTTATTCATTCTAGCATATAGAGTTGTGGTATTAATGCGTCACATTGGCTATATTCTGCAGTAGGCTCATTAAATAACAATAACAACTTTAACAAGTTAATGCAGCTTATATTCTTGATTGAAAAAAAGTTAATGTTCTTTATATTCTGCAGTCAGCTACATTGAGTGGAATTTCTTGGTATGATTTGTCTTCTGTGCAAATTGGTCTCATAGTAAGTATACCATTTTCTTATGAAATCATATGTGCTTTCTTCTGTCTGAGCTGTGAAAGATCTTATGTTTGCTGCTTGTCACAGACCAGTGGCTCATTGTATGGTGCTTTAGTTGGATCTGCCGCTGCTTTCCAAGTTGCTGACTGGCTTGGTTAGTTCTTCTATCCGACCGCAATTGGTGTCACATCTCAATTGTGACTCTTGTGACTAAACTACTTAATTTATTTGTAGGGAGAAGAAGGGAGTTGATTGTGTCTGCTTTGTTCTACTTTCTTGGAGCTCTGGTAACAGCTTTCGCCCCTGTCTATGTTATTCTGGTAATTGGGCGCTTGCTGTATGGTGTAGGAATTGGACTGGTAAGATACTGCAATATCTTTAAACTTTCCTTTCCATTTTACTTTTGTACCGAGATTTTTGTATTTTCACATGTGAATTCTGATAGTGAGTTCTCTGGGCACATGAGACCTTCCACTCCTTCCACTTGCTTGTATCTCCTTTGAAAGTTGTCTATCCTTTACCATTTTCTTGCTCCTCTGAGGTGTCTTTCCACTTCCCCTGAACTCTGACAGGTGCTTTCACATATGTGTACCTCTCACTTCTATCGTGCTCCTTTAAGAGTTGTCTCCTGAACGCAGAAATGACCTCTTTTATCTTCCTTCATTCTTTCTGTTTGATTTGATGAGGCAATTACATTAAATCATCAGGGCAAGTGAGGAATTAAACAGTACTATTAACCTGGAAAGTATTTGGAAATCTACTTCTTTTTAAAGACTCAATGTTCAAACTGATTGCTCCATTTTTTCCTCTGTTCTATGGCAGGCAATGCATGCTGCTCCCATGTACATTGCTGAGACGGCTCCCAGCAAGATACGAGGACAACTGATTTCTCTTAAAGAGTTCTTCATAGTTTTTGGGATGTTAGTAAGTACTACATACTTGACTGGAAATTCTGGTTGGTCTATATGACCTTTACTGTGGAGGAGAGTGAACTTTAGATCTATATTTCATGGTATTATTATTTGTTGTACTGCACTCTTTTGAATTGTGGAAAGCTGAGATTTGTAGGTTGGATATACAGTTGGAAGCCTTCTGATAGGAACTGTGGCTGGTTGGCGATATATGTATGGAGTTAGTGCCCCTTTAGCAGTTATTATGGGAATTGGAATGTGGTGGCTTCCTTCATCGCCCAGGTGGATTCTTCTATGTGCTATACAGGGGAAGGGTGAGTTTCAGGGTTTAAGAGAAAGAGCCATCTGTTGCTTGTGCCAGCTTAGGGGAGCTGCAATTGGTGATTCAGCACCTCATCAAGTAGATGACATTCTGTCTGAGCTTTCACAACTAAGTGAAGAAAAAGAGGCGACAATAGGTGAGATGTTGCAAGGAAAATGCTTGAAAGCCCTAACAATTGGTGCTGGATTAATCTTGTTTCAACAGGTAGCTATATATCTAATAGCTTCATTGCCATTCCACTTGCAATGATCTAACTGTGCACTCACTTTCTTTTGCTTTCCACATGGCAGATAACTGGGCAACCAAGTGTCTTGTATTATGCTGCAAAAATTTTTCAGGTACGCTTGCAAAATAGGTGAAGGGTGCTAATGCTGTTCTTATATCAGTTTCTCTTCTTTGTGTCCTACTAACTTACATTACAATGGCAGGATGCGGGATTTTCAGCTGCGGCTGATGCTACAAGAGCTTCTATTTTCCTTGCACTGTTGAAGGTGGTTTCTTGGGGAAGATTGTTTTCTTTCTTTTTCTACTTAACCTTGTTTTACCTGGAAAAGAATGAACATAAAAAGATAGCATGTTATGTTAATTCTTTTGGTAATAGGAGGTAGCAACTTCCTATGGCGTTAAATGGATAGGATGCTTGCATTTGAGGTTTTTTTGGGGAAGATCTTTGCAAATTTGATTCAGTAATATTCATTGGTAAAGAACTAATGATAATAGTCTGGCTTTGCTTTTAATTTGCTTCCTCTGTGGCTCTGTGCTAGTTATCCAATTTGCTTTATGGGATACTGCTGCTAGTTTCAGTTAACTTTTATCACAGCATCGGAATGATTCTACGTTCCCTGTTTTTCACCATTTTCAGCTCATTATGACTGCTGTAGCAGTTGTAGTTGTTGATAAGCTTGGGAGGAGGCCTCTGCTTCTTGGAGGTGTGTCTGGGATTGTAAGTAACTATATCTTCTTTTTCATCTTATATGGCAATGTTTGACTAGACAGCTGAGTTTGATATGTTAATTTGACGTGCGTATTGTGTTATTAGTATATATCAAATTATAATTACCTGGATTGGCAAAACATTACTTACAAGTTTAGAAATAGTTAACTGTATTTGAATTCTAGAAAGTCGTGAAAGTTGTATTAAATGATATTGTCAATGGACTGTTGTCAACATGCTGTAGCATCCAAAAATGAGAAGTATCATGTAAATTGGAATGATGTGAGTATTAACTATATAAATTTATGGTTTCAGAATGCCTATTAAGGTGGATTTGACATGTTTAACCTTAGATAACGTACTTCCAAATAAGCAACTTCATAACAATCAGTGTTAATTTTTCTGAAGCTCCTACTAACCATGTATTTTCTGCAGACAATTTCACTTTTCCTCCTGGGATCATATTACACTTACCTTGGTAATGTTCCAGCTGTGGCTGTTATTGCTTTGCTACTGTATGTTGGCTGTTACCAGGTAATTCAAGTTTTATTTCTTTCAATATTTGTGCTTGAAAGTGCTACAATAGATTTGTTTGAGTGAGTAACTTTTGGGCATAAAGTACAAATGACGTCATGATTGTGTACTAATTTTATTTTTTTGAGGAAGATAAAATTGAAGTTCAAGTTTGTACAAATTTTATTAGTCGTAGTATTCTAGATTTTTGTTTTTTTTAAAGAATAAGAACAACCCTGCTCATTTTTTTACCCCACTGGTGTAATGACAGTTATTTCGTTGGACAGTGTGAATGTTCGTCACCTTAAAACTTTCAGTGGACTTTGAAAATAGTCTAATCTTATTGGCAATTGGGTTGAGCTGGTTTGCTGAGAGAAGATTTTCTTTCTTCTTTTCGGTGATCTTATACTAGTAGAGATTTTTTTTTTTTTTTTGAGAAGGTAACAAAATCTGTATATAGATCATCAGACAAAAAATAAGTGTGTCACATCAGAGGATCCAAGCAAAAGCAGAAACTAAAGATAACTCCTTGCTCTTCTTAAAGGAACCTGGCATTTCAGTAATTGAAACTGGATCATTTTATATGTTCTGACTTGCACAAAAAGCAAAAAAGAAGCATACCACTTTGATAGGGGTTGCTTGTATCTTCAAAACACCTTAGAGTTCCTCTCCTTCCATATTGTCTACTAAATTGTTGCTGAGACAATTTTCCATTCAGATTGTTTGTGCTGCAATTATCATCCGCTCTCTTTCTTGTCAAGACTTTAGAGGTTCTTCCTAGCATTTCCCACTTGATACTTCTGAGGTTGATAAACAGATCCCATAGCTGGCCTGTTACTTCGCAGTATAGAAACAAATGGCTAATTGTCTCTGCATTTTGTCCACATAAATAACATCTTGAACGAAGTTGAAAAGCCCTTTTTCTTTGATAATCCTGAGTAAGAATAACTTCTCTCAAAACCACCAAGTGAAACATGCCACTTTATATGGTACCTTTACTTCCCATATAAGTTTCCAATGCAAGTACTGTGCTGTGATCGCTCTGATTCGGGCCTGTGTGCAGATCTCGGTTTGTAAACCCCTTTCCTATGTCTTTTCCATCTGGGTGTGTCTTCTCCTTCCTGCAATCCCTTGCACTATTCCTTGGCAAAGCTTATGAAAAGGAAAAAGGTAGGAGACCATAAGCATTATTGTTTTGCAGATCACGAAATTAGGTCATAGATCAATAGAAGAAAAAAGTATCTGAAAGTTATTCACTCAGGCACTAGAAAGTATTTTTCAATAGGATTAAAAGGAAAATTTGAGGGTCTGTTGAGGGTTGAGTATGTTTCAAAGTATGTGCCAAAATCATAGCTCTCCTACAATTCTCTCTCTTGCCAGTCTTATGTGTTGTATCCATTGAAATTATGACTAGCCTTTCCTATTATTAATCTACTTTGTATATGCCTACATCCAAAAAGTCAAGAACATTTGGACAAAGGATTTGAAAGACTTCCATTCTTTTCTATGGTATTAGTTTGCAAGAGGTTGAACCCCAAAACAATAGTACTTCCTGGCTTTTTCCCAAAGAAGTGAGGTTTTGGACATATATTCTGAGAGACGAAACAAATAAAAAAGGAAAAAACTACAATTTCACTATGGCGTATTGATAGTTCCACGATAAAATCTGCAATTCTTTGTGCCTTTTTTTTTCCAGAAAATTTTTGTTACAATATTCTGGCCTATGGTTTTGTAATCGACCCTCTTGCCTCTTATCACGACTTCTTTTGTTTAACTATAACATTCCTTGAGTCTATCCAACTTGTTTTGGTTTTTGAAGCTTGACCAAGTAATTCTCTAACTTCTTGAAGTCATCTTTTGCAGTTATCATTTGGTCCTATTGGTTGGTTGATGATCTCAGAGATCTTTCCCTTGCGCGTTAGAGGGCGAGGGTTGAGTATAACAGTTCTTGTGAATTTCGGTGCAAATGCACTAGTGACATTTGCATTTTCTCCTCTTCAGGTACTGAAAACTCTTTATTACTCTGAAATTTGCTAAATAATATTTTGGCACTTACTCTGTTAAAAATTCCCTTAAAAAGCAACTTTGACGCATGTTATTGTGAAAGGTTAGTTGTTGTCAATTCGTTCGAGGAGGTTGTTTTATTTTTCCATTTTGATCCTAATTTTGAAAAAATAAAAGGTGAAAAGGATAGAGGGTGAAACCAGATACTTGAAACTGGTACTATTGGAAGGCCATATGCGATATTCATTTATCATAAAGAATTAAATAGCATCCATTTAAGCTGCATTTCTTTTGCCTGTCATGCACATGTTCAATTTTTTTATTTCAACCTGGAATTTCTTCAAGCTAATACATTGTGTACCTGAATGTGCAGAGATTGTACATCCTCTAGTTCTAATAGATTATGTCCTAATAGTAAGATTTGAAGATTTGACAATGTATCCCGTGCAATTAATGGAAGATAAATGGAGGATAGTGGTCTATTAGGTGCTAATACTGGTGAAGTTTCATCGTCAGAGTACATCTTCTGGTGCTGATTAGAATCTGCCTGCATTAGTGGTTGAGCTTTCAAACTCACTTGTCTTTTTGATTTTGGAATTTCATTCAAAAGAACATAATACATGAGTACCAATCGGCAAGCACAATATATTGATCAATATAGCTTAATCCGGAACTAATAGGGGTAGGCTACATACTTTCTCTGCTTTACTCTATGTGGACATATTTCACCTCAATACTAAATGGGGTTCTTAAAGCTAGATGCTCTCTTACTCTACTTGTCCCTGCACAAACATTTAAGTCTAGAATGACTCCGGAGTAATCATGGTCCAATAAAGATTTCCATTTGGCGCTGTTGACTCCGGAAGTAATTAAATGTATGAGTACCCATCCTGATACTTAGATTAAATTAAGATTTCAGTTACAGTACCGGATCTGTCCATCAGTATTAAATTAAACCAGACGATAATTTTCTTTGTTAGATTGAAGATAGTACGAAGGACCAATAAGACATTGTTGGCGCCTTATGTAAGCATGGTAATAATTCTAATGGATAAAAGTATAGGGTATCTCCTAGTTGAAGTATAATTGCACAAGATTGTTTGGTTTAGTAGTATTATTGATTGCTTTGGAGACAACTTCTCTTAAGTGGCTCCGTGATAAATTGGCCATTGGTAATGCAATTTCTTCATACGAGTTTTTATCATCTAGAAGCGGTGATGTAATTTGTCCATACAACTTTATGTCATCTAGAAGCTGTGCATCTAAGTTGACAAAGTATTGGTGTACTATGTTGCTTGAGGTCTCCAAAAATGCTACGCCTCCCAAGTCGGATGTTTAAAAAAATGCATTATTGAATGATCTGACACACATAGGGGGATTTTTGAAGCGTCCAAGCAACATAGCTGGTGAATTCTGCATTCAGGGCTATTCTCTCTTCGTTCCCCTTCCTTTTCCAACGTATCTTTATTTTAAATGGCATTATTTGGCTTCAAAAACGGATGTCATCTAAGAAAATCAACTACGAGCCAGAACTAACAAATAAGTCTTTGAGAAATTATATTTTTGGTTACTCCTAATTGCAGGACTTACTGGGGGCCGGAATTGTATTTTTCATCTTTGCTGGCCTAGCTGTTTTATCTCTTCTATTCATCTTCTTCATCATACCAGAGACAAAAGGTCTCACATTGGAAGAGATTGAAGCCAAATATCTCTAGAACTCACATCGAAAGTACCCCTACATTTTACGTGCTTGAATTTGTCTCCATGTCAGAATACCTGGGGTTCTGCAACTGTTCTCCTGTAACACAAGTATACGAAATGGAGGGCTGGTGATTAGCCTAGTCGTATAATAGTGTATTATACCATGAATGTGTATTATGTCATCAACAGTGGGTCACTACTTTGTGCAAAAGTAAAACATGGAAAAATAGTGTTCCAGCTCGTTGTTTAACTTGATTCCCTCCTTCAGAGACACTATTTTGGCACAGATGTTACGTATCCTTTTCTCTTATTGTCCTTGTGATCATTATTCATAAATTGGTCATTTTTCTAATGTTTTGATCATCTGGTGATGTAAGTCTATATCTATATTAATCTGATTCGCATTTTTCTGAAAACGAGATTGAATTTCATCATGGATTATTGCTAAATTATTTAAATTCAAAAATTGAGAAACTTCCAATGTTAATTTATTATTTGTATGTATTGAAGTGGCAAAAGAATACACATTTCTTGGTCATTTCTGGTAAAACAATTACCTTATCCATTTTAATCAGATTGATTTTTTTTTAATTTGTTATATTTTTTAAAATTATGGAAGAAATATTATAAGTTATAATAATTAACGACTTAAAATATTTATAAAACATATAAAAAATTAGATTAACTTTTAAAATTTTATCAGTGCTAGCTAAATTGTAAAAGAAGAAGTCACATATAATATTATTTGAAATGCCATAAAAAGTTGTACTTATAGATTATAATAATAAACAACTTAAAAAGTTTAAAGACATAAAAATTAAATGATTTTTGAAATTCTATTAGCGTCACTAAATTGCGATAAAGAAAATAATATATATTATTTGAAAGTTACATAAAAAGAATTATAAATTATTTTAATTAATACTTTAAATATTTTAAAACAATAACAATTTCATATAAATTAGAACTAGAAAAATAATATATATTATTTAAAAATATTATAAAATTATAATAATTAATAATTTAAAGTATATAAAATTCATATGAAAGATTTAATTAACTTTTCTAATTCGCGTCATATAAATTAAAACCAAAAAGTACTGTATCGAGTAGTTAAAATAGAATGGGGCATGTGGACCGGGTTCGATACATTTAACACTAAACCGGTGCCGGCCTACACGTATAAAGACGCATAGAGAAAAATCAACTAGGGTTTAAGAAGAAAAAGTATCGAAGGTGAAGGGGAACTGAGGATTGATATAATGGCGAAATTTAACGAGGTGCAGAAGAAGAGAAGAGCATTAATCTCAGAGAGAAAGAGAGCAAGACATGGTGACCCGAATACCCGTAAACTTAAGCAGAAGGCCCAACCTCTTGCCATCTCCGGGAAGCGTAAACGCAAGCTCTTCAAGAAATGGCGCAGGGTCTGTAATCATTCATCGATATTCAGTCCTTTTTATTGTTGTATTTACGTGTATTATTAACGTGCGAATTTGTGATTTGATGTGAAACAGGACCAAAAGGAGGCTATAAAAAAGGGCGTAATAACAATGGAGGATGTGGAGATGGCTGTGGCTGATGCTGCTGAAGGTATGTTATGTCATTTATGGCTGTAGCTGATGCTACGGACCTAGTGTTTAAGCTGTTTGGAGTTTGAACCAACAGCATTTTGCTTATGACTTTGTGTTTGTATGTGAGATAGAGAAAATCGATTAGATTTAAATGGACTGAAGCCTTTGTTTCAAGGTGTAATGACATTTGCTACTGGAGCCAGTGGCATAACCGGGAATTTATGTATACTATACTAGAATGACATAGTTGGGATTGAACTTGTGACATAAAGCAACTTTCGTACCCCTTAATTACTATGATAGAATTTTCCCTTATGTTGATGGAGCTCGACAATATACATGTAACGAAAAAGTTTTAAATTTTATCCTATTTGTACATTATAATCTTTTAAAGAAGGAGATTCAATATCTCTTATTAACTCCATCCCTGGATCGAGCTAGTTAGATATCAGAGTCTAATGACTCTACATCTTGAATACGTTCTAGGCTAGAGTGCTATAATGTTGATCCTAATGAATTTCTTAGATTGAGCTGACATTGCTGGTTCTGTAGGAAAAGGCTAATCCTTGTGTTATTGCTTATATTATGAATATGTTGCTGCTCCTATGTGATATGCTAAAAGTTTTGGTGTTTGATGTTTCTGTAGTTGCTATATCTGCTGTACTTTCTGTTTGTTCCTCTGTTTCCTTGTGCACATTGATAGAAAGGAAGGAGGTTTGTTCTATGTCAAGCTGATTGAAATTTTCCTAATGGATTCAGTGAAAACTGAAGACGCCAATAGAACTCCTGTTAAATTTCCGATGAAAAAGAGCTCAAAACTTAAACTGAAGCAACTGAAGAAAGGCAAGTTTACAGTAAAATTGCTATTTGTTGTCTTCATTCCAGATGTATTAGGGAATTCTATTGTCGATTTTGCTTATTGATGATTACAAACGTATGTGTTACAGGAAAGAACAAAAGGAAGTCTGATAAACAAGTTACAGAATCTTCCACAGATGCAATGGTGGAGTAAGCATAGCAGGAAGGGCATTAGAATCATGAGGCGGACTGCTTGATGAGCAATATCTATCCTCCTCGTTCTGTCCGAACTTCCTGATAAGTTACAATGGCTTGTAATATACTTTTGTATTTTCTTTCTGCTGGAAAAAACAAAAGGAGAGGTGGGTTCTTGTAGTTTCTTTTTGTTAGTGGTTATATGTTTTGTATCATGCAATTTTGTGGATAGGATAGAGCTTCTGGATTTAAAGATGTTCTGAAACAAGAGCTCCGCTAACTCACGAAGAACAAGTTTGAATTGGTTATAGAAGTTGGGTTTTTCAGTGTTTTTTAATGCTTTTGTGTTTTGAGGATCTTTTGGTGTTTGCATTAGAATGTTGTGTCGGTTTTAAACAATGAAGACTTAGAAAGCACTTACTAGTTCCATGATCAATGGGAAAGTTAGATGAGGAAAATGTTCCCCATATGATGTTTAGACTTCTTTTGAAGTGTGCATTTTGCTAATTCCAGCTTTATACATTAGATTGGATCATCATTTTTCCTTCAACAAGAGTTTAGCCCAATGAGGATGAACTTAGTGTTCGTTGGTTGGATTAAAAATTAGCATAATTAGTATATCAAGTATGAGTTTTTCAGTTGTTTTCTATAAAATTCAGCAGTGTAAATAGATTTCATTCTAGACATAAGATGAATTTATTGTAGGCATAATACATAAATTAGCCCTTTAACTTGGTTTTAAATCACAAGTTGGACTTCCAACTTTCAAAATGCACGAACAGGCACTGCAACTAACTCATTCTTAATCATTTAAACATGTCCGTAAGTAAAACAGAGAAATTTATTATGATTGAGTTGAGCATGTCTCGGTTGATCTGCAGCAGGGTATTACCTTTGAGCAAGGTGCAGTTGATGGAGCTATTCATCTCTTAATCAGAGGTCTTATGTTCGAGTGTTGAGTACGGAGAAATCCTTGGTAGGAAGTGCTTCTTTCTAAATGGGGACACCGGGTGGGAACCCAACCAAAAAAAAGGTGCAGTGAGCAACAACTTCTGTCCCAACCATTTCACAATCTATCGGAACTGCTTCTCCACTTCTTATGCTGCCTATCTCATTCCTTTGTATTAGTAGCCATTTCGTCTTCTGGATAAAGCATCTTTACTGCAATTATACCTACGCCGATTTTCAAACAGAATGATTATCAGAAAGAAAATGCAGCCTCTTTCTGCAAACATCCATAGTAAAAAATGTATTATACAAAAAGGCATGACAATTCTGGTGTATTTATATGTTTCCTATACAATACCTGAGGCTGACATAAACTTGTAGTGGATTATCGATGATAGTGATGAAATCTAACTTTCCAGTTCGATCAATCTTTCACTTTTGAAGATTCCACTTGAAATGTCCACTTTTAGTACTTCTGCTCATGGTTCCTCAAAAGTGAGAAGTTTACAAACAAACCTGGTTCTTTAAAGAAAGAAGAACTCATCAAAATATAACCCAAGCGAGTTCCTGGCGAAGAAAACAGTAACTCAGAAATAAGGGTGGCAGAATTAAGTTCAGCCAGTTCAAGTTTGGGTGGGTTAATAATTCGCCCATTTTATTAGCTCAGTCCAATTTATCTTGATCCATTTAAAATTAAGTTAGATATGCAACTTGAATTGACTTGAGAGATATTGTTAAAATATTTTTACATTTGGTCCAAACACAAGTTATGAGATAATTGTATATCTATCTTAGTGTAATGACCTGTTAGGTCATTTTGAGAATTAGTGCTCCTGATTTCCTACAAGATTTATCTTGAAATATTTTAAATGGGTATTTTGGATTATTTAGTAACTATAACCATTTAATTTATGGGTAAAATTTAGATAGCTAGTTTAATTAGGAGACTAAATTAAATTTAGATAG
>JAABOM020000075.1:20968957-20979766 GCA_011800125.2 Solanum clarkiae
TTAATTTAATTAAATTCACCAAAGGTGTTAAAACCATTTATGTTATCTTTGTTTAATTATCGTTTTATTTTGAAAAGGTATTTTTATTAAAAAAAATATAAAAGGTTTTTAAAATGAATGAATAAAAGAATAAATAAAAATAAAAAGATTATAAAAATAAGAAAGTAAAAATACAAAAATGTGATTTCATCATTATATATTTTTCAAATAGTCAAATACTTTTAATTTAGTTGAGTCTAAGTGTAATCTTTTAAGTTGAGTCAAAGTCATCAAAAATTAATCAAAATTTCAAAAGCAATCGATAGTTTTTTATAAGTTAAAGAGTTAGTCAAATTTACTTAATCGCCGGATAACCGTATTTAGCGGCCATTTCGAGTGTGTAAAACTTTCTCGAAGTGGAAATATGAACCCGAACCTTATCTCTGGATTTTTAAAAGATTTTCTCTGTTAGGTCTTTTAAAATATTTTTTGGTTTCCTAATTATCCGTAAAACTAGGTGGCGACTCTGTGTCCTTTCGAATTTCGAGAATTGATTTTTGCTCAAATTAATTGAGTTTAAATTGATTCTTAATTTTCGAACAATTTTCAAAATTTTCAATTTTATTTTTTAAAGTCAGTCATTTTTCGACGTAACAAGTGTCATCTCGCCCATTTTTGGATCGTGACACTTAAGGTTATATATATTTTTTAAGATGTAACACTCTAAATGATATCTTTAATTTAAAATCATCAAATATTTAAAAAATAATTAATCTAAAATTTTATCCCAAATCAGAGTCAACGGAAGGATTATTGGGATCTTATCACGTTCTTCGCTGTTGCCCTGACCAGTTTGTCCGGTGGGCTACTCATTTACTTATTTCAGCTTCAACGAAAGAAGAAAAAAAAGTACAAAAATGGAGAGCTGGTTTATCATTCTCATTACTCTCTGCATTTCTCTGTTACTGAAATCCCTTTTTAATTCCAAATCCAAGAAGAAACTCCCGCCGGGACCCTACAGTTTTCCGGTGATCGGAAGCTTACTATGGGCCGGAAGGACCTTCTTCGACTTGGAACCCATGCTTCGTGACCTCAAGGCTAAGTATGGTTCACTCATCACCCTCAATATTGGGTCTCATCGCGTCGTATTCGTAGCTAGCCACTCCTTAGCCTACCAAGCTTTAGTCCAGCAAGGCTCTGTTTTCTCCGACCGGCCAAAGGCTATGCCCACCAGTGCAATCCTCAGTAGTAACCAGCGCAACATCAGCGCCGCCCCTTACGGTCCTATATGGCGTCTTCTCCGTCGAAACTTAACTTCAGAAATTCTCCACCCTTCTCGCATCAAGTGCTATTCCAAGGCCAGATCGTGGGTGCTGGGTATCCTTCTTCAACATCTCCGTCATGCTCAAGTTGGTCCCGTGAGATCAATTGATCATTTTCAGTATGCTATGTTTTGTCTTCTCGTCTTGATGTGTTTTGGGGACAAGCTTGAGGAATCTAAAATCAAGCAAATTGAAAATATACAACGCAAGTTTCTAGTGGGTTTCCGACGACTCAATATACTCAATTTCTTTCCTAGAGTTGGGAAAATAATTTTTAGGAATCGCTGGAAGGAACTCATTGAACTACGACAAGAACAAGAGAGTATCATCATTCCTTTGATTGAAGCTCGAAGCAAGGCCAAAGAACAAAAGACCGAGCACAGTGATGAATTTGTGGTGGCTTATGTGGACACATTGTTGAATCTGGAGTTGCCGGAGGAAAACAGGAACCTCAATCATGGAGAAATCGTTACCCTCTGCACTGAATTCCTAACTGCCGGAACTGATACGACGTCCACTGCCTTACAGTGGGTTATGGCCAACTTGGTCAAAAACCCTTCCATTCAAGACAAATTATACCAAGAAATTACCAGTGTAGTAGGAGAAAAACAGAGCAAATTAACAGACGAAGAGATAGTGAAGGAGGAAGATTTGCAGAAAATGCCCTACTTGAAAGCAGTGATATTAGAAGGTCTTAGGCGACACCCACCCGGTCATTTTGTGCTGCCACATACAGTGACGGAGGAAGTAGAACTGAACGGCTACATCATCCCAAAGAATGCCATCATCAATTTCATGGTTGCGGAGATGGGTTTAGATCCAAATGTGTGGAAGGATCCGATGGAGTTTAGGCCTGAGAGATTCTTAGTGGAAGAATCGGTTAATGAAGCTGGTTTTGATATAACAGGAAGTAGAGAGATCAAGATGATGCCATTTGGTGCAGGGAGAAGAATATGTCCCGGCTATGCATTGGCTATGCTTCACTTGGAATACTTTGTGGCTAATTTGATTTGGCATTTTCAATGGAATCCTGTGGAAGGAGATGACATTGATCTCTCGGAGAAACAAGAATTCACCGTCGGGATGAAGAATCCACTACGAGCTCATATTTGCCCCCGAGTTAACTCTCTTTGAATTCGGTAACTGTTTCTTTTTATTTGCATCTTCTCACCTGCTGGACTTCCCTCCCAGAGGAAGTTAATTGGCTAATTGCAATGAGGCAGGGCGGGCTACCCTGTTTTATTTAGTATTGATTGAATTCAAAATAATAAAATTGTTCAAAACTGAAAAAGGATGTTTGAATTTTTCTTTATATTTATCTTTTTATTTATTGAAGTTTTATATTTTATAGGAGATAAATCACACTACACATTTATGATTTCACAAATGACAATAATAAAAAATATAATGTAAATTTTATCGTTGAATGATTTTCTTAATATGTGTACATTACCACGTACTGGAAACAGTCGCTTTATGTTTTTAAACATAGGGGTTAGGATGCGTACATCCGACCCCTCTCACTCTGCAATGAGCGGGAGCCTTTTGAGGCACTGGAGTATGTTATTATTGTTGTTGTACATTACCACGTAAATTCAATTAGTATAAGGTAGAAACACCATTTTTCAAAACTTCGCTAAGCCCCACTAAGCCTTTCCTGCTGCCCATTGAAGTTTTTGTTGATTTCCTTTTTTTCATGTTTACCCTTTTTAGCGCTGGTCTATTTTATTTTTTAAAGTTTTAATGTGTCTTTAGATGGTTTAAATTTTAGGCGAAACTCATTGATCAAAATTTAAAATTAGCATGATTTTTTACTTTAACATTTTAAACAACAAAATTTATAATTTTCGACTGAAAACTGATATATAACCTATTTAATTTAATTTTAGCTATTTTAAATTTTTTAGCATTCAACTCTAATGCATCTACAAAAGGCGTATTCATCTTCTTGGATTGGAGGTCTCCCCTTCAATCAACCTCTTAATTAAGCATACTTAATAAAAGAGAGAAAAAATTGATGAAACTACGTTACTAAGATACGTACTACTCTTACTTATATTTTTAAATAATTACATAAATAACCATTAGCTAAGAATTTTTTACCAAATATTATGGAAGATATATTTAGATATGCATATTGCTAATCTTTATTATTTATCTACACAATTAAATCATCCTTAATTCAAGCTTTCATGTTATTCATTTCTCTCTCACACACGTCAACGCCTGTCTTTACTATCATTTTTTCTCTCTTCTTTCTTTTCACTATGATTTCTATCGTTAAATGTTTAAAATTGAAATCTCAAACAATAACCCAATAATTTGAGATTTGTCTTTATTTAATCATTATTCAAAATTATGTATATGTGATAAATTTCAATTTATTTTGTCTTGTAATTTGTAAAAGATAGTTTTCTTAGTTTTGTTTATGCTAGTGATTTTTCAAATAAGAAGAATATTTATTTATTATTGCTCGAAAATTGGTATGAAAATTATCAATGTGATTCTCGATATTTTCTACTATTCAAATTTGAGAATTCAAAAATGTAGTACCTTTGACGAATAAAAGAGAAAAATAGTATGTTATTTGTAGAAAATAGAAGAAAAATTTATGCAATTATTATGATAAATCTTAACGAGAAAGAAGATGAGAAAGAGACTTTTCAGATTAGATTGAAATTATATACGTATCTGACATGTTATTGAATTAAAATTATTATATCTAATTTTTTTCAATGTATTTTATTATTTAGTATATATGTATTAGAATACATATACAAATGTATTGAAAATTTAAGCATGTATTTGGCACATTATTAATATACTGGCGTATTATTGAGTTAAGATTATAGGTATCTATGTTTTATCAGTGCATCCAATTAAATGTATGTGTATCTAGCAGAATATACGCATGTATATGGATAATAGTTCATAAATTTGAGTTAAGAAGTTTAAACTTTGTTGCATTGTTACAAAAGAAAAAGGATTTTGAATTATTTTAGGAATAGTGATGCTTTTTGTCCCAATTTATATGACTTAGTTTTTTTCGCCAGTCCTAAAAAAAGGACACAATTTAACTTTAAAATGCGCAATTTACTCTCAATGAAATGACTTCTAGCCACATAAATATCTATGATTTAATTTAGATCGTAAATTTTAAAAGTCTTCCTTTCTCTCTTAAACTCCATGTCAAATCAAATTCATTCATATAAATCGAAACGGAAGAAATATGTCACATCCTTTAAAAATAATAAAAATTTTAAAAATCATATACTGTAAAGAGCAAATTTCAATTTATCCTTACTGTTTTCGAAATTATAAAAATCCCTAAAAGAATGCACTTCCCGATACATGCAACAACCAACATTGTCACATGTCGCTAGCTGTCAATTTCATTTTAAAAGGAAATGTGACATAAATCAATTTAATTTATTCGCACGATTTACGCTTATTAAACACTAATCAAGCAACTATCCAAGAAAAACGTAACAAATTCATTGGAAGTCAGTTTCAAGCTTTGAAAATTCAAACTTTCTTCAAAATATTGTAAAAAGCCAACAAGAAAATAATTTAGCAAAAAGAAGAATCATTGAAAATATTATATGATACAATATGAGTGTTGCAATAAAGCTAAGACATTCTGAAATTTGGGAGAACGATCCATGTTATTCAAGATAAAAGGTGATGGAATAGTTGTCGGACAAACAGTTTCATTTTTGAATTTTAAAACTACGATTGAGGCAAAATTGAAGATTGATGAGTGTGTACCTAGTTATAAGATACATAGTATTGATCACATTTTCTTTACAGCTGAGATGTTGTTAAAAGACAAACTCCCATATCAAGTATTAATATTTTATCGTTTTGGATAATTCATTGCATGAGAACAAGTTTACTTAGACCTCATATAATGCATCAAACAAATATGCTAAAGTGAATATATTGAGTATCATATAATAGTGGCATATCATGTTATAAGATAAATTATGAATATATTGAGTATCATATAATAGTGGCATATCATGTTATAAGATAAATTATACTGGCAGCATTTTCTTCATAGTTGGTTCAATTGATCTATTAATGTTGTTAAAAGTCAGACTCCTATAAAGTATTAATCAAGTTTCATATTGGATGATTCATTGCAAGTAAACAAGTTTACTCAGAACTGATACAAGCATCAAACAAATATGCATCAAACAAATATGTTAAACTGTATAGTCAAGTATCATGTAATATTGGTGTATGAAATTATAAGATACTCGATACTAGCCACATTTTCTTCATAGCTGATTCAATTAATCTACTAATATTGTTACAAGTCAAACTTCCGTATAAAATATTAATCAAATATCATTTTGAATGATTCATTGCAAGTAAACAAGTTTACTCAGACTTGATACAATGCATCAAGTAAATTTTTTTTTTAAAGTATATAATCATCTTGTTTAGTAATGGATCATGAATTTTGTTAGATCTATTTTCAGGAAACCGTATTTCGTTCGAATTAAAATCGTGCCTCAGAGCATTTTCATTTTGATGGACTTGAGGAATATCTTCAATTTGAGAAACTTCTTGGGTTTGATTGGGAAGTTCGGACTGAGAGGGAACTTTATCTTGGGGAACAACTTCAGAATGATGAACTTCTTGGCGAGAATAGACTATTTATGAAATACCTAAACTAAATGATGGATTAGAATCCATTGTTGACACTGATGAGAAATAAAATAAAAAAGAAAAATGAAGAAAATAAAATCTTTCAATTTTCTTCGTTTGATGATGAACAGAGACGATAAATGAACAAGAGACGTAGATGACAAGATCTTCAGTTTTGATAGAATTTAAAGATAATGAGAGATCTTTTAAAAATGAAAGTTGCAAATACAAACGCTAGAATTTAGGCAAAAGTTTAGGAGTAAATTTAGGTTGGCACAAGATTGATGGAATATGAAAAGTCATGTATTGTAAAGTTGAAGAGGGAACAAGAAAATAAGGGATTTTGGAAATTTAGAATAGGAAAATAAGCGATTTTAGAAATTTTTTAAAAGCGTTGGAATTTTTAGAGATTATTATAATATAAATTGTGTATTTATGTAAAAATTCCTTAAAACTATTACGAGTGTGATTTTTTCGTTAATTAATAGTTTTCAGTTATATCTTTGATTAGACATACTCTTTCAAAAAATAAAGAAGGTATTTCAATCGGGTTGATTCTAAATTAAAGTTATAATAAACGTATCAAAGTATCTTTTAATTTTATAATTTTAAACAAGTCATGTGCAAAATTAAAATTAAAATAAAAATAAATTATTATTTTTTAAATGGAGGGAGGAATTTGAGGATAGTAATAAATTCAGTTTCGTAGCATCCTTCTTTGCTTCTCTATAAACATGTATGAACATTGAAAATAAAAAAGGTGCGAAAGCTCATCTCTTCTTGATAGAAATTTCAGAGAAGGAAATTTTATTTTCTTCTCTTTAACTCTACTCTGAGAAAGTTAAAGAGATGAACGACCACGACTCATTTTCTTGATTAACAAGTTTAGTGCTTTTTTCTCAAATTTTGAAAAGAAGAAGAAGAAGAAAGAATTAAGCAACTTATTGTACTAAAAACAATTGCTGCTAAAGTAATTTTCAATACCCTTTTAGTACCCATATACATCAAAGTCCAATACTTTCAAACGCAAAGCATAACTCACTAATATATTTTAATAAGGGATCGTTCAGTGGGATGTATAATAATATTAAATTGAGTATTGTATAAGTTATGTTTATATTAATAATGTATTGATTATGTAAAGAATATTTCTTATATGTTATGTGTAAAATTAAAATTAAAATATTAAAAAATATACCTTTTTAAAACGAAAACAAGTCATTATTTTTAAAATAGAGAGAGGTATTTGATAATCAATACTCCTTCCGTTCCATTTTAATTGAATTTGTGAAGTAATGCATATATGTGGTGTGAGTACATTTTTGAAATTTGTAATAGATGCACTTGATCCCTGGTGTCATTGATATATAATAGTTGGTGTGGTTATTGAGTTATATGCTATGTACATTGTGAATTATTATGCTGGACTGACTTTATGCAGGTTGTAGTTGTAGGGGGTTTGGTTGGAGAGTTGGGGGTACTTGTATTCTATATTACTTAATTTTGTGTTTAGTAGTTCACTTGCTGAGTACCGTGTGTTTGGTACTCACCCTTTGCCACAATAATTTTGTAGGTTACGAGCCCGGATTGTCGTGATACTCTTTACTTTCTTTGTCTGAGGCTTCTTGTGGAGATTGTGAGAGGTAGATGTTTGCCATCCCACCTGGCTTCTTACTCCTATTTATGATTTTGTTCTATTCTAGAGACAAAATCATTTGATACTTGTGTTTCCTTTTGAATCTATTCTAATACATTAGAAACTTGTCCACGTGACAACCATGTTTTGGGGGATTTTCATTAAGTTGACGTATCATTCGCAATCGAACTTTCATTTTTATTGTAATTCCGCATTTTTAATGTTATACTTGGATTGTAGGCTGACTTGTCTTGGTGGGATAACACGAGTGCCATCACGCCCATTATTGGGTCGTGACATATAAATGCTAAAATAATTGACCAACTCCTAAATATTTGGTAGAAGGTTTTATTTACTAAGGTATCATAAAATAATAAAAAATTCTATAAATCCTAATGATATAAGGAGAGAATTGGAATTAAAAATGTTCATGAGTAATTAAATTGAGTTAATCAAGGATTCCTTTCGACTATTGTGATTATTTTTAGAATTTACTTTTTCATTAAATTTTAATTTAAACCTAAACATATTATTTACGTATTATGTTTTCTCCATTTATTAGGAGTTTTAATGTTGAATTTCTTATATTAGAAATTTGAAATAAAATACTTTTTATATATCAAACACGTGTGTTTGACTTTATCATTTTTAGTTTCTTATAAATTAATATTTTTTCTCGTGATACTAATTTGACATTCGACTCCTGATTTTCAATACAAGACCAACTTTCGACCTAGATTCAAATCCTACTTTTGGATCTAAATTAGCTCGAGATCGAATTTTTATTTCGATGCCGAGTTCTATGTAAGCTTTGAGGTCAGATTTTGAACTGGGTGTCGGGCTTGAAGGAAATTTGTTTTTGTATGGTATACAAATTAGTAGTGTTATCTGAATTCCTACACTTTATTACTTTGTATTTGTAGTAAATTCGACTGCATATATGTATAAGTTGTCATAACAAAGAAAAAAAATTAAGAACTTGTATAATGTGTAAATTATAATTATGTATAAAAGTTTAGAGAATATACAAGCATAAGTTGTATATAAATATCTATAAACTTATATTTATCCATATACATGCATCCGTTTGTATTATTTTGAACATATATGAATAATGAATCTGAAAACAAAAATTTAAGTATGTGTTTGTATATTTTGTATTATACAATTATTGGAATTATACAAACAAGATACTAAGTGAATTGGTACAAAGACAAACATTATCGGTAAATATACAAAATATACAAAGTTTTTATTGTATGTAAGTATAAATCATATACTTTCATACAATTAAAGACGTAAGATTTTGCTTGGTTACTAAAAGTATACAAAATGAAAATTTTAATTGTATGTAAGTATAAATCATATACTTAGAGCCTGTTTAGATTGACTTATTTTAAATATTTTTATGTTAAAATAGCTTTTAAACATTTTTGGAGTGTTTGGGTAAAAAAAATGCTTATAATGACCTAAATAAGTCAAATGCTATAAGTTAGGATTCCTAACTTATGACTTTTGGCTTACAAGTTATAAACAATAAACTCATTCAAAAAGACTCTTTGTATTATACAATTATATAGATTATTAAAAAAAAAAAGGTACTATATATTGATAAGAATCTAAAATTTTTAACAAAAAATAAAAAATCACCAAAAAATAAAGCCTAAATTTGAGGATACACAATTTTGGAGGAAGTTTGAAAAAAAATTTGAAATTGAAAACTTGGGAAATGAATGATTGCTTGAGCGATTTTAGGAGAAAAAATTAGGGGAATGTTAATGGAAAGAAAAGTTTGATATTTGTATATAGAAGAGAGAGTAAAATTTGGAAGATGAGGAGTCATATACATATGGTCAGTGGGCTCCGTGATTTCTTGTAACCAATTTCATTAAACATTAGTTCCAAAAAGTAATGTTATTAAACTATAAATGTGTTATGTTATTTACTATTTTTTCTCTGTTGGACTTTACTTGGCCCTAATTAACTTGAAACAAGTATTAAGAAGTAATAAATATAGGATAATTTTACCAAATCACTCTTTAAAAATAATAAATAAAGTATCTTGAAAAATAAATAGAGAAATGACTATAATTAAAGATAAAAAGAAGTTATGAATTAATTGTAAAATTATCTATTCCAAAATAGTATAAAAGACAAGTAAGAATTGATGGAGAAAATAGTATATATTTACTCAATTATGTAATGTTTCCTAAAAAAGATAATCAAATTTAGAGTTGAATGATAGATCTTGATGAATTGAATTTAATACAATAATATTTATCTTGAAATTCCATCTAGAATTCCGAAAAATAACAAATTATAGACGTGGTTTCTATAGCTAAATTCCAAGAACAAAATGTCATCAATTTTCAAAATATTTTTCAACCAATTTCTATTGTGATTCATGATTCTTACATAGCAGGAATGATGGGCCATCACTAGATCCACCTCTCTCCACAATCTTATTCCATTTCGCCTTTGAGAAAAATCAACTGCAAATATGATTGAAATTTCACTATGTATAATAATTTATAAAATTGTATATTATTATATGTGTGTAAAAATATCTTTTTAAAAAATATATATTAATATAGAATTGTGTTTTGTATTAAGTTATATTTTTCCAATATAACGTAAGTAATTGTATTTTATGAAATTTTCCAATAAAAATAAATAAGTGTTGCGTGAATTGAGGACGACATATAACTACTTTAACCACCATTCAAACAAGATGTGTTGCCACTTATGTTTGTTTTCTTTTCTTTTCAGTCGACTTCAGTCAGTGCTATATATGTTCCATTCACACCATATAATAAATGAAAATATAAAATCAAAACCTTATCTGTATGATTACAAATAGTGCGTGAGTAGGAGGAAAAAATACAGTACAGTAATGGAAATCTGGTTTATTGTTGTGGTTACTCTTTGTAGCGCTTTCTTGCTGAAATCCCTCTTCGATCTTATTATCGTCTCCGCCAATTCCAATTCCAAGAAGAAACTCCCGCCGGGACCATACAGTTTTCCGGTTATTGGTACCTTAAAATGGGCCAGAAGGTCCCTTGCCGACTTGGAACCTACCCTCCGTGACCTTAAGGCTAAGTATGGTCCACTCATTACTCTAAATATTGGGTCTCGTCCTGCCATATTCGTAGCTAACCACTCCTTAGCATATCAAGCTTTAGTACAGCAAGGGGCTGTTTTCTCCGATCGGCCAAG
>JAABOM020000075.1:20990893-21011972 GCA_011800125.2 Solanum clarkiae
ACAGGAGCTTGGGGCTCTATACAAGGCAGCTGAATATTTACAGAATATTTGATTGGCATCATATCCCTATAATTGATGATTCTAACAATCATATCCCTATAATTGAGAATTCTAACACTTTGCTTAGTTGTTAGTCAACTAATTAGTTGTTGGGATAACTAACAGAATTGTCCAACAACTTTTGTAGTTGTTGGAAGAAATAGTCGGACAACTAAAGCAGGAGTTCCAACAAACACAAAGGAAAAATGAACTAAAAATTCCTTTTTTATGACAAGGAGAACCCGCAGCCGCTATCCTTTGGGCACGCACAAGGTAAGCAGCTGAAAACGCCTTTCAAGTCTTCCATTAATTAAAGGTGACAAGAGTTTGACAGATTTTTAAGTCTTTCAATTAAGTAAAAGTGACAAATGAGTTATTGGAACAACTCCTTTAATTCTCCAACTATTTCTTCCAACAACTACAAAAGTTGTTCGACAATTGTGTTAGTTATCCCAAAAACTAATCAGTTGACCAACAACTAGAAAAAGTTGTCAAACAACTTCAGAAGTTGTCCAAACAATTTTTGTATTTGTCGCTCAAATATTGAAATATTTCTTCAAACAACTTTCATAGTTGTCCGGACAACTACGAAAGTTGTTAGTTGAAACAATCAAATTTAGGCATATTTGATATTAATTATTTATTTGTCACTTTTACCTAATTTTTAGAACTTCAAGGACCCTCACTTTATTGACGCACTTATTTGTCACTTTATCAGACTTATTTGTTACTTTTACTTAATTGAAAGACTTAAAAGTCTTTTAAACTCTTGTCACCTTTGTTTACTTGAAAACTAAAAAGGTATTTTCCGTTCATTTTTCCATCACAAGCCACAGCTAAAATGATGGAAAAGTAAAGCATTGATTAATATGATTACACCACTCCATACTTCAGCCACCTCCAAAAAAAGATCCTTCAAAATATTCAACCAACAACTTTAGGATAAACAAAGGAGCATGGTCAAAAGTCATTGGCAGTACTTATCTCCTGTAAATCGGCACTTTAAGTTTCTGGATTTTATCAGCTATTTAGCATCGGTTTATCTATATATAGTATTTGAAGCAAAAAGTATTGTGTTTACACTATGTTTTGTAATCATTGCATCTTCTCAACACCATCAATGAAAACTCTCTTGCAACATAAAAAGAAAAGAAAAGAAAATATGGTCAACGCATCTGATGTCTGTTCATCTCACAAGTATTGTACATAAGAAAATTCACATCACAACATTTAGCATGACTTGCAAAAAATTAGCATAACCCAAAGACTTTAAATTGTTATTTTGAAAATATATTTAATACCTTGTTGTGTATATTCCGGCCGCAAGAGCTGTCACACCACCAACAGCCACAACAAGCTTATTTTGATCCGTTAGTATTGCACGGAAACCACCTACATAAATGGATTTCTTCACGTCAGAAAGATCATAATATTTTGCGCTAGCAATAGCCAGAAATGCAAGTCTAGATACAATGTGTGCATTTGGCATAAAAGCATGGTGCTTTTTTTGAGAAAGTTAATTTTTTTTTTTGAGAAAGAACATGGTGCTTTATTACCTTTTTATAGAGAAAAATCTTACATTTTGCAATTTATCTTTTGCAAAGTTCTAGTCCACCACTCAAGTATCAGCGCTAATTGTAGTCGCTAGGGATGTGCCAAAGCATCGGAAGAATAAAGCAATGATAAATATGTAAGGAGTCCAGAAAATGTGTGGTGCATTTGATTTTTTTTCTGCTACACTCATTGTAAAGGCTAAAATGAAAAGAGCAAAAATATACCTAAATTACAAACTCATTATTTGTTTCTGACACCAGCAAACAAATATTACTCCACAATATTAAAAACGAATATAAATGCAAATCCCTTTTAGTTTCTGTTTCCCAAGTCTCTTCAGCAAAAATTACAAGCACAACCCATTGGCAGGAAAGGCAGGTTCAGATGCAAATAATTCAACATCAAAACAGGATAAATATTTATTACGCAAATCAATATTAATAACAAGAACAAAACAGAGGGATATGATCCACAACTCTACACATGGGTACCTATTAAAGAAACTCTACACATGGACACCCATATAGCGCAAGCTTTAAGATGATAGTTAGAGAAGAACCTCCAATGTGCTCAAAAGTCGTGTTAATCGCGGCAATCCATTTCTCCCTTTCAGCATTTGCACGGTCTACTAGCATTCTTCTGTTAACATCCTCAGCCAGCTTTGCTTCGTGTGCCCTCCCCTCAGCTTCTGCCATAGCTCTCACTCTAATAGTTTCACGTTCTATCTCTGCCTTTTCTCTCTCTGTCTGTCGGCGCTGTGCTTGGATTTGTTCTTCTGTTGCTCGTCTAGCTGCCTCTTGTCTCATAGATGATTCCTCTTGCATTTTTACCAGCTCCTGATTTCTAGCTCTGTGATGCTCATTTTCTGCCTGAAGAATGGAAGGAGAAATCAGCTTTATCAGTTAATGCAACACCAATTTAACCATGACAATAAGAAGAACTTTACATGCCTGCATCCTTTTCCTTGCTAATTCATCTTCATATCGAGCCATCTGTGATTTGATTTGTGCCTGCTGCTGAGCTAGTTTCTTCTGTTCATCATATACAACCCTTTGCCTCTCCTGTTAAAAGAAAGAAAGTTAATCACATATTGTTTCCCGCATCAGTACATAAATAGTAAAGTTCATATTTTGATATTAGAAACAATAAAAGTAAAGTGTGCAGCCTGATAAGATTAGTGAACAACAAAAAAATGTTTCCTTTAGATTATTTAGTGAACAAATAATTACTTTCTTATGAACGAGAAATCCTAAGGGCCACTAGCATAAGGTTCAAAAATCAGTGGATAATGGTCCCACCCGTTTAAAACACACAAATAAATATTTTATCAACAAGTGTCGAACATTTTCAGATCCCCTTACTTTGGTTCAAACAAATGTTTCTTTTCTCGCATTATGCAAGTATCAGCAGGCCACACTCGAGATCTATTTCCAGAGACAGTTTGAATGGAAAGTAGTTGGAAAGCATGGCTGATTATCTTCAAGAACTTCCTCATAGAAGTTTAAGGTGAAATAATTGGGGTATTTGCATTTGGATTAGCTTGCACGTGAAAATACATAATCACATCCCCTGTGACCAACTTGTAGTCCACTTTTAATACCATCAGTAATGCTTTATAAGGATTTATAGCAAGGAAGAAGACCAAAAAACAAGAAATATCTTACACGGAATATCCTAACATTAGAACAGAGATCAAAACCAAAAACAAATTGTGAAATTATAAAATGAAACAACAGTGTCAGTAGCAACAATTATTGGCAATCTCATACTTCTGATTATGGATTCATTAGAATAAAAACTTTTAATATCTATCAACAAAAACAAATAAAAGGAACTATTTTCTTAATGAGTTGATACACAAGCATCAGTGCACCACAGAAAATCAATCTTACAGTCTCAGCTTGAGCTTGCAGTGCTTTAAACTCTTGCATTTTTGCTGCTAACTCAGCTTGCCTTGTCTCTTCTTGCTTTTTAATCACATCAAAAACCTGCAACCAACCGCTCAGGTTTAGTATCTTCCACAACATAGAACGCCAGAAATTTTGAAAAACACTGTCCAACACAAAACCTTTGCCTTGATAGAAAACAAGTTTATCAAGAATACCGCAAAATACCTCTCAACCAACTATGGAATATCTCATGAAAACAAAAAATTAACACCATGGAATGTCATTTACAAAATTCAATTTCAGCCAGACCTCTTTTCCCACTTCAACACATCTCCATTGCCAAAAAAATAAAAGACATAAAACAAAGGCAAGGTTGTGAATCATGAAGTCTAATATTCAGAATGAATCAACACCACAGCAGTTCCTTAATTTTTCTGAAACAAAATTTAACTACTTAAAGACAAAGCTTTCCAACTAATTGATTCCCTAAATAGTAACATCCTCAAACAAAATGGGATACACAGAGTATCACATTTCAATTAAGTTCCTAAGAATAGAGCAAGCAAATCAACTCGGATTCCAGACCTGTTTGGCACTTTTTGAATTATTAATCTCCCTCAACGCCTTGGCCCCTCTCTCCAATGCCTCTGGATCAAAACCAGCTGAAGTAGTCCTCGGATTATCATTTCGAACCTTGGGCTTTTCAGGAGCTGCTGCCTCTGTCGGCTTAGGAACATTAGAAGGAGCACTCGGTGCTGTGTTAGTAGAAGAAGAAGTGGAAAACGGAGAGAAATTGAAACTTCCGTCGGCATAAACAGTTTCTGTACCAAATTTGGCAGAAGCTAGGGCTGCAAATAGCCCTGCTGCATAGGTTTTTCCCATTTCCGGATTGAGTTGAGGGCGGTGAGAAGAATCGTAGGGATTTTTGTTCAGTTAGTGTGGCTTGATGGAGAAGAAAAGAGGCAAAAGGAAGACGCCATGAACTGAAATGTCCTAATATACCTTTTTTTTGGGTTGAGAGATGGGAAAGAAGGTTCAGGGTTTATGTAGGGTTTGAGATTTATTGGGTGAAATGGCGGCTTTGGGCTTTTATTGGGTCTGAACCGGATTAATACTAATGAACCGGGAATTAGTGGTTTCTTACTAAAAATAAGTCAATTAGTACTAATGAACCGGGAATTAGTGGTTTCGCACTATGAAAGAAAATATCTTTCTTTAGCATCTTAACAAAAATAACAAGTAATTAATGTTCTTAGGTAAAAATCTAGCTTATGGCTTATGGCTTATTTTTATTATTTTTGCTTAAAATTACGTACTTATATGCACTTATTTGAATTATTCAAGCACTTCAAACGTGCTTAAAAATTAAGTTAGCTTAAAAACACTCAAAATAAGTCAATCTAAGCATGATTTAATTCATCTTATGATATACTAGTTACTACTCAAATAAAATAAAATGACATTATAAGGATCTCTTATATTTTATTATGGATCTTCTTAGTTATGTTTATTCATTTCTCCATTTACTTTTACTGGTCAATTTAAACTTTGTACACTTTTAAAATGATAATAATTGATATAAGAATTTAGAATTGATTAAAAACACAAGTCATAACAACCTTTTTTTTTTCATAAATTTGTTACAAGTTCTATTCGGGAAGACATTTTTTGGAATTTAAACATTCCTATTATGTTGTGTTACATAGAAATAATCTATTATTTGATCATGTTATTTACCGTCATCAGTATGAGAGCATTCTTGCCCTCTGCCCAAATAGTATAAAAATAGCAACTCATTTATTGGTATGCCACTGCCCTTAACCAATTTGATAGTACCAATTCAATTGTCCTCACTAAATATTGTCCATATTTCCCCAGACCCCACTTGTGAGATTTCACTGGGTATGTTGTTGTTGTTGTTGAAATATTATCCATATTCAACTTAATTTGGCAGGTCTAATACACCTTTTTTTAAAAAAAAAAAAAAAAATCCTCTCCCTCAATAGGTAAGGAGAACTTGTTAATGTTCAATTTAGTGGTCATATAAAGTTAAAATACAAATGGGCTCCTGTGGAAAAGGTGGAGGCCCATATTACCTTGAAGGGATCACTCTAGTCATTGTGTTATTCATAAGCCTTGTTATTTGGGCCTTTCAAGCCATTTAAGATGGGAAACAATCTAACTAAACAAACATTCATACTATTAGACATTGAATTTTCCTATCAGCATGGATTTAATATATGTTACTTTGTTTGTCTCAATTTTGTGATAAATAAGATTTAGAGAGTTAATTAAAAGTTTTTTGCAATTTGTAAATATTTTGAACTTATTATTGTTGTGATTTGTAATATTTTTTACATAATTTTTAAATAATATATGTTATTCTTTTTGTCTTAATGTATGTGGCACCTTGAGGGTCAGTCAAATAGTTTATATCCTTTAAATATTTTTTTGCGTTATCAATATCGTGATTTAAAATACTTTTTATGTTATCTTCAAATAAAGTATGTTACACCCTCTATCTCAATTTGCGTGACACTTAAAGAATTTCAAGACTCGACTGAATTTCTTATATATTTTTTGAATTTTTAAACTGTTAATCATTGTGATTTATCAAACCTTTTAGTCCTTTCGAATATGTTAAGTTTTAATTATTATGATTTATAATTTTTTTACGTAATTTTAAATATACAACATACTAAGACAAATAACGTGAAAAGCATAAAAGACCAAACTGCCATTGTCTAGGAAGTAGACATGTTGACCAACACCAGCTTGCTTCCTAGACTTCTATTAATAATAGTAAGTAATATTTACTAATTCTCCCTGCCGTTTGAAATAATTAATATTATCTCACTAATTAATAATTTTATATAAAAATTTTAAGTCTTATACACCTAGATATATATTTTTTTGCTACTTAAATATACTAAAATAGGAAGAGAGGTAAAAAAATAGATTGTCTATTTATCCCAGGTACATGTGAATCACACTACATACATCTATCTGAAACTATTGAGATAGTAGCGAATGACAGAGAAGATTGGTGAGCTATAGGAGAGAAGTGAGCGAGAGATTCAAATACATGTGAATCCACTTAATACAGTGTATCTAGACGCACAAGATACATGTATTTGAAGTCCAAAATCTGAAAAGATTCATAATATTACAAATTAACATGAATCTAAATAATTATCTCTTAAACTATTGAAAATTCGATAAGCTACCCCTTAAGATACTCTAACTTCCTCCATTTTTTTTAACTTTTTGCCATTTGGACAATCTTTTAGTTAAAGTTGAAAAAATAGCATTTGAAGTTGAAGAAATGATACGCACCAGATACATGTTTCTAAAGTCCAAAATCTAAAAAGATTCATGATATTGCAATTAGCATGAATCTAAATAATTATTTATTAAACTATTGAAATTTCGATAAGCTACCCTTTAAGATACTCTAGCTTCCTCCATGTGTTTTTTTAATCTTTTGCCGTTTGGACAATGTTTTAGTTAAAGTTGAAAAAATAATATTTGAAATTAAAGAAATGATAAATGCAATGTATAAATTAGTTACACTATGTAATTAGTTACGAGGCATAAACCAAAAAAATATGTTGATTGGACATACTATGTGTAATGATTTCATTAAAAAAATGACAGCTAGCTAGGATACATAGCAAGACACAACATAGTTCAATGGGACCAACTAAAGTACAATTCTACTTTTGATCAATACTGAATGGTGTGAGAACATCAATTTGCTGTCATAGAAACTTCTTATTAAGAATAAAGTAACAAATTTAAATTAAATTACTTTCCGAATTTATAAAATTCCAGCAAAAGTAGCTTTCATAAATTGACGTACACGAAAGAGTAACAAATAATGGTGCATGAATTTATAACATTGAAAGTTTTCCTTTCAAAGATTCCAAAGACACCATACAAAAAGTGAATAAAGTAAAATAAACTGGATCAACATCCACCGAATTAGTCATTGAATATATGAGACTCAATAAAATTAAGACCGTTAAATCTTCTAACATTAGTTGATTACTTCCCACCAAAGTCGGGTCTTTTCGATACAGATGCGGATATTGAGAAGAAATTAAAGCCCTCGAATAGTGCATTATCACTGTGGTGTTGCGGCTAGTTTGGCTCTCAGTTCTTTCCTCAGTATCTTTCCAGATGGAGACTTCGGAATGGTGTGAATAAAATACACCTTGTGCAATTTTTTATAAAATACTACCTGCCATATATATCATTTGTTAAATTGTGCTTTGTAAAATTCTATCAAATTATTCGAGTTAATATCATATACCAACACTCAACTAATTCTTTTCATAGAAAGTCAGTCAATTTTAATTTATAATCATAAAGTCACTCAACTAAGGATTTTTCTCAAATAAATTCACACAACTAAAAATTTTTCTCACTAAAAGTCACTTAACTTTCTTTTATAACCATAAAGCCACTCAACTAAGAATTTTTTTCATGGAAAGTCACTCAGCTAAAGATTTTTCTTCATAGAAAGTCACTTTGTAAGTAATTAAAATGAAAGAAAAATTATGTGAACAACTTTTTTGAAAAAAATAATTAAAATGGTTGAGCAACTTTGTAAGTAAAATATCTATAGTTAAGTGACTTTACGTGAAAAAAATTCAAAGTTTAGTGACTTTGAATTAAAAATCAAAGTTAAGTATCTCTCTGTGGAAAAAAATCTTTAGTTGAGTGACTTTTTAATGAAAAAGTTCATAATTTTTGTATTACCTGTTTAGCAATAAATTCCTTTATAGCTTCTTCAGTAAGTGCAAAACCTTGAGCCGAACGAACTACAAATGCAACCGGAAGTTCCCCTGCAGCATCATCCTTTTGCCTGCACAAATTATTAGAACATTTTTAAAACTATATAATATACAGAGCCAAATTAGTACGTAATTAATAAATATTTCTTTGATTTAATGTCTACGGAGTTGAGTATAATTCAACTTACGGCACAACAGCAGCATCTGCAATATCGGGATGGCTTACTAGAAGAGACTCAAGCTCAGCCGGTGGCACCTAAACGAACAAACGGATGAGTTTAAGTCTTATGCACTAACAGCTATAAAAAAAATTTACATTGTCGATATGAATTTAAGTATTATATGTACCTGGAAACCTTTGAACTTAATGAGTTCTTTGACTCTATCGACGATGTATATTTCATCATCGTCATCAACATATCCTATATCGCCAGTGTGGAGCCATCCATCGACATCAATAGTCCGTGCAGTGGCCTCATCATCATTTAGATAACCTAATCAACCCATATATACATGTTATTATAGACTATTAATTACCTATCAGGTGTATCGTTAGAGTTTATAATATATTTTTCTACGTCATCAGCGTATGAAAAATTAAATCGATATTGAATTAAGAACTACCTTTCATGATTTGAGAACCGCGAATGCAAATTTCACCAGGTTGGTTGCGGCCAAGGGAGGCACCGGTTTCCGGGTCAACCACCTTGAGGTCCGCATTTCGAACCACAGAGCCACATGAACCGAATTTGGTTGAAAATGGCTGCTTAGCAAATGATGGACACATTGTTACTACTGGTCCTGCCTCTGTCATACCATATCCCTGCAAATTCATGTTCATTACAATATTAATCCCTACTTTTTTTTTTCAAGAAAATTTGGCCTTAAAGTAAAGGTAGGAATATAGTGCTCCCTAATTTTGTTTTAGTTATTACAATTTTCATTTTTAAAGTCAATATATATAAACTTTGACTGAAGTGAGATTGTGATTAATCAGGAGCTTGCATATGTAAATGAAAGAGTACTTATTTTTTTCATCATATTGGTAAGAAACAAATTGCAACCAATGATATTTTTTGTACAGTGTTTTAATATCAAAATTTTTATTTTAAAATATCAATTTAATTTAATGTAATTTAACTTTAAAAATTAGTCAAACTGACTTTCGAAAAATACAACATGATAAAACAAAAAAGGAACAGAGGAAATATATAACTAATACACAACAAATCATGGCATTTGCAATAAAAGAATTTTTAATCCATGCATAACCGTGGTTAAAGATATAGAATTGTCCTTGAAAGAATACAAAACTAAAGAAAATGAAGGGTATTTTTTTAATTCAAATTAAGTTTTAAAATATAATATAATAAATGTTATTTTTATTATACCAAATCAAATGATAAATAAAAACTATATAATTTAACATAACCATTTTTTGTACTATTGATACACTTTATTCAGCAGTATTCTTATACACCTTGTAAAAAAAGATGCCTCATTAGATTGGGAAGCTGTCCTAATCCCCCCTCCCCCCCCCAAAAAAAAAATGTTAGGCCAAACCATGTGTTGTACCATTAAAAAGCTTACTCCTTCATCTTTTTTTTTATATGGTATCTTTTTGACTTAACACAATATTTTAAAAAAAGATAATTTTTAAAATTTGTGATCTAAAATAATATTTAGATATTTGTATACGAAATTTTTAAATTTAAATTACTTCTAATTACAATAAAAGATAATATTTTTTTTTGAAATGACCTAAAAAAGTGCACATATAAAATAAGACAAAGAAATATTTTGCGGGTTTGCAATATAAATTCGTTCGGTTTTTTGAGTAAAATACCAGATTTGTATTAAATGGCCGCTGCCTATTTAAAAGATCAAGATAAAGTTGGTAATGAATTTAATGTTATCAACAATTGATACATTTGTACTAAATGGCCGCTATCTACCGCTAACATATACAGCACTCTATGTCCACTAATATTAAGAGCAGGGTCTAAAATATGACCAAATATAATGAAATGTGTTAGGAAGAAATAATAGTTAAAATAAGTTAGAAGAAGAAATGAATAAAATTATTTGTCGAACTTCTAAGACAACCTAGTTGGATTCGATCATTATTTATATTATATATTATATATATGTGAGAAATTTAGTTAATGTGATTTGGTATGTTGGTTATGCATGTTGATCACGTCTTTAATCACCTTTTATATTTTGACAATTTTGAAGAAAACCTAATAGTTACACCACAATTCCCTGGATTTGAACTTTCTGTGAACAAAGTTTAATTTGGATGATTGTTATATTATTTTATAGTGAATTGTATTATGTTGTATTTTTTCTTCTAGATATATTGTATTGCTGTTCATGGTTATGTAATGTTATAGTTTACATATCAATAAATTGAATAATAAATTTACGAAAAGTAGGGTACAAAATAAAGTTACTATTAAAAAAATAAAGTAAAAAAATAAAATAAGATTCATTAAATAATAAATAATGATAAAATAAAAAAAATATTAAGAAAACTCGTTACACAAATTTTTGTTATTACCCATCGATAAACTTAAACCATATGATATAAAAAAAAAATAAAGTAACAATTAAAATAAATATAATGTATAAACTAACAATATAATGGTAACAACCATTCAAAGAGGGTGTTCAACAATATTTAAGTTTAAAAAACTATTGTGAAAAGTGTAAAACTAGTTGTTTCGTCTTGTAATTTCTAGCTAATACAATTTTAATTCTTTCTATTCCTTCCAAGTGTGTTACTTTCTCTTTTTCAATAAGAATCTCTTTCTATATTAATAAATTTTTTATATCTAATATATCACCTACAAGTTTAAGATCATAAAATTTAAATAACTATACTTTCATTTTACAATTATAAAATTTAAAAGTAACTCTTTACTTTTTAACTTTCATGTGCTCACCATGGGAGTAATTAGGAGTAACAAAATTAAACCTTTTCCGTTCAACCCGTTGAAGTTTGGACGGATTATTAGTTCAACTCATCTCAATCAACCCATTTCAACATATTTATAATTAGGTTGTATTCAACTCGAATTGACTTGAGAGAAATCTTGTTAAAATATTTTTAAAATATATATTTTTTAAATTTAATATGTTTTATATAGTTAAAATAAAGAAAAATATAATTTAATTAAGTATTAAAATATTGAAAAAAATAAATAAAATAAGTAAAACTTAGTAAAAGTTGGATCGTGTTGGATCTTGACCCGCTCTATAACTCGTTACTCAATTTGTTTTGATCCAAGCATATTTTGGGTTGGGTCTTGATCCGATTGTTGTCTGGATCCATTATAACTCGCTCAAATTTGACCTAATCCGTCTAATTGCCACACTAGGAGTAACTTCTAAAAAATATCCTTATTAGTTCGCATCAATGACTACACCAATTGGAAAATAAATCATTCAAATGACATGAAATTAAATTGGTTATGGTTTGTTGGCCAAAAGTCGAAAATCAAAATGTGTCAATTTTTGCTTAGGTAAACCAGAAAACCAAAAAACAGGAACACTGTGTTTTTCTTTTTACCTGTCCAAATATGGCTTGCGGGACTCTTCTATGAAGTGCTTCCTCCAGCTCCTTCCCCAGCGACGCGGCCCCGGACAGCACAAGCCTTATCGAACTCAAATCAAACGAATCCACCATTGGATTTTTCGCCAATGCAAGAACCAGGGGCGGAACTACAGCAGCAACTGACACACGATGCTTTTGTATCAGCTCCAAAAACGTACCTATCTCGAATTTTTGCATCAACAACACAGTAGCCCCGGCTCTTAACGACACTAAAAGCACCGAATTCAGCGCGAATATATGAAACAAAGGAAGCACACACAGCACAACATCGTCGTGCTTCAAATAAAGGTTTGGGTTGTCACCATCGACTAATTGAGCCACTCCTGTGATCAAACTTTTATGAGTCAGTATCACACCTTTTGGCAACCCCGTGGTACCTGACGAAAACGGCAGAGCCACGGGGTCGTCGGGGTGGATAACAACCCCTTTTGGCATATCCTCTGCTTCAGCTTCCGATAGCACAGAGAAATGCAAGCAATTCTCTGGCGGATCGTCAATTGTGACGACAGAAAAATCTTCCCCGATTTTCTGATCATTTTCCGCGGAATCGCGGAATTTATCCACATACTGAGATTGAGTAACTATTAACTTCGCATTAGAGGCTTTTAATTGCTTAAAAGCCTCTGATTTCGTGTAGAACGGATTAGCCGTAGTGATAACAGCGCCAATCATAGAAGATGCTAGAAAAGTAAACACGAATTCCGAACAGTTTTGAAGAAAAGTCATGATCACATCTCCCTTTTTGATGCCTATGTTGGTTAAACCAGCAGCAATTTTCTGGCAGATAAGATGAGTTTCAGCAAAAGTGAATGTTTCGCCATTTTTGCCTGCTATAAGACATGTCCTGTCCTTAAATTCCGAAAGCCTCTCGAACAAGTAGACATGAAGCGGAATGTTGTTGGAAATAGGTATATCTGGTAATTTTGATCTAAATACATGTAGCTCTTCAGAAGAATGATTTTGATTTGTAGGAGGAATTGCAGAAGATGATATCTCTGCTTTTTGAGCTTCAACTGTAGCTACACTCACCATTTTTTTTAGTAAGGAAAAAAAAAGGTTGAAAAGAAGAAAAAGGAGAGATTGGTGTAAAAGGAAGAAGGGTAGCTGATATAAATAGAATTGAAAGTAAGGCGGAGAAAGTTCGGTAAGTAGATAAACGTATGGCTTGGGAAAGAAAGAAGAACAGAAGGCCAACTGAGTAGTTACGTTAGCATTGAGGAGGCTGACAAAGAGACTTGGAAGTCCAGCGCACCAAAACAAAACGTTCCCAAAAATTAGGGGAGAAAAGATTACAGTTTTTTTCAAGTTTTATAACCGAGATCTTCATATTTACAGGGCGGATCCACGTGATCTGTGTCAGGTGCTTGAGCATTCATTGATCTCGAAAGAAATTGTGTATCTATATAGAAGATATATAAAAATTATATAAGTATAAAGATAAGCGCCCACTGAATAAGAAATTCTGTGGGTGCTTTGGTTCTGCGCACCTTACATCACTAACTTGTTTACCTTAAAATACATCTGTCTAAATCTGGATCCACCACTGCATATTTACACAAAAAAAATAAGACCATTTCTTTCTATTCAAATTGTAAAGAGTCAAAATATTTTGTGAAATTTCACTAAGTATATTGTTGTTATGCCTATAAAGTCAAGAGTGGAGACTTGTTGAATTTTAAAAAGGTGTTGAATAAAAAATAAAGTATTTTTATTTTTGAAAAGACACCTAAAGAAAGGATGTAATTTGAATAACATCTTTTCACACCGAATAAATTATAATTTTTCTCACGAGTTATGACTTTTTGAAAAGGCACAGTAATACCTTTCCATAGTGGCCTTTCTTGTCTATAAATACAACGGTTTTTATCTCATTTTGTGCATTGAATTTACTTCTTCTACATGTAATTTATTTAACAATCAAATATCGAGTTTTAGTGTGATTTGTTGGTAATTTTTTAGTTCGCTAAAGTTAATAACGTTTAGGGTATTGACCACTACTTCAACAACAAATATATCCATTTTATTTTAAAAGAAAATAATCTATAAATCTCGGATTTAGTAATGAGATTAAAATCATTAAGTACATACAATGATTTCTATGGTCTCAATTCTCATATACTTATTCTTTTCTTTTTTTAAAAAAAAAGCAAATTTTAATTTCTATTTCTTCATTTATATTTTCTGATTTGAACACAGTTTACTAACAGGACCAAGTGGACTTGACTAGTGTACCAAGACAATTCCTCATTCAATTTAAAGTAGAGTCCAAATTTAGGCAAGAAAAAAAGAAAAATATATGAGGTTGATTTAAGCACTGTGTTGGCCCTATAACAAGCCCACATTCCAGCTACCCCTGCTCAAGGAAGTTTCAAGTAATTAATTTCTCATAAGCCTCGAGGGGGAAATGAAAAGGGGATTAAATAAGGGGAATCGTTCCCTTATCAATAAAGTTAGATTTTATGTAATCAGTTAATTGAGCTACTAAGATTCTTCCTCTTTTATTTTGACTTGATATAAAATTTAAGAAAATTAAAAAAATAATTATTATAACTTTTACAACTTATGTTTGAAAATTTTAAAACAATATTTAATTATTGGGTTCTCAACCATTTTTTTAATCTCTTGTTCTTTAATTTGATTTTGTTGTTATTTTCTTGTTATTCTTCATTAATCAAATTTAATAAGGTATTGTCTTGAGTATGAATATTTTAGATACATTACGAATTTACTCAAATAGTCAAATTCGTGTACTATAATTGATTATATTATCATATCTCAGAATTTTCTTATTTTATGTAACTGACTGATATTATCTTTACTATCAACTTTTTAAAAATAGATCTCATAATTTAAAAAAAAAAATTAAAAATTTATTATACAAATTCTGAAAAGTGATTTTTAAATCAAAAAAGGAGGAACTTTCACTTATTATTAAAAACACTAATTATTCTTGTTTCTTATCTTATATGTTTTATAAGATTCTGTTTGACGAATGAGCCAATTATTTAGGACATTTCATTATTACCGTGGGTCATTCACATTCATTATGTTGATGGTAATAGAATTTTTTTCAGACATTTAAATTTTATGATCTAATTAAACTTCTTACTTTGAACATATAAAAGTTATTAAGAGTAAAATTTGAAAAACAGAGTCGATTTTATGGGAAATCTTTCAAGAAGTTATGTAGGTAATCACGTACTGTTGAATAGAGCTTGCACTTTGCACAAATTAAGGTAAACATGCATTTCACTCTGTTTTAGTGAAGGGATGCATTAAACAAAATATCCACTTTGTTTTAGTAGAGGAATGCGTTAAACAAAGTACCCATTCCATTTTAGTGGAGGGACATGTTAAACAGAATACCCATCTTGCTTTAGTGGAGGGATGCGTTAAATAGAGTATCAACTCTGTTTAAGTGGAGAAATGTCTTAAACAAAGTGAAAACATAATATCCACTCTGTTTAAGTGGAGAGACACGTTAAATAGAGTATCCACTCTGCTTATGTGGAGAGACGCGTTAAACAAGATATCCACTCCGATTTTTGTGGAGAGACCTATTTCCTGTTCCTTGGTCTATAAAATCCTACTATACATTCTACGGCTCCGCCGGGGTACCTGGGACTCTTAGTGGGCTTGTTATGGACCCACTAGTATGATTTTTTGAGAAAGTTATGCTGGAGCCCTCGACAACGCTAACTTCCATGGGCTAACATCCACAAAAGACAACTGAAATCGCCTATATCCTGTTCCTGGACCCAAAAAATCCTATCAAGCATCCTCTGGTGCCGTCGAGCTACCTGAGACTCTTGATGGGTTCATTACGGACCAACTCATATGATTTTTCAGAAAAGTTGCATCGGAGCCCTTGGCAACGCCAGATTTCGTGGGCTAACACCCACAAACAATTGTCGAAATCATCTGTTTCCTATTCCTTGGCCTATAAAATTCTACCAAGTGTCCTCCGACGCCAACAGGCCACCTTGAACTCTTGGTGGGCTCGTTATGGACCCACTTGTATGATTTTTCACAAAAATTGCACCGAAGCCCCCGACAGTACCAGATTTCGTGGGCGAACACCAAAAAAAAACTATCGAAATCGTCTGTTTTTGGTTCCTTAGCACATAAAATCCTACCAAGTATCCTTTGACTCTGTTGGGGAGCCTGGGACTTTTAGCAGACTCGTTACAAAGCCACTTATATGATTTTTCGGGAAAATTACATCAGAGCCCCTAGCAGCGTCAGATTCTGCAGGCTAACACCTACAAAAACTACTAAAATAGCTTATTTCCTGTTCCTTGGCCAATAAATCCTATCAGGTGTCCTCTAGCACCGTCGGGACACCTGCTACTCTTGGGGGTTCATTATGAATCCATTCGTATGATTTTTGAAAAAATTTGCATCCACCAGATTCTATGGGCTAACACCCATAAAAAAAACTGCAGAAATTGTCTGTTTCTTGTTCTTTGTCCCATAAAATACTACCAGGCGTCCTCTGGCGCCGTCAGGCCACCCGGGACTCTTAGCGGGCTTGTTACTGACCTATTCGTATGATTTTTCAGAAAAATTATGCCGGAGCCCCAGGCAGTGCCAGATTCCATGGGCTAACACCTACTAAAAACTATTAAAATCACCTGTATCCTGTTCTTTGGCACATAAAATCATATCAGGCGTCGTTCGACACCGCCGGGGCACTTGGGACTCTTGGGGGGCTTGTTACAAACCCACTAGTATGATTTTTCGAGAAATTTGTACTGGAGCCCCTGACAGTGCTGAATTTCGTAGGTTAACACCCATAAAAAAAACTGTCAAAATTGTTTGTTTCCTGTTCCTTGGCCTTTAAAAGCATACTTAACGTCCTTCGGCGTCGCTAGGCCATTTGGGACTCTTGGTGGGTTTGTCATAGACCCACTCATAAGTTTTTTTGAAAAAGTTACGCTGGAGCCCCCGACAGTGCCAGATTTCGTGGGCTATCACCCGCAAAAAATAGCCAAAATCCTTTAAGGCGTCCTCCGGCGCCATCGGACCACCTAGGACTTTTGGCGGACTCGTTACGGACCAACTCGTATGATTTTTAGGAAAGTTATATCGGAGCCCTCGACAACGCCAAATTCCGAGGGCTAACACCCACAAAAATTGCCGAAATCACCTGTTTCCTATTCTTTGGTCCATAAAATCCTAGTAAGTTTCCTCTAGAGTCGCCGGGACACCGAATACTCTTGGTAGGATCGTTGCAGACCCATTCGTATGATTTTTCGAGAAAGTTGAGATGGAGCCCCAGCAAAGCCAGATTTCGTGGGCTAACACCTAAAAAAAACTATCGAAATTGCCTATTTCCTTTTCATTGGCCCATAAAATCCTACTAGACATATATATAAATGTTTTTCAATGTAGAATTGAAAAAAATACATGTTTTAAATGTTATTAAAAGATTAAAAAGAATTTTAAAAAGTACTATTAAAAGTTATATTAAGCTCTCATAAAGTTAATTGACATTAAGAGACATCAAGAAAAGAATATTAAATTAGTTTTGTCAACTACACACACATGAGTACTATATAACATATACTCCCTTTTGTCCCATTTTATGTGATATTCTTTCTTTTTTGGTTCGTGCCAAAAAGAATATCACTTTACTCTAATTGGAAATAATTTGGCTTTAAAATTCCCTTTTTACTTTTAATGAAATGAATCTCAACCACACAAATTTCTCAAAATTATTTTACACTACAAAGTTTCAAAATTCTTACTTTTTTCCTTAAATCGTGCCAAATGAAAGAGCGTCGCATAAAACGGGATGGAGGGAGAATTTGATTTGGTACTTTTTTTTCCTTTTTTTGGATTGACTAGTTAAAAGAGCCAAAAAGGAAGTCGTCATTGACTGGAGTATTTTATTTCATAATAATTTTTTTTTTACGAATTCAAGTTAAGGGGACTCAAAGCTGAGTTATTAGTCACTCACTATAAAACATAAAAATACAAAAATAAAAACATCTCTTATATTTGGAAACTTATTACACACATTGTTATGCCGAAATTTTACCGGCTTTAAAAAAAATTATTAAAAATTATTCGAAAATCGAGAATTAATTTAAACTCAATTAATTTGAGCAAGACCAATTCTCAAAATTCGAACAGGCACAGAGTCGCTACCTAATTTTACGGATAATTAGGAAACCATTAAAATATTTTAAAAGACTAACAGAAAATCTTTTAAAATTCAGAGAAATAGGTTCGGATTCAAATTTCCACTTCGAGAAGGTTTTAAGCACCCGCTAAATGCGGTTATCCGATGATTAAGTGTTTGACTAATTATTGAAAAAATATTTAACTTAAAGAAAATTAAAGTAATTGGTTCAAAGTTTTGAAAAATTGATTTTTAAATGAAATAAATTAAAGGCGTTGACAAACTAAAAAAAGAATTAACTTAACTTATTCAATTTAAAATTATTTAAGAATAAAAAAAAAATTAATTAATTTTAACGATTGAAGGAAAGTGCGAAAAATAATTTTTGAAAATCTTTTATTGTTTTTATTATTTACATTAATCAAAAATTCTAATTACTATTTAGAAAATGCGACATCTATCATATATATATAAAAAAAATCTTTTTATTGCTTTGATTATTTCCATTTATCAAAATTTAAATCATTATTATTTAGAAAAATATAACATTGTTATACATGTATATATTTATATATACTTATATCTTTTTAAAAATACTATTAATAATAACGATCGCAAAAGGGAATAAAGTAACGCGAAATTTTGACTATTTTGGAAAATTTAATTAGATTGGAACCTGTTAGAACATGTTATTGACAAGTAACACAATCAAATAATACGCAGTAAAAATAAAAATAAAAATAATAACAATAACAATAATAAAATAAATAGGATGGGGGCCTGACAAGCCCAAAAATTCAATCCTGTCCTATTTCTATAAATTTGAGCCCGCCAGGCCCGTTAGAATATTCGAGCTGCTGTTTTCGGACTTCCTGTCTTCATATCGCTCCTAAGCTGACTCAAGAAGAAGGTTGGACCTCCGCGGCCCAACAAAATGCAGGGAAGATGGAGGGATCCTCAACGGACTCCCAAATAGGGGTTCATATAACATAAAAGAAAAAATGAATTAGTATATGAATCAAGGGATTAAACACAACATTGTTTTAACTGTAAAGTCATCCAATAAATAAATAAAGAAATGTTTAATATGCTCCCGGACAGAGGCGTATATACTCTTCTTAAGCAAGCATAAAGTTTTTTCAATAAACAATAGAATGAGGTATAATTCGTGAGGTTAAACCATTCAAATATCAGATATGGGGAAAATAAGGTTAGGAAGTGATCGTTAAGCTATGAGAGGAACAAGTAAGAGATACATTACAACAAAAGTCAAATAGATCCATATTAGGCAAGCAAAAAGAGTTTTACGCATAACTAAACAGAGCATGTTTTAGAGCGGCTAAACAGTTTTGTTTGAATAATAACGAATTGTAAGCAAATTATTTCTCGTATATGGTAATCCATGATAATAGACATAATTCTTTCTCATTTAATCTTTCGAGCAAATAGGGTACTGCAAGTAGAAATTAAAGGGTCAAACCACTGATGCATAGATGAAACACTGTTTATGCGATATGACAAATGCATTTAAAAAAAGAAAATCCAAAATGCTAACACTCAGATTCTTTTGAAGAGAAATTCGACAGCCCAATGGAAGTACAAAACAACAATGATGCAGTTTTATATCAGATAACAGCAAATATTAGTTATGCATCAAGACAGCAGCAGCTAGACATATAGCTGTTCGATTCTCATCACACTTCGTTCCAAGTTTTGCGTAAACTCACATCTGACTCCAGGAATGGAATTAACACACTTGAAAGTGTCGCACCCTAGCCAAGAGATGATTACGATATTGTTCGAGTAAGAGACAGCAGCTTAGTTAACATTGAAACAAAATGGAAATAGACAGACAATGCAGTTGCACTTTGGGACTGTCGACTAATGACCTGCACACTTGTATATTAAACTCCTTCTCTGGGTTTTATTCTTGTTTCAATAAGATTATCATATATTTGACTGAAGATGGAATGCTAAACGAACACTGATGAACATAATGACTGCGGAGCAGGGAATATCATCATAGACACACTGGACTACTAGAAAGAAATGTTGGAACAACAAATTTATAACAGAAAGCTACAGCAACAAAAGGACTTCATAAATTGATCTAGAGTTCATGTCTCTGATCCAGATTTACCATTTTACGAGTAGAGAAAACTAAGATTTATGTCAAGAGTGAATTGTTAAGTCATAAAAGATGCAGCACTTTAACATTTTCAGAAAAACCATATATATCCTGACTCTATCAACAACCCGCAGCCTCAACTCATCGATATCACTTAGAAACCACAGTACCACATGATCCCATCATCACATCGATAATCAAGCAGTAACAACCTCGCGATATCAATTCAATGTACTTCTAATCGCGACCAATAACAGACAAAACAGTAGCAATTCCTATATATTTAACACATTCCCATTCGAGTACATAACGCAAAATACGAAACCAAAAACGGGATACGAGTATTACCTTGTGTGGAGCAGCGAACTTGGGACACTGAGCTTGACGAAGCTTCGATGCCACCGGTGAATTCGATTCCCTGTCTCGGTTTCCCTCTGTTTTCTGTTTTTCTTTTTTATTTTAGCCTTTTCGTAAATTGAGTTTCGTGAGTATGGTTTTAGGACTCAGGATCGATTCCCTCCATACTGAGACATATGGATATATATATAGAAGAAAAAGTTCCCATTTTCCGGAATCAAAAATCAGGAAACCCGACCCCCTTTTTTTCGAATTCAAATTGATTTTTGGGGCACAAGAACATTGGGAGGAGTAATGTATGGAGACAAGCATGCCGGAAAATAGGGAAAGTCGGTCGGGTGTGACGTCAGGTTTGAGGCTCGAAGAGGGAATCGGGTTGAGGGTTTTCGGGTTTGGTCGGGTTTATGGGAACGAGGAAGAGGGGAAGAAGAGAGGGTGGTCGGCGACGGGGTGAGGGGGACGACGACGTGCGAGGGTGCGCGGGGTGAGGCGGCGGCGGGGCGTGTGAGGGTATAGGGTTTTAGGTTTTTCAGTTCAAAATGAAAGAAGAAGAAGGAGTATAATATG
>JAABOM020000075.1:21021713-21051477 GCA_011800125.2 Solanum clarkiae
AAAAATATTTTTTTTAAATATTGTTTAAAAATTATTAAAATAAAAATGAGGCCCCGTGAATAATTTGACACCGTGGAGGGTAAAAATTGGGTGTCAATAATTATTATTTAATTATATTTATAATATTGACTTTTAAAATATATGAGAAGAAGTGATAAAATAATGACTTTTAGTCGTAAAAAGACTCTTAAATTTTCTTTGTTTGATAGACTTCTACTTCTTCCTTATTTGACTCAAAAAACCCTTACAATCACTAAAAAAAAAAATTTAATTTATCATGTGTTCTAATTAGTGATAGAATCTCTATATATAGGACCTTTATAAATAAATAATTATCAAAATTACTTTTGTAGTAAATTATTTTTTTATAAGTTAATAATTTAATTTAATTTTTCTCGTTTTGACCACGCGCAGAAAGCGTACAACAAAGACTAGTTCCCCTTGAACATTCAAGATTCTGGAATATAACCTCCCATGATAGGACAATTTTACTTCAAGAAATTGTTCCCCTCAAATTCCGCTGAACTTGGTCCCTTATTTTGGATTTCCATTTTATATTTTTTGTTCAGCATTTTAAATGCGAGTGTTAATGTTCTTGAGCTATAAACATTATACATTATAGTATGATGAGGTTGATTATACGTAACTCCATTGTGGAACATTTATATCATTTATTTATTTATTTCAAACCAGTTATGTTGTTTCACCTCTAGTTACTAGTCATTCCTGTATTTTGTTTTCCTAAATTCTATTTATGAGATTATATTGAGTTGTCATGTATGTGCACTTGGTCGCTCGAGGCCTGATAGATTGTACTACACGTATACAAACATCTCGCGAGCTTAAATTCACTAAGTTCCTTTTAAAGCTTTATTTACATGACAAAAGAGAAGTAATTGGCTTTTCTTATCTCATTAATGGCTTCAACAATGTCTATGGTTTTCCAGATAGTGATTTTGGCAGAGACTGATGAAATCGCCATTGTTAGAAGAACAAGGTCATAGGATGACTTTGGATTCTTAAAAGAGGAGCATTTGATGGTCTTATGTTCATCAAAGATATTAGATGGGAAGTTGGCTAAAACATGCAAATCTTGCTGCTCCAACAACTTTACCGCGTTCCGCCTGCATGAGTGTCTTTTTGGTTTTGGAAGTTGACGAAATTGAAGAATTTAAGTTCATTCTACTTGAAGGGAAGTCATGGAGTAACTGGTAAAATTGTTGCCATGTGACCAAGAAGTCACGGGTTTAAGCCTTGGAAACAACCTCTTGCAAAAATGCAAGATAAGTCTACGTACAATAGCCCTTCTCCGGACCTTGGACATAGCGAGAGCTTTAGTGCACCGACTTGGCCTTTTTTTTTAAAGTTCATTATGCGATAACCAACAATAAGATAAATGGCTAATATCACATGATTCAAGTGCTGAAAGGGAAGAAAAAGATGATAAAAGATTTCTTAGTAGTAAAAAGAAAGAGGAAATCTTAGTAGCTCAGTTGGTTGACTGTCTGAACTCTCACCTTGTTGGTGAGGGTTTGATTCCCCACGCTGTAATCTCCTACCCCCAATTTTTATTTTTATTTTTAAAAAAAGCAGTAAAAAGAGAGTTTCTAATATTACTTTGGAATGTAGAGTCAATTTTGCTTCAGGCTCAATGAGCTACAAAAAAAGATGGCAGAAATTCAACTTCAATGATTAATAGAAGAAAGAAGTGAAGAGGACACTTCAATGACCAAAATGTATATTGCAAATCCTTAACATCATGGTGTTGTAAATCAAACAATTAAATGAATAATTTCTGGTCCAAGATGATACAAAAAATGCTGAATTTCCTCTATCCAAGTCCAACTCAACTAAACTTGCTTAGTTCTGCTTCCACTATGCTAAAAATAGTTGAGCAGCTTGTGAATCACCAATTTCATTGGTGAGCTGAAAAAATATAATCCATTTAATATGCGATGAATCAAACATACCAGCACTTTTTGCCACAAGGAGAAAGCTTCCGAGGACGAGAAGCTGATCATGGGAACTGGAATGATCCTCCAATTTGGGTAGTACCTGCTGGAGGATTAATTGCCACCCAAAGAAGGGATATGGTTATCGCGATAAGTCCTGACCATACAAAGACAATGGTTGGTGTCCTGCCTCTTCTACCCATAAGCCCTTTTGCGAAGGGATAGAGATGTGCCAAGACCCAAAAACTGAAGAATACACCTCCTAGTAAACGGCTCCATTGTGGTATAACACTGTATATTGTCCTGCTAAAACCAACTGCTATGGCTATCAAGTTCACCATCATGATTGTAATTGGTGGAATCATGAGGGATGTCCACTTAACAAGATACAGATCAGCAAATTCATCGTCGTCTTCATCACCAGCTGATTTTGACGTCAAGGTGAAGGAAATTTCAATCCCAGCAACAACTTTTAATAGCCCCTGAAGCACCGCAGCCAAGTGAGCACTTGTCCCTCCAATCAGCCAGAACTGCTCATTCCTCCACCACTCCTCCAACTCAATGCCTGACCACTTGACCTCGAGCACCGCAAGCATACAGAGGGTGACTGTAATAATCAGGAGGTACACAAGAAAGGTGACATTGAGAGTTTGGACAATGAATTGACCGGAGAACAGGGATAGTGCTGGAAGGAAACAGTAGACGATTAAGAAGATTGATGTAAAGGGATAGATTCCACAATTGAGGTAAGCAATTTTCTGTAAGAATTTCATTTTTGAGCTGGACAGAAGGGCATTGTTCCGTGAGAAAAAGATTTCAACTGAACCAGTAGCCCACCGAAGGACCTGATGGAGCCTATCAGTGAGATTAATAGGGGCAGTCCCACGGAATGCATCACGTTTGGTAACACAATAAACTGACTTCCAACCCCTGTTGTGCATCCTGTATCCGGTCACAACATCTTCAGTAACTGAACCATAAATCCATCCAACTCGTTGTCCCCACTCAGTCTTTTCCTCATACCAGCAGGAGATGACACTGATGGCCTCTGCAACAGTTGATGCATCAAGATGCTCTCGAGGAATGGTCAAAGCACCAGGTGGCCGTCCATTCTTCACAGCTGGGTGATCTGCCAAAGGACGACCTTGGAACTCTGCCACTGGAATCGAATCAATAAGGACTGCTGAGTTCCCAAAAGCCTTAGGAGCCAGTGAGAGGTTCATTTCTTCATCATCTGAATCACCTCGTCGCAAGGCCCGATGCTCTTCTGATGTATTAACGTGCTTCTTCTTGCGACCATAGCAGCAGCTACAGCAACCGGACTGGTGATCCTTGGAGCGAGGAGGGTCAAAACCATAAAGAGCTACCCTTCGAAAGAGACATCCAGTTCCCACATACATTGGACCCTGTATCCCATCAAGGGCCCTCATGTTGCCATCAAAAAAGACAGTATTGCGGTTGGCATACCTATCAGATGGGTCAATGCCCTCAAACCTCTGCGGGAACTGAACATAGCAAAGACGATCCCCTCCCCTATCCATCATAAAACACATACCTTCCCTAATAGCCTGGGAATTGTAAATGTAATGATCACAATCAAGGTTAAGAATAAATGCACCATTGGACATGATCGCAGATGCTCGAACCAGGGCATTCATCGCGCCTGCTTTCTTGTTGTGATCATAGCCAGGGCGCTTTTCACGGGAAACATAAACAAGCATGGGAAGACGGATATCAACATCAGTCAGGTCAATAATCCCATCCTCATTGTTACCATGTAGTGGATCATCACTTGGAGGTTTCAGCATCACCTGCATATTTGAAAATGTGATCAATTAATAGCTACAAAAACCTCAATTAGTTGACTTGATTGTAGGTGAAATCCAAAGAGTTTTAGAGTAGACAATAAAAGAATATTACCTGTATTATTCCAGCATGATCACCCTTGGAATGCTCCGGTCCAGAATTCAACCATGTCCCAGGCCAATGGGTTCCGTCTGCCATCCATGTAGCTTTTGGGATCTTTACATTCTCTAAAGGTTCATCATCAGTCTTCTGCCTCTGTTGCTTCATGGCCTTAATTTCTTCCCTTGCATGATAAGCATCAGACCTACGGCGAATGGAGTCCGGCAAGCTATTGATACGAACCTTAAACTCATCATACTCACGCTTTACTCGCCTACGATCCTTAACAAAGTCTTGTTTTACCTTGTTTTTGTAAGGATCCTTCTTTAAATTGAAGTAACTTTCTGGATTTCTAGGTTCAATGTTATGTTTACGACAAAATGGCACCCATATGTTAGCAAAACTTGCAGCTTCTGCCATTGCCTCAAAAGTCAAAAGAGCACCTCCATCATCAGAAACATAGCAAGCAAGCTTTTCAACAGGATAATCTGCCGCTAGAATGGACAATATAGTATTAGCAGTCACAAGAGGGGGTTCCTTCTCTGGATCTGCAGTAGAGACAAACATATCAACACCAGGTAGATCAGATCTCCCAGTAGGATTGCCTGGGGTAGGTGTTTCAAATTTGTCTTTCAAGACACTAAGATCAGTAGCACGGTTGATAGGGCAAAGCTTGGGCAACTGATCAAGAATCCAAGAGAAAGCAAACCATATTTCACAAACAACAGACATTCCCCACAACCAAACTGCATCATTGTTGGGATGATTCACTCTCCATGCCAAGAAAAGTCCAAGTACAACAAACCGGACGATGATCAAAAGTCTGAATAGAAGAAACCATGGAAAAAAAAAAGTACATGTCAACTCAAAATATCTGGAACCAGCAGATTGTCATTGCATGAGAAAAAAGCTAGACAAACCAATGAACAGCTTCTTTGTTCTCTCCAGCTTATTAACAAGGCCCTTTGGGTTATCAAAGAAAAGAGATTTTACAGTAAACAGTAGAACAACAGTGATAGCACTAGTTGAGAAGAAGAAATGTATTCAGATTTTCCTTTCCTTTTTATATCTTATAACAACTAAAAGAATATAAAGACAGCAGTGATCTTTTTCCCTTGGAAGTAATAGTTCATCGAAAGATATAACATTTGATATATTGCACCCTTGTGTGGTTCAAGTAATAGCAACCGAATAAAGGATTTTTTTCTCAATATATTAGTTTTTTGTCATTCAAGAGTAACCTAGTTCTGAAACACATATAGCATATGTTAGGAGAAAAATGCATACATTTAAAATTTGGTGGTGAAACAAGGAAATAATCAATTAAAAGGTAGCTGAGGTCAATGGAAAAGCTATGCGTCAGGGACATGAAGCAAAAGCAACAACAACAACATCATTACCCCAATGCCTCAAAAGCTCCCGCCCATTGCGGGGTGGGGGGTCGGATATACGCAGTCTGACCCCTATGTTTAAAAACATAGTGCGACTGTTTCCGGATGACCCATGATGAGCGTCAAAAGTTGCATCGACTAACTGCTACTTCACAATTGAAAGAAGCGCAGACAGTTTAAAGAGCCATTTTCCTTTATTACATCATACCCCAAAGCCAAAAAATAGTGAATCTTTGGCTCCATCGATGGAAAAGATGAAGCAAAAGCAGAATAGCAAAATTGAAACACGACATGGAAGGACTCTGAAGAGTAAAAGGGGGAATGTCTTACCTATAAGGACTTAGGATAGCAGCAGGAACTTTCAATTTGCGTGTAAGTGGCCTCCACGGTTTGTTCATCAGTTCAGTAGGCTCCATAACATCGTCATCTTTTCCATTTGCAAATCCACCTTCTTTCGGCCATATAGCATTTCCATACCCATACGTGCCCTTTGTTTCAAACAACCAACGATTGTGATCAAAATCTGAAGTATGGCTCCTAATCAATACTGACTTAGTTGATTTCATAATTGACAACCTTCTCTCCATCCTGGACATCCCACTCGCAGCGAGAGGAAGCGGACGATCGTTACCATTAGCTTCCTCCCAGTCAGTGACTTTATATTGCTCCTTACACCCAGGACATATACCGTCACCAGTTTTGACAGCATCCAGGTAACAGTCTCTGCATATCTTGAAATCACATTCACATGGAACAATATCAATGCCCCTTTCATCACTCATCACTTTAGCATCACATCCAGGGATAGCACATGATGACCCTTTTGCACCCGCCATTTGGGGATGATTCGCCTCTGATTCAATCACCTTGTCCATAAGATGAGCACGTGTAACAGAATTAAAACCACCTGTGAACAGTGAACTGGATACGTACTGCTCTTCGACCTTCTGAGAAATAGATTCCATGGGCTGATTGTCCGGAGTAGGAGGGAGATGCACCATATAGTTCATATAGTCACTGCTGCTAAGTTCACTATCAAGATCATCCCTTGAGTAGTTTACATATCGGCCTGAGGAAGTCCGCCGTTGGAAAGTCACATGTGGAGGAAGTGGAGGTTTGCCAGGCTGTGAATCAGGCAAATCTGAGGATGTTGACAGAGAGGATCTACTGGCTTTGAATGATTTTGAAGCCATTTCCACAGACTAATGCAGATTTAAACCAAGATCCTGAAAAAAGAAATCAATAAATCGGTTCAACTTTAAAATTCATACATAATATCATTATCAACATGCTCTATCATTATCCATCTTTACAGGGGAAAACAACCAAATACTACATCTGAAGGTCATAATTCAAAATGCATACTTGCAAAGAAATAATACCGAAAGCTTTGATTTCTTGAAGTATTGAAAGATTAGGTTCCAACAACTTATGTCAGGATCAACCCTTACTATCATGCCAAAAGCTATAATTGATAGCAAGGGCGCAAATTTATTTCTTAACTAAGCTCACAAGCAAGTACCATGTTAAATCATGACCCCAACTTGGGCCGTTTAGCCTCCTCGTGGGGCCTTGCCATAAGCAGGATATACCCAACAACTTAGCTTTTTTCTTTTTCATAAACTTGAAAACAAATAAAAAACCATAAAAGCTTGCAACTTAAAGAGAGATACACAATTTGTACATGAAGTTCAAATATAGTCAAACCTCAAGTCAATTGTTCACAAGAAACTATGGAACTAGCAAAATAACATCTTGATGAACAGATTAATGAGATCAAGATGAAGAGATCCAAATGACCTTTCCATTGACCATTCAAGTCCCAGATCATTAATTACAATCAGCAACTAAAATACATAAAAAAGATGAACCAAAAAAAAAAAAGCCATTGGTCACTACAAGCAACATTTTAAGACAACAAAAAGTAAAAAAGACCTTTAAAAGAATTGAACAGTAAATAGAGAGAGCAAACTGTACCTATCAATAAGAGAAGAAATGCTAAGCCATCATATTCTGAGAATCAAAATTCCAAGAGACTTGAAACTCCGCAACAAAACCAATTTGCTTACTACCAACTTGCTAGTTTGTGGATCTTTCAAATCCAATGCTAAACCTTAAAGATTTTCAAAATGGGTGATGAATTATTCAACTTTCTTATGCATCTAGAAGAGCTAGAGGATTCATTAGCCCCAAAGCTCCAACCTTTATCAGAAATCAAGAATGGGGTTTTGCACCCTTTAGCTTAAAATGGGTGGACAAGCCAGTAACCAAAAAAATCAAACAAATGTATGAATCTAAAGCATAAAACTGTAAAATGGGTATATGAGGGGATTCTTGAAAAGCCCAAAACAAAAGTTCCTTTGAAAGAAAATGGAAGAAATTAAAGGAACTTGTTTTTCCCTATCTTTTCACTTCAATCTCTTGTGTATAGCTTTAAATAAATAGTAGGAATAAGGAAAAGAAATGAAGAAAGTTTCACTGTCTTTCTTACTATAAGATGTTCTGTAATGGCGTGTTTTTGTCTTTTTTAATTTTATTTTTTAAATATAATTTGTGGGACGAAAAAGGAAATTTTTCGGCTATTTTGATTTATTTTCGCCAACATGGTGATGGGTGCGTCGGAAAAGGGCAAATCAGATATTATTGACAATGTGGAGGTTATTCTTGGTATCTTATGCAGAGATTATGATTCTCAAAAAGGAAGGGGGAAAAAAAGGATCTTCACTAAAAGGGGATAATAATTAAGATCCTTTCAAAAGAAAATCGGATCATGATTTAGTTACTATTAATATTAAAATTGAGATAAGACTTAAGCTAATTATATTATTTTCTACTTTTGTTAATTATAAAAGAAAATTTTAAAGTTGATGTAATTTGGGGTGTATCAATAGACTTCGTATTCATAAAAGAGAGATGTATCTGAGAGGATAGAACATATGGATATCTAGGGAAGAGATATTTCTGAGAGACATTTGTTAATCTAAGAGAGATCGATGTATCAAAGAGGGAATGGATGTATCCAAGAGAGCGATAGGGATTTATCGAGAGAAGAGTGATGTATTTGAGAGGGAATTTTTGAGTTTTTTTTAATGGCAGAAAATTTAGAAATTATGGTAATAAAATGTGTATTTAGATAATTTTTTAAAAATTAATTGCACTTTGATTAGTTCAATTACAACAACAATATTAATATATTGTAATCTCACAAATGAGGTATAAAAAGAATAAAATATCAATCTTATTAATATATTAACAAAATAAATATATTGGTTTCAATACAAACTCGAATCAAAATAAAAGAAATTAGTTCATTTAAAATCATAAAAGTTTTAAGTTAAAATTTAGTGGATTGATAAATTAGTAGTACTGTTCTAATATAACACAAATGACTAACTTGTCACGACTTAATTTCACAAGTCACTATAGCACCTATCATAACTTGTCAGTGCACTGCTAATAATTGATTTAAGGATTAGCAAATCTTTTTCCACCTTATCCATTGTAGGAAAGAGATAATGTGCAACTTAGAAATCAAGCAAAAATCAATATTTTAAAAGATCAACCGAATAAAAGAGCGAAAACAGACTAAATATATGTATACAAGTCAAAATATCCCTCCAAAAATATGGAAGTTACAAGTATAGAGCTATTACAAAATAGATACAAGCCCCCAAAAGGGCCAAAATAAAATATATACATAACAGGCTAGTCTCAAACGTTAAGTGCTCACTTTTGTCTCTGGATATGATTTGTTGGCATTGAAAATTAATCATCTGACTATTCGTTTAAATTTTGTACAATTTTTTATATCAACCTAATTTACCTCCCAAAATTTACAAATTTCATGATTATGAAATTGATTTTAAAAAATGCACTTAGATTTTGAGAATCCAAAGAAAAATACACTAGAATTTAGAAAATCTCTAGTTTGACAAATTGATTAATTTCCTTTTACCAAACTATAGCTGTATCTTCTTTTTTCTTATTATATTCATTCACATATTTTTTTTATTGTGATATTTGAGCAATTAAAATACAATTACGACAAATAATATTGTCAAATCTTGAAAAAAAATATACCTAGTTAAAATTTATTGAGATATTAAATTTTAAATTCAAATTGATTTCTGAATTTTATTGATAGCGAAGAATAACTAAACGCCACATAATTAATACAATATTTATTTAACTAGAATTTTAAATAAATCATGTGAGAACATATAGATCATTTTATGCAGCACAAAACGTGTATTATAAATGATGAATCACTTAAATAATTCACATATTATAATTTTTGCATATTAATACACCAAATGATTCCATAATCTTATATAGATCTGATCCAATTTTTATTCTAAATGTCTAATTTTTATCTTCGAATTTCAAATTAAAATAACGTATTAAAAAAAAAAACAATCAGTCACATTTATCTTCTTTGTCACTTTTCATCTATCTCCTTTCTAACTTGCTTCATGTGTATATGTCAAGATAGTGTAAAACTACCTATTAATATATACTCCATATTTACACACTTTTGTTAACTAAAACAATCGTTAAAAATAGGAAGGGAAACAACATCAAGTTGAATTTGAGAAAGGGTCATACTAATAATAAAAAATCAATAGAAGCAAAGGCACTAAAAGAAAGCACCTAGAATTGCAGCAATAATTACAAAAGTGCCACAGTATTGGTGAGATGGTAAACGCGTAATTAGCGGAAAGCATGAGGACTTCACGACCCAATTTTTATGCTTGGTTCAACGCGGGAAAACATTTGCTGGCAACAACTCTTTAACCACTCCAAAACGTCATTCATTTTTTAAATCCTTTTCTCTTCTTACACTAGTTGTTTATACAGAAAACATGTTTGCCTAATTCTTGCGTGGCTTCATTACTTCATATATGTCGCTTTCTCTTAACTTAAACAGTTAACCCACTAGACTTCACCAATCACATGTGGAATTTAGTTTCCATACATCTTTCTGTTCAAAATCCAAGGATGACTGGTAGTTGAAACTGTAAACGTGATTGTGGTTATTAAGACAAAAAAGAAATGTTACAGATTCCTTTTCTCTCTTCACACTCGGTGAGTTAGAATATGAAATCTGAAAATTTAAGGGTAGAGAGTACATAAACCTTACCTCTAAGAGCATACTATTTAGGCATATAAGATGATTTTTTGGATACAAATATAAGGTCAAAGTTTAAAATGTGGATTGCCAAACTACTATTGATAGCTGAACCCCAAAATAACTCGCGAATTGAAGGTCTGTCTATATCTACCAATGATGAGATGACCGAGGTGTGCGCTGCTCCGTCAAAGCTTGATTCCAGGTACCGAAATAATTAGGGATGGCAAAATTAAATTCAATCCGCTTAATCTGCCCAACCCATTGAAGTTTGGGCAAGTTATAACCTACCGATTTATTAGTTCAACGCAACTCAACCCTACCCACTTAAAATTGAGTTAATATTCAACCCAAATTGAGTCGAGAGAGATCTTGTCAAAAATATAATTCGATTAAACACTAAAATATTGAAAAAGAATAATAAAATATGCAAAACTTAGTAAAAACTGAGTCGGGTTGAGTCTAGACCCGCTCTGTAACCCATTTTTACCCAAGCAAATTTGGATTGAGTTGAGCCTTTAACTTATTTGTTGTCTTGACCCATTATAACCCGCTCAAATTTTACCAAGTCGCTCAATTGTCACCCCCCAGAAACAATGCATGGGTTGCAAAGTACTAATAGAAAGGTGATGACAACACGACTTCAAATTGTCCAAATCCAAAGCAGAGATTCATCTGATGAAACAATCATTCTTATCGTGTGAAAAAGAGGGCAATAAGTTATGGGACCTAGGAGAGGAGGGGGATTATAATAAGAAATCATTATAATATAAGATTGCATCTAGAAGTAAAAGGAGGTCGGTGACTTGTTTCCAGGAAACTACAGAATTGCCAAGTGATCTCACAGCTCATGCAACATGCCAAGGCAACAATCCAAAACACATGAGCACGACCATCATGATGATTTCATGAATAAACAAATTATCATCATTATATATGTGCTTAGCACGTCCCATGCTCAGCCAGCCTTGCTCACTAGTCATTGCATCCATCACCATTACTACTACCATTCCACACTTATAAAATTGCAGGGTATAAAAAAAGCATGTGCCATCCATCTTGCATCACATGTCTATACCTTTAAACAAATACTCTTTTTTTCTTCTTTCCTTCATGTGACTTGCATCAAACCAAGCAGTTCAATGTACCCGTTACCTGATATGGAGACCAAGATATGTATAACAATAATAATAATAATAATAATAATACTGGTAGACATAATAAATATCCATGCTTGAATTAGAAAGACAATATGTTCTACAATAATAGAAGGAACCAGATCAAAATTGGGACGTATGTCACTATCTATGAAAAAGTCACCGCCTTGAGCAAAATTCAAAACAGCCTCAATATCTCAACGCCGATCATTTCCGCAAGTAGAAATCCAAGCCAACATCACGAACCGCAGATTCTCAAGAAATCCACTAAAGGTTTGTATACAAATTGCATGTTATTAACTTTCTGTCATCAAGCTAACTTAAATATTCTTCAAACAAAATTAAACACGAGTTTGAAGAACAAATCAAATTTACCCAGTTCTTACTAACACAATCACATTCTACCAAGTCTCTATCAAACATTAAAGTGCAAATTTATATAAGGGAAATTTTGTTGAATGACAAAAAAGGGAAGCATCTGTGATCTACAATCAAGACAATGGACCTGGGCTTGTAACGTTGGGACTTCTGCACTCACAAGTGCACACACTTCTAGATCCTTTCACCACTCGTTGGGACCTTCGAGTGTGAAGCTTGATGTTGACCAGCTTTCCTGCCATCTGCCGAATCACCAAAAAATGAAAGGAAGCAAATTTTCAGGCCTCTATTACCTCATGCTGCATTTACAGATGGAATAGTCAAAACAGATGAAGATCCCCTCCCACCAAACAAAGAATAACCCCTTTTCTCCAAGATGAACAGGCAGTAGTGAAGCATTTTACCATCACAAGATACTAACACCAAATGCTTTGATAAATATTTAGCAACAAAGCATCACGAGTGAATCAAATTATTAATAATAAGTTAAACAAGCAGGTGAAGTTTATCAACACTACCAATAATTGACACAAGCAAATTACTGCAACAAATGTGAAGAATGTCAAAAGCATTACAGAACTTTCAGCCTTGATGAATTCACTTGATCATATCATGCAGTGTTTCTTCATTTTTCACCCGAATAAGCAGTTTTCTAGCAAAGGCACCGAGATTTGGTTTGCAATGTGGGGGAGGGGGCGTTACCAAACAGCAGTTCAGTGGTCACACACAATTCTACTAGATCACCTCAGTATCATTATTTTTCTCTTACAAGCAGCAACAGACATAGAGATATAGGGACATCCTTCACAGGATCTCCTCAAGAAGATGAATCAACCCAATCCAAAAGGAGGACAAACAAGAGACTGGTAAGAGTGACTATGAAGACAAAATATTCTCTTGCCTTCCAAACATCCCCTTTGTCAAAAGGCATAACGAGAGATACTCCCTCCGTCTCAATTTATGTGATACTCTTTCCTTTTAAGTTAGTCCTACAAAGAATGACACCTTTCTATATTTCAATTTACCCCTATTGAGATGATTTATAGCCACACAAATATTTCTGACTTATTTTAAACTACAAGTTTCAAAAGTCTTTCCTTCCATTCTTAAACTTTGTGGTCAGTCAAATGACTCCACATATATTGGGACAAAGGGAGTACTAAAATATTAGGTATGGCATGAAAGAAGGAATGATAGGACTGGAAACCAATACTTGACAGAATTTGGTTAGTTAGAACCAAAATATCCAGCCGTCACACGTGAAAAAAAAAAAAGCAGTTCACAGTAGCAAAGAGATAAATAGAAGCCAACTAAAGAGAAGTAAATGCTAAACCATTCTCCAGACCAAGTCTTCAGGACCTAGCGGCTGAGCTGGATGAGAATAAAGAAAATGCCTAGCATACTGCAGTCATAAGCAAAAGATTCAAAAGGTTAGATCACCTGTGGTTTCTGTATAACTCATAGGAACAACAATTTAACCAAAACATCACTAAAGAAGAAAAACACAAAATTAAGCAATTATGTTCCCAGCCATTATATGAAATGATGACAATGCTACCTCAAAATCTCAACCTAAAAAAATCTACATACCTTAGCTAAGTTCGCTTGCATCTCTTTAATTTGAGCTGCACTAACACTTTTTAGAAATGACAAAAGCCATCCTGGCTGCAGAGCATCACTAGAAGAGACAAACAACGCAATCTGCCAAAGAAAAACAAGGTTAAGAGGTACACAATATGCAATTTCATTTCTTCATCCCTTCCCCACACATTCACTCGTCTTCAAGGAGAAACTTTGTTGGGTACTACGGGTGATTATTATGATTGAAATGAAAGATAAATTCCAGCTTCAATGTAATTACAATAAAAACAGAAATCCATGTCATACGGCATTCCAGGAATAGCTAGTTGCTAGAAAAGTGATCAGAGGATGAGTAACTATCACAGATCAATTTTCCACAGAAACTTGATGTTCCCCAGTAAACTAATATAAATGGATATATGCAACTTCCTCATTGCAAACCAAAAACTACTAAACTTGACAGATGAAATTTCCTCTTAGACCATCAACATTACAAGTGGCCTCGAACAGATATTACAGCTTTCTTGACTGACACTTCCAATTATGATGATTAATCATCTTAACTTTGTATTAGGGATTTTCATAAAGCTTGGATCAAAGAATATGTTCCAAATAGAAATCCATTTACTTGGATTGAAATCAAGAATAGAATGCCAAAGTAACTCATACCTTCCGATAATCAAGAATCCCCTCAAAAGGAAGCTCTAGTTCGTCGCTGACTATGACAGGAATGCAGCCACTGACAATTGCATCAAACAATCTGGCTGATGATGGAGTGTCACCAGCAGGATTTAGGCAAAATATGCTCCTGTTTACCCAAGGAAGTAAATATAAAAGCACTCAATTTACTGTTTGAACTGATGAACAGCCTTCACTTCAAGAATTTAAAGATGACAATCAATCTAAATCTTACTTGCGCATGCCACTCTGTGCAGCTTCTTTTCCTCCTCCAGCAGTCCCTTCCTCAATGGATACTCCATCTGCACCACGAAGCTCTTCCACAAGTTTGGCACGTATCTTACCACCCTAGAAAGGAAGATATCAGATAACCACAACCTACCGTAATTTTTTTAATACTCACAACCTACATAAAATACCAAATCTGTGGAAAAATATTCTCATTCTGAAGAAACCAAAAAATGCAGTGCATGGAATACTTCAGGAAAAGTAGATTCAAATGGAAGCCCATTGCTTCTAATTGTAACTTTAGCAACTGCTAATATATTAAACCTAATAGACCAATCCAAAAAATGAACAAATCAAACCTACTAGTAATAAATTAAAGTTTTAAACAGTCCATAGAGCATGGAAATAGTTGGGCATCACATTCTGCACCCTAACAATACAATCACGGTATACAAAGCAAGGGAAAATAGAGAAGTTGTTAATCTGGTTCACAATTGCAAAAGTAATTGGTAGTTCAGCATCTTCTGAATGGCATTAAGAAAAAAATTACCATCTCGTTCATTTATCATCAAGAATTTCTTGACGGTGTATATATAACTTTCCAAGGTTACAAGATGGCATCAACTAAATCGAAACTTCAGTTCTTTACTTATAAAAGGAATATCGAAAGAGGAACAACGTTACAAGATCTAATACCCATGAACCAGTTACTAGTATGATTAAGCAACTAGCTCCTACTTCAATTTTGTTGTAATATGGAAAGAAATATGTAACTTGTTTTTCTAGGATATCCAACCATTTCATGCCCTGTCTTCAAAAATTTTGAAATCTGCATATGTCAGGAAAATTATTGAAGCCAACATGGTAGCACAGAACTCACTTTGCTGTCATTAAGAGAGCCTAAAACTTTCCAAAACATTTCTCCAAATATCATCTTTTAACCAACTTGATACACGAGCGGTAACAAGAAATTAGTGTGAAGTGGTACACAAACTGAATAAAACTTGATGATTAATACAGGTGACTCTTACTGCATTTCTTTTAAGTCTTCCCCGGAAAAATAGTAGTGTAGTTCTCCTTGATGCAGATAAACATTTTGCATCACATAGATCGAGATTGGCGACATAAGGAAGTATCAGGTCTTTCTCGAGATAAACTTGCCCAGGCTTGTACCTGAAGTTCAAAGCAGCAACAACAGTTGATATTAGAGTTGCCATAATATTAAATTGTTGCAAATTATAGCCATGAAGATACTTACCAGTTCCCTGTTGAGTCCATATCAGGGAGCAACCAAATAGCTTTCTTCATAAACTTGCGGACAGACTTGAAAGACCAAGGATGATGAACTGGAAGTATGTGATCTCTTCCCTCGGATCTATTCCAAGCTGGTTGATCCATAACCCATTTCAGAGCTTCCTACATTTAAATTTTAAGAATAAAATTAATAAAAAAACACTGACTTACAACAACAGCAAAGCTACACGAAGTCTGGCTATTCTACTAACATAATGAAGCCTTTAATCCTGTCGCAGAATCCACAGTTCTATTAAAAAATTATAAACTAGATAACAAAAAGTATCAAAGTTTTATTCATCTGATAGTGTTCAACCATAAGGAAATGCAAATTAGAAAACTTGTCAATTACTCTTTTGAATTTGATCATGATAGGCTTATAGAAAAAAAAACCATGTAGGTGTAGGTTTCAATCGTGGTAAATTGAAAAGGGGAAACAATTAATCTTTTATAGAACACTTTGATACTAGTTTTCCCCACTCATAATTAAACGACAGTGGAACAAATTTTACAAGTATCCGTTCCAACAGGGGATTTTCTTCCCTTTTCCCCAAGGCTGCAAATAGAGCAGCACATCTGCTACTAAGTTGTAACTCTTGTGATGATAATTTTAATGTGTTTCATACAAGATAAGGAAACCTGAGATAAATAACTTCAAAGGAATAACTATAACCTCGAGTATAACCACCAATGCACAGTTTTTTTACCAAAGGAACTTCTTCTTTCACTCTTATCATAATATTCTTGGATTTCAGTCCATTAAACAAGCACAATAAAAGTGCTACAACTAGGTACGGAATTGAGAGCTCCAATGCATTAGACGAGTTAGTATGCCTAAGAAATGAGAGCTACTAGAAGTTTGCAGCAGAGTTGCCTCCCAAAAGATATCCAGGATTGTGCTTTACATGTAGCTTGCATTGCTCATAAACATCCCATCAAGCAAATTTCAGTGTGGAAATTGTAAATAAAAGACAACTGAAAAAGCAAGAGAATGTTTTAAGTTCAAATAAAGCTAGTAAAAAGGCTCGCCAGGAATAGAAGGAAACACGTTAATGAAGAAACACACTCACACCCTATAAAGAGCCTTGCATTGCTGTTTCTCCAACAAGAAGAAGCTGATGGTAGTGAAAAACGGAATGTAGAATAGGTCAGCTTCCTCCTGCTTATATACTCTAACTACACTCTTCAGTAACCTCTCTGATTCTGGCGCTATCAAGTCCGCCCACAACCAGTAATCAATTGAATGCTACAGAAGCCAAAAAAAAAAAATCAATTCATCATTCTAAGCTAAACAAATATAACTAACTTGACCAAAAAAAAAATCATCGATTTTACCTGTTCGATCAAGCGGTGAACAGGACTACCATTAGAGGTGAGATTTGAAGTCTCTTTATACGTGTTATGAAACAACCAAAGCAAATCATAAGTGAATTTTGATGGCATATCGTATACATAAACCTTGAGAGGCGAAAAGGCAGGGTAAAACGGCTCATCATAAAGCCTTCGATTCTCATTTTTCCAGATGGAATCATCCAGTTTCCTAGCATCCTCCACCGACGTCGTCCCGGAAACTGTATCCACACCGGCAGTAGTGGATCCCCGAGATTTGGTGAGGAATTTCTCGAGTGAAACTACGAAGGAGTAATCGATACCAGAGTTAGGGTTCCGGGAGGAGATGAAGTGGCCGGCGGAGTGAGGAGAGGAGGAAGAGGAGGAGATGGAGAAGATGTAGAAGAGGAGAGTGAGTGCGAGAAGCGCAAGGAGAAAAAATAGTGCCGGAGATCTGGGTTTGAAGGTTCCAGAAGGAGTAGTGTAATGTCTTCCGGCCATTTTTAGATAATTGAATCACTCATTCACTCTTCAATACCAATTTCAGACTTGAGAATATTTTAGAGAAGTTGGAACAAGGAAAGATAGAAAATGTCAATTGTCAGATTAAAATTGCAGAATTTGGACTGCCTGGTGTATTAGGCTATTTGCAGCTTGTCTGTGTTTGATTTGTGTCGTGCTAGTTTAATTGATCTCATTTTATTCAAGGATTTTACCAATTTGGTGTCACCATATTATAAGCTTTATTCATTCACTCACTCCAACCAATATTCTTTGTCCACTTTGTTTTTTAAATGTCTCATGAAATCATAAATAAAAAAAGAGCAATTTTACTTCTTAAACAAATATTAAATTTTACAAACTTATTTAAATGTTCGGAAATATGAACTGATTGTAGGAGTAAAACTTTTAATTAATTCTCTCTCTTATCTGATCAAATCAATACCTTTTAAAAAGAAAAATTAAAATTTTAATTTCATATCAAATTTCATCAATAGAATCATCTTTTTCGAGAAAGTGCAGAACATTTTAATCATACAGGTAAAAAATTTCTAATCATTTTTAAGAAACAGAAATTAAATTGATCATAAATAAAATCCTAAATCACAAATAGTAATTCGATTGAGGATGAAGAAAAATTTCTTGATTCAATTATCTACCTTAATGATAGAAGATAGAATTGATTTCTTAACAATTTATCTTTTAGTTTGTTGATATAGAATTGATTTCTTAACAGTTTATCTTTTAGTTTGTTGATACTTGCATTAAATTCATAAAAATAATATATTGTTTCACAAAAAAATATATACTTCATAGAATACGTTATAAAACGATACATATCAATCACCCAAATAAAAGGTATGCTCCTCTTTCTTTATTTTAAAAATTTCGATTAATTTGATTAGTGGTATAAACCTATATGGTTAAATGATACACCTCTGCAACTGTACCAATTAATTTTTTTTTCACTTGGTTTTTTACTCCTAGGAAATATGAAAAAACTCATTGGCCCACCTCAAATCAAATTCACAAGTAACCATTTTGCTGCCGAATAAGTACTAATAAAGCATTCTCCATATTCTCGAACTGAATTTAAGCAGGAAAAATCACACACAGCAGCACGCGGACAACCGATGGAGCCCTCACTACTGACATGTCTTGAAGCACCGACACAACATCAAAGAACAAACATCATCCAATATCCATGAAAGACATGCAGAGTCCCTTCTCAAGCACTTAAAATCCCAGAACTTTCAAACGTTAAAACTGTAAGTTATTCAGGTATATGGTGGAGAACAAATCGACAAAGTTTCTACATTCATTTATGAAGGATCAATCATGAGCACTAGAGTTGATAGAATGTGAAAAAGCCTGATATTAACATTCACCAAAGCCAATGTCAAATTTCCAGTATTTGTCCAGAGGCACTGCAAAGAAATCAAAATGAGATGAGGTCATCTTTTGGTGATGGCTGCTTCTTTGAGTCGTGTCCTGAGTCAGATGTGCCACCCACTTTTTTACCAAAGATCATCTCATCAAGATCATCCATCATTTCATCATTACTGCCTCCCTGAACTGCAGATCGGGAGCCTGCTGATTTTCTGATCAGAGCATCTTCTTTCCCGGCACGGGGTGGCTCCTCGGGCTCCACTGCAACTGGAATCATGGCGGGTTCTGGCTCTGATGAAACAACTGCAGGTTTCTTCATTTCATCATACTTCGAAAGGGCCTTTTGAACTTCATCATTTACGTTCAGGGCTTCAAAAAGGAGGGCCTCATTATCTCCAGCAGTCTCAATGATTCTCTGAACAGTATTGAGAGACTGGCGACATTGTTGTACCAGTGTAACTGTCAAGTCATCCTACAAACAAAAACAATTTGAAACTGATAGCCCCTTCTTTGAGAAAAGCAGACATGACACTAGTGTCCTCTGGTTTGCAGGGTAGCTTCTATGATTAATCTTAAATATTTACTTGTATTACTAACGTAGAATTCAGCTGTCGAAATGTCAACACAAGTCTATAGCACTTTAGGGAACTTATTTTGAGGAGTCTACAGCACTTTCAGGAAAAGCTCAAAGCCAATGGTCCGCTTAACTTAAAAATGGCGACAACACTATAATTTGTCCAATTCATACAATTGATAAATGTATGTCTATATTGAAAAGAAGGCATGGGGCTCACTAATTGTTTTGCACCAATAGTTACACGCGGCCTACTTCTACTCTTCTCCGCAAGGTCTTTTTTGATATTCTATACCTTAAAACACCAAAATAACTTATGAGCCCCACATTTTCACCTAACAAACAAATTCTTAAACATCATGCAACTCTTACCCTCGCAAGAGTGTAAAATTAAACCAGACAATCAACTCAAGGGGGAATTTTTTAAGGAGGAATCGAACACCTCAATAATACAAGAAACATATTTCTTCCTCCATTCCAGTTTATGAGAACCTGGTTGACTGGGCCCAAAGTGGCATAACTTATCAGTGATTGCTGGACAGCTCAAGGGTGGGATCTATACTAAAGGAGATTTTTGAATGATTGGAAGTAGGCAGAGTAGCAACCCTACAGGAAATGTTGGATGGAGTTCATAGTTCTACACATGTTCGTGATAGAGTTGCCGGGAGTCACACCAAAGAGGGCGTTTACACAGCTAACATTGTCTACATGAGAAGGGTGCTTGAATTGATACCGACCAAGGTCAAATATCACTGAAAATAGCATATGGAAAGGATTAATACCTACCAAGGTGAAATGCTTCGCTTGGCTAGTCACTAGGAGAGCATGTCTAACTCAAGAAGTATTGCAGTAGAAAGGAATGCCACTAATACCCAGGTGCTTTTTGTGTAACTTGACAGGAGAAACAAACAATCATCTATTCTTACATTGCAAGTACACCTCTCAACTACGGGAACTCTTCCTAAACATTTCTGGCCAAAGCTGGTCCATGCCAGAACATACTTCTGACCTTCTAAGCTGCTGGATTAGAAGAGAGGCAGCAAGACTCAAAAAAGATGGTGGAAACTGATTCCTTCATGTATTTGGTGGTCAGTCTGGAGAAAAAGGAATGGTAGATGTTTTAAAGATAAATCCAATTCCATTCACAAAGTCAAATGGAATTGTTTAGTATCTTTGCTTTTCTGGTGTAAACAATTATGTACGGGAGGCAATTAGGCAGGTCAGTGTTTCAGATGGCGAAAGGCGACGGGGGTCTGCCTCGCCGAGGCGCTGGCCTTTTTGAAGTACTGCGTCAATTAATACCCAAAAATTAAAATATTTAATTGCATATATAAATAATCAAAATCTCAATCTCAATAACATATTAGCAAACATTTCAAATTCAACCCAGGAGCCACTAGTGGGATTTCACCGGGTATGTTATTGTAAAAACTAAAAATAGATAGTAGATGTTCCAAGTCTAGAACTTGAATGAGAAAAAACATAAGAGTCAAAACAGTGAGAAAAATAACAGAGGTAGAAGTAACTCTACAGTCTAAAAAGAAGAAGTAAAAAAATACAAGAAGAAGAAATCTCAAGAAGAAATACGTATTGGTTGAACTTTAGAGTCTCCGAAAAAGTTTGGCTAGTCGCCGAAGAAGTCTAGTTGAGTAATTTGGTTGGAGACGAAGTCTAAGGGTGCAATTGTGCAAATTTGGAAAGAAAATCCTAAAATTATCTTTTAACTTTTAAAACCCTAAATTGATTGCCTTTGTTTAAAGAGGTAACATGTTTCTTGCCTCTCGCCTTTGTCGCCATTATTGCTATGGCGTCGCCTTTTGAAGATCGCCTCGCCGTAAAGCTAAAAGGTGATGAAGGGTCGCCGTGCCTCGCCTCTCGCCATTAGCGACAAGGGAATCGCCTTTCACAACACTGAGGCGGGTTGGATAAAATTTGAGTGGGTCATAATTGGTCAAGACAACAAACGGGTCAAGATCCAAACCAACCCGAATTTGCTTGGATCAAGATGGGTTGGGACAAAACAGGTTGACTAATGGGTTATAGAGCGGGTCTAGACCCAACCCGACCCAATTTTTACTAAGTTTTACTTATTTTATTTGTTCTTTCTTAATATTTCAGTACTTAATTAAATTATTTTTTTTATTTTGGCTATATAAAACATATCAAATTTTAAAAAAAAATGTGTTTAAAAATATTTTGACAAAATATCTCTTGAGTCAATTGGGTTGCATATCAACCCAATTTAACTGGGATGAAATGGGTTGGGTTGAGATAGGTTGAACTAATAAATGAGCGAGTTACAATGGGTTGGATTTAATTTTTCCACCCCTACAATTATATATAGGTGATGTAGATCAAAACATAGAAAAACTGATAGGAAGCTTGTAAGCTTTGTTTTGGTCACGGTTGTAACCCCTATTGATGGTGGCCAGCATTAGGAAATGCTGAGGTATACTACTAACCAATTGTCAAAAAAAAGTGCCATAACATTGATATGGCTATAAAAAGTTTGAAACTTGGGGTCTTAAAACATTTAATAACATTTGCGTGTCCATAAAAACTTCTCATTAACCCTCAGGGGTTGGCCTGGTGGTGATTGACTTGAGCCTTGGAGTTTGCTCCCTTTCAAGGTCTCAAGTTCAAACCCCACTGGGTGCAAACAAATTCTGAGGGCCATCGGACTGGGTAAAACCTGAATTAACCGTGGTGCACTTGCGAAAAACTCCTCCCGAGGGCCTGTGCACCCCCGGGATTAGTCAGGGCTCAAAGAGACTTGGACACCCGGTGCAAATAAAAAAAAAACTTCTCATTAAGGATAAAATAGGAAGTTTACGTAAAACTATTTTCAGATTTCTGAGGTCCATCTTTTTGAAGAGGACTAAAAGGAAGTACGGTCACATAAACGAAAAGAGAGGGAAAAATTACTATCTTTTTGCTACATCTCAGTCCGACCTATGTAACTGAAAACCATAAAGATTTACCACTCAAAAATGTGCACCCACCTGCCAGCAAAATCACTATGACCCGCCTACAGCCAAGCCTTTGAAGAATGTACTAAGAATCATTTGCTCTCTTCATATCTAAAAGAAAGCAAAATGTGGAAGAAGAGAAGGAAACAAATGAGATGAAATAATACGAACACTTGATGTAACAATATATAGCACACAAGGTGGGCAGCAAACCATGCCCTTGGGCACCACAACAGTGAAGTTTCCCTTAACCTAGGACTCGTTTTTCAGCCAAAACCTTTACAGTGATATTCAGTGGAACACATCCAGAGTAGCATTGATTACTTGCTATAAAACATCTTACAAGCATACACAAGAAGACAAAATAAAAACAAAGTTAAAAGTATTTGATGATTCTCTTTCTTGTTTAACATAAATCAGAAGTACTCAACGCTACACCTAGGCATCTCAGAAAAATTTATTATGCAATAATACACACTTAAATCCCCCAATATCTAGCAAACCATTGCAGAGATTGACTTTTCTAGCTTGCAGAAACATTTGACAAATCTTTAAATATAAGAATTAGTTGATGGGTTCTGATATTCTGATATTTCTAACCCATAAGATTCTCCCACACTATTAATCAGAAAAAAGTGGGTATATAATATTCCAATCCTAAACTGAATCCTTTCCCTTACATGAAAGCATGAAATTTTTTTCCTCTACCACCTGCATATCACTTATCAACACAAGTGCTCCTCATCAAAACTCACAAGCAACAATGTTCCAACTAAACGTGCCAAATATATCAAGAGGAAAGGTTTAACTGAAAGAACAAAAACTGAGTCTTGGAGTGGAGGGCACAATGTATTCAACTGAATTCTAGAAATCAACTATGAAAAAGAAAGCACAGGAAACTTAAACAACTAAACGACACCACTCAGAGACCACCAAAAATCAAAAGTCGCTAGTCAAAACAGAAACTGTAGTATTGAAACACTAAACCTCGAGTCTGCAACTGAAATGTCAAGAATCAACCAACATGGCTGCAATAAGTTGCTTATTTTACCAGTCTGTACACCCTTCCCACATTAAATCGACGACACTTGTTAATGTTTTTAAGGTGATAGCTAACTCTTTTTTGAAGTTTTGATCCCAAACAAAAAAGACGAGAGAGAGAAAATTTGTGCACTTGTTCTTCATTATTGTTCAGTAGTTAAACTTTTCCTTCACAACATAACTAAGACAACTGATTAAGAAGTCAATGATTTGCATAAAAACAACATCACCATATAAATGTTTGTGCTAGGCAACAAATTTACCACCGCTCTTGCAAATCCAATCATTTCATTTGGATTTTTTTTTAAACTGGTAGTGCTGAAATGACACCAGTCATTTCATTTAGACTGCAATACAGCTAGATTTGATATTTCATAATAGAAGACGGGCTTCAAAGACCTAGGCATGATTTACAAAAGCATAAATCACAATAACTGGAAAGATACTTATATATAACAAAAAGATGAAATGATCGACCCTCAGTGTCAGATGTTAAAGCTTGACATGAAAAACACATTAACTAAACACGTTTTAATGTATTTTAAGTTTAACTTGAGCTCAACTTACATAAATTTTGCTTTGAGCTCAAGCTTGGATAGGAACAATAGAAGCCCCCAACAGTCAAACTATATGTTTATTCCAAGCATTTAGGATAACATTTCATACTATTAAGAACTTTGGCACTAACAACTTCAAAATATTAAGAATTTGGGAAAGAATATGAGTGGGTTTGGTCTAGTGGTAAGAGTGCAATGCATAAATGTCTGGGTTAGGTGCACATCACAGGTACAAATCATGCCGCTGACAAAAGCTTGATATTTAAGTGGAAACGGGTAGAGAGAGGAGCTCCTTACCCACTGAATTTCAAACCGAGTGAAACTTGTCTTGGGGGGTATGTCAATCATCAAGAAAGAAAAGGAATATGAGCATCCAACAAAGATCTCAAGACAGTAGGTGGGGTAACTCAAAATATTTGTAAAGCCCTTACACATGTCGGACAATCAAATTTTGGGTTCACGTATAAACTTCAACACAGAGCTAGGACTGTGACAATGAATTATCGAAGGTTTGGGTCTGCCACTTTGATACCATGGGAAAGGAAAAAATGAGCACCCAATCATTAAAGCAATGGGTGGAGTAGCACACCTTTATAAACCTCTTTAATGATTGGAGTAGCATAACACCTTTATAAAACTCTCTTAATACCCTTAAACAACTCATGCTATATAACTCAAAAAGATTTAATCAACAGTATGATTCTCCATCTGTCCCAATAAAACACACTTATCTGTCCAAATACGCAGGTCCTACTTCCCTTTGTGATCAGCCTCAAATGGCGTCCACATCCTAATATAACATAAAAGTTTAGGAGGCCCAAATATTCTCCTCTCAATACAAATATTACCTCCATTCACTTTCACTGAACTATAGAAGTCAATGAAAGACATCAAAAATTTCCTGCGATTACTAACAAATTCACATTTTTATTTTTAAATAACATATATGAACAAGCTAAGATACAAGCATGAGAAAATGACATAAAAGTTTTAGGAGGCCCATATTTTCTGCTCTCTATACAAATATTACCTCCATTCTATTTCACTGAACATGAAAGTCAACGGAAGACCCTTAACGAATACTAACCAATTTAGATTTTTCAATAGCATACATGAAGAAGCTAAGATACAAGCATGAGATTTTGCTCAAGCCTCAAAGCTCATCTCATTTACAGCCCCCATCCTAATAATTTCACAAGATGAAAAATGGCATATTAAAAACATAATGGAACAATATTCAATCAGCAGTATTATCAATCCTAGAACCTGGTAATCCATAGTAATACCCTGAGGATGTATTAAGTCAATAACTTCAGATTCTGAGATTGAGATGTGATAATAAGAGTAAAACAGAAGTACCTGCAGAGCATCCTGCTGAGGTGAAGAGGACAAAACAGTTGTCAGAAGCTCTACACTGTTTCTAGCCACATCAAATGCCTCCTTTGTCTGTTCAGCCGTAAAATTCTCCCGTGGAATCTCATGTTGGATGTGCTGCGCCAGATTAAAACTTGGTTCTGAAGCTGACACTGTTCTGGGAGGAGTGAAGATCGGAGCTAGGCTTTCATGGTCACGACCAGGAAAGCGAACTCCTCTAGATCTCAAACTCTAAAAAAAAAAAAAAATCAGATGTATGACACATGAATGTGAAGAAATGAATATCTATGCATCTGATCTTCCATTGTTGAAAGAACCATTTATATCGACATCATGCATGTATTTGCTAGAATGCCCTTGTCTTAATTGTAGTAGTTTGGGAGGTACAAGAGTATATTTGAGGAGAGTCCATGCGATTATGTATTTTTCCAAGTCAACAAAACAACAGTTATACAATCTGGCTAACATCCACAACAAAAATCCTCAACGAGATAGTCAATGACCATTCCTAAGGACCTGACAAGCATTGTCCAGAATTTGCAAGAGAGAATGATCAAGACACCATTTAGAAGTGAACTGACTGAAGTTTTTGTTTTAGGAAGACGCATGGGGCATATCAATATTCTTCTAGAAAACTAGCTAAAACTGACCAGCTCAATCAGTAAAGACTGTAGTGATGTGTGGGGCTTCCTTGGAAAACAAGTGAAAATGATGCAGGTAAATGTTCTTTTAAGAACCGGCTCAACTGAAAAGCTCGATTATGTTCGCTTTGGGCTCATTCTTCACTCTCCCTGATGTCCTCCAACCCTTTCCCCTTCTACCAGAAAAATAAAGAATGAATGAAAAAACATCATCAAATAAAATTAATAGCGTACGGGACCAACTTATTTTGCATTCCCATGTTTAGTCATTATCCAACAGAAACAACCAACACATTTGGCTTCTTAGAATTTCAATGAACTGAGAATTGTAAATGATACCTTGTAAGTCTCTTCATACACAGGTAAATAGCGAAGCTCGCTCGTTGATTCACCCCAAGCTTCAATTAACACCAGGGCTTTGTTTCGATTGTTAACAACAGTCTGAGGGTCATCAACCAACTTCACCATCTCATCCAGAACTCTCTCAGCTGCAATCTCTGAGAATGCCTTTTCACAATTCTTAGCAATAGTTTCAAGTAACACCAACCCTAAGTACTGGATCCTGGGGCTCTTCAACATTATTCTTTTCTTCACACCACGTATAAGTTCAACACTATTGATTTTCTCGTGATTAATCATGTCACAAAGCTCAAGATTCATAGCCCAATCAGGTTCATCCAGAGTTTCAGCTGTGGCTTCCTCAACCAGCTTATCAGCGTGATTCGGGCCTTGGAAAAGTTCTTTCATCTTGAAACTCATCGAGCTCATTCCAGCAGTGATCTTTTGCCCAACCTCCGTGCCTCCAATCTTCAAGCGCTCCCCAAAAGCACTGACTTTATCCAACAAGTTATTGTCACTCATTTTGGATTAGATCTTCTGCAACTCACTCCTTTATGACACTTTCAGCTCTTTAAACCCCTGCCTCTACGCTATCTCCAGCTAAACAGACTCAGAAGTTAACCTGAAAAGGTAAACAAAAGAAGAATCAGAAATGATCAACCTCAACAACATTATATAAGTTTTCTTCTCGTCAGAAGAAAAAGAAAAAACAATTCATCCGTTTCTTCAAAATTTTCCATGATGACAGTAGAATACAGTAAATTTGACAAATGATCCTAACTAGTTTCGGATTGAATAATGGATTGATTGATGCTCAAACCCCAGCCTACTGCGATTTTATAAGCAATTTCATAAAACCCGATATGGTCAATTATTAGGGTTTACTTAAAGAAAAGAAATGGAAAAATCAACAAAGTATCCACCAAACTCAAACAAGCAAACTAGACATCCGGTAATCGGCATGCGGACTTCCGCTGGAAAAGAGAAACAATACCATAAAAATGGAAAAATAAGTAATTCAATAGTTACAAAAACAAACAGTTAAGTTTTTACAAGTTTCGGCAGCTGAACTAACATTCTAGGTAACCAGATGAAATTTCCGATATCAGTTTGAAACTATATATATATAAAACGAGCAAATTCAGCAACGAGATCGCATAAAATTCTACCGTTTTCACAGAACGGAAAGAAAAAAAGGAATATTCCGATCAGAGTGAAAGTAGTGAGTGAGTTACCTTTGAGAAATTGAGATGCTTAGGATCGAAGACTGTCCGATTGCGTGTTTATGAAGAGAAGACGCGTAAACGCAAACGACTTTTCTCTTTCTATTGATGGAAGGAAGGAGTCCTCCGATGTTCCTCGGTTATGGAGACTAAAAAGTATTCTACTTTATATTTTATACCTACTCTTTTATTGCTTGCTAACTGTATTTTCGTATTCCATTCCGTATTAACAAATTCATTTGGTTTGGTCTGCGTATAAAAATAATGTTAACCCCTTGTTGGATGATTGTTATCTGTCGTATTGTATGAATTTAGCATAATTGATTAGTTAACATGTTGGTTAATCATATTTTGAATTATGAAAAAAATTATTGGCTTATTAAATTATCAATCGAGCGGTGAAAAAGATTCAAAATTTAATGTTAGTTTATTAGAACCATATAAAGCAACACCTAAAACTCCCATTAAGAGAAAAATAGAACCCCTTGTTGTGTACAAAATAAATTTTGTAGTTGAGTACAAATGTTTCGATAGTTAAATAAGATATTTGTTTTGATTATTATCTAAAATTTATTGTATTGTATCATTTAAATTTATGATTAGATAACGATAAAAAAAGACTCATTTTGTGTAAATCGATTTAATGTGATTACGTCGTCACTTTAATATCTTCTTCTCATTTTTGACTTTGTTTGTTATTTAACAATTTTATTTTATCATTTGTTCTATATTTATATAGTACCTCTATCACATATCCTACAATTTTGTGTAGGTTTATTATTTAAATTATGGATGAATGACATTATGTAACGACAGATAACAATATGATCTATCCAAATATTGTATTTATTAAAAAAATACAATGCGATATAATACAATATGATACAATATAATATAATACAATATTAAAAAATAATACATTAACAACTATCCAAACCAAGTAAATATATTGTATTAGTAATATGTTGAGTTTATTGTATTACATAATTTTTTTATGCAATAATTCTTCACGAATATGATGAAAAAGGTTTCGAGGGCAATTCTTTTTCAATATGTTAAGATTTGCATTGTTAAATGATAAGAATCGTTCAATGCAAAATGTAATGTATATTAATAATGTTCTCATGTAGATTTTATATTATTTTTTTTATTAGTTGTTGTGTTTACTTCACTACTTTTTTTTTATTTGAGATTGTTGCACTTGAACTTAGGGTGGAAGATAGTCTCTCTACTTTTACGGGCTAAAATTAAGATTTATGTACATTGTTCCCTCCCTGGATACGACTTTGTGAGATTATTATTGTTATTGTTGTTATAGTAGTAATATTAGCATTAGTTATGCTAAGATTATTTCTTATAGGGAAAACACATAAGTATCCCTCCCCCCCCTCAAACTATAACCAAAATCTCAGAAACACATTTAAACTTTAACTTGGTCCTATTACTCCCCTGAATTTATTTTTTTCGTAATTAAATACCCCTTATTTGTCTACTTAATGTTAAAATTATAAATTAATCAAAATAATAAATTAAGCTAAAAAAATGTTTTAATTGTTGGACGGTAGTGTGAAAATCAAATAAAACACATGGAAGGCTAAAATGATGGATTGAATTGTTTTTTGGTTTTCACATTGTATTTGTATGTGTGTTCATATTATTGTTCACATTATAAGTTTTTAGTATAAATATGTGTTAGGATTTCATTTTGGAAAATCATCCCTAGAACTTGTATTAGAATACAAGAAGTGAGTGTTTGTAATATTTTGAGTTTGAGTTTCGAATATATTTCTTTCTTGGTATTCATTTTTTGGTTACAAATTCCAAAATTTATTTCCGTAGAATCAATCTTTTTTTAGTTCCTACATTTGGTATCAGAGCTAGGTTGACTGTTGTGAGCTAGAAAAATATTGAATCATGTCTTCCAGTAACACGATTCAATTTCAACTTCCAAAACTCACCGGAAAAAATTACATTAATGTTGACACCCTATTTTGTCCGGCCTATAGCCTATTTTAATCTAACTCAAATATTTGTCTATTTTTTGCATTCATTATTGTTGTTTTATTTTTCGATGATATACTTTGCTTCTATATAATTGATCTGATTTAATTTATCGTGTATTTTTAAAATTCAAAT
>JAABOM020000075.1:21058681-21069074 GCA_011800125.2 Solanum clarkiae
TTTTAAGCACTTGAAATGGCCGCTAAATGCGGTTATCCGGCGATTATGAAAATTTGACTAACTCTTTGAAAAGTTTGACTCATTTTTTAAAAATTCTTTGATTTAGACTTGAAAATTTTTAAATAAAATAAACATTTGACTAAAACTTGATATTTTGACTAAATTTAAAAGTTTAACCAATATGATAAAAATCACATTTTTATTATTTTTATTGCAAAACTTCCTCTCTTTTTATTACCTCAGTTTTCCATGCAAACACTTTGAAATAAGATAAACGTAAATAAAGTAACACAAATGGCTTCATAATATTGGGGAATTAAATTAAATTTAAATCAATAGAATAAAGTGTTAGTAATACAAACACATATATAAATCAAAACAAAATAAAAAATAAAAAAAGAGTTTGAAGTGAGCTTTTATCCTGTTTTGACTTCTATCACGGCTTTGCTTGACAACTTCTTTCTCCTGAGATCTGGGCTGACTCGAACAAGAGAGAGTGTGGGCCTCCATGGCCTCTTAAGGATACAGGGAGTGTGGAGGAATTCCAACGAACCCCAGTAGAGTGTTTACATAAGGCAAAAGAAATGAGTTAGTATGTGAACGAAAGATAGCACATGACATTATTTCAACTGTGAAATTATCAAATATTTAAAGGAGACACAAATATGCCCTCAGATACGAGTATATGTTATTCTTGAAAGAATAGAATCATCCTTTTCCTCATTCTGATCAACTATTAGAATAGCTAAACAAAGAAATATAACGCTAACTTCAAATCAAAGCGATATACAGTCAACTGAGACAAACACAAACGATGAATAGCTGCACTTTGACACAAAAAGCAGGAAGACCACCAATTCTGTGGAAACAAAGACAGAGCTGTAATATTACATTGGCAACCAGATTGACTGTCTTAATATACTAAGGTAGAAACAAATATTCTTCACTCTGACTCAGGGATTTCTTATCAAGTACACCAAGCTGTCAAGGAAAGAAAGGAGGAGAATGAACAGGAACTGGCCAGATCAAGAATGCAACTACAGGCCCCAACAGAGAACTCTTTTTAGCAATGAAGAAACAACTTCAGACTCACATCTTCAAACTCAATATTACACAGAATAGTGTGACCATTTCATAGCAAAGAAAGGATGTACAAGGCATTTCATTTTTTGACCTTAAAATCATGTCAAGTGAGGTCGAGACTGGAAACCAACAACTGACCAAACAAGCAGCTTCACAAGCCTCAAAACCATATAAAACATAGGTGACTTAACATTTAATTTCAACCTAAACAAGATTCATCTACAAACAGTCTCAATTATATCATAACAGCTGCATGTTGAATCTGTATCATCCCAACAATTGGGCATTCTAATCAGCATAGCATCAGTTTCGACAAACAGGAAAGTTAACCAAACAACAATCGAAATTCTACATTTTCAGGGTGAAAGAGCTTTTTCAGAGTCAACATTTCAACAGCAGATCGTAACGAGCAAAAAATCATACCAAACAGACTTAAACCAAACCTAATCAGCTCAATGCGTATCAACTCGATTAGCTCATCATAGGGCAACCTCAGTCAATGACCAGACACTTGCAAACAGGATTATTCACTTTCACATTCAAGACGAATCACATATGTCAATGCGAAGAAATAGGATTAAACGTTACCTTCGTCGGGGCAGCGAGACTGGGACAAACGAGCTTTGACGAAGCTATGAATACCAATTAGTACGAGGGTGGTGTCTCTGTTTCCTCAGTTCAGATGCACAACTTTAACAAGGACTATTCGGATTTCGGGCTGAAATTGGTTTTAGGGTTTTTTTTTTCGATTCAATCCCTTTTCTCCTTCGTTCCCCCCTCAAAAAACGTAGAAGGAGTATAGGTTATATAGGAAATGGGGGGAGACGGATTGAATTTTGAAATTCAAAATTCGAAATTTGAAAATGGGTAGAGTTGGTTCTCAAAAGTAATACACGTGGGGGACAAGAACGTTTGGGGTTTGTCGGTTGTTGGTTGAGGTGCTTTCGGCGCGACTGGTTTCTGGTTTTCTTGGCTTTTCTTGCTGGTTTTGGGGTTTGATTTCGGAAAGGGGGGGAAAACGAAGAAGAAGAAGATGGTTGAGGGAGATGAAGGAGGGGATGGAGGCGGTGACGGGGGGATGAGGGATGGCGCCGGTGACGGGCTGCGGCGGCGAAGGGATTAGGGTTTTCTGGTTGTTTTGATTTTTGGGGAAAATGAAGAAGAGGGTCGGGGGTAAAGGGATTAATTAGGGGCGCGTGTACACACGCGCCCGTTTTTAAAAAATAATTTTTTTTAAAAATGTTTAAAAATTATTAAAAATAAAAATAAAGCCCCCGTGAATAATTTGACACCGTGGAGGGTAAAAATTGGGTGTCAACACTTTATATCTTTTTTACTTTCATGTTTTATATCATTTTATATAGAGATAATTTCTTATTTTTTTGGTTGATTTCGTCACATTGAACTTGTTTAGTGTGAGTTATCTCTCCTAGTGGTTTACAAGCTATTGCATAGAAGCAGAGATTTACCATGTGCACATCCAAATGATAGCGACTGTAAATTCCTCTTGTTATAAATTTTTAAATATATATACGGATAATACTAAACATATAAAAGTAATTAATTATAATAAATATAAAAAATAATAAAAAACTATAAATATTATACATTGACTATACTTTAAAATTTTTGCCACCTTGAATATATCATGAAATCTCTAGCAAAATATCATTAAATACAAACTAAAAATAATGGAATTTAGTATCCATGATATTTTAGTAGTTTTTTGCATCTTGCTGCCATGTTTAGTCAACTGTTCTGTTTCATAGTCTCCTTTTGTTCCCGGCAGCCGTGTTACTATCATATGGTGTTGGAGTTATATCCATAGTAAAATTAGCTGATAAAAATATGATTAAATTTGAATGAATTGAATTGAGCATATGTTTATGATGGATTTCTTTTAGCACAATAAAGATATTTTTGGACCAAGCTATCAATGGCAACATCATTTTTGAATTAAAATATTGATGATAAAGGCATTTTTGAATTAAAATATTGATGATAAATGCATTTTTGAATCAAACTATAAATGATTCACATTTTTTACCCTTTTCCCTTATAAAAATAAAAAATAAATAAGAAGAAGAGGGTTATTATTATAAAAATAAAATTAAAAACAAATAATAAGAAGAAGAGGGATATTATAAAAATAAAAAACAAAATTTCCGACCTGCCGGATTCGAACCAGCGACCTAAGGATTAACTGCGGTATTCACCGACTACAGTCCTCCGCTCTACCAACTGAGCTAAGGTCGGATTTGTCTCTTGCCCTCTCTAGTTTAAATAAGGCTCTTGATATTGTTAGCATTCTTTCATGTATCATGCCGTTAGATATTGACTAATGCTCGGTGTATCATATCATTTATGAGACACAAGGTTTTACTCCCTTCATCCCGATTTATTTGTCGATAATATAATTTTAATCTTCTTATTTACCTTTTTTTTTAAATTAAAATTCATATACAATCAAACAACATCACATGATTTGGGGAAAAAATTATACTCTGATGGCATTTGCCATTATATAAGGACATTATAATGACTTATTTGCATAAAATGAGTGAGGAATGAAAGATGACCTTTATAACAATCAATTTAATGCATCATCAGCTCTATAAAACTTATTTAGAACTAACACACGAAGTTGCCAAACAACTCCTACTATATCACTATTAAAAAATAGTAAAAAACGATCGAACAAAAAGCGACGGACTGCTTTTTTCAAAAAAAGTGACAGACAATGCGACCTTATTAGTCGTTTCATTTGTTTTTAATTTTTAAAATTATTTTTAAAAAATTGTAACGGACATTGACTTGTAGTCCTGATCAGTGCGTGGAGGAAAGAGTCGAAGGAGCATATGTAAGTTATTTAATATAACTTTATATAATATAATTTATATATATGTGTGTATATATACATATATATTGAGTCTAACTGTTACTTTTAATATGCAACAAGAGTATGAGCGGCACATATGTAAGATGGAGGACTCGGTCTAGCTAACGCTTGAGCAGTCCAATCAAATTTGGATGGAAAAGGTGGTAGGAGGGAGCCATAATGACTGAATTTATAGAATGAGCTCTCGGAATGACATGCAATGAAACGAATCGGGGTTACAAGGTATTGGATCGTCGCGTCAGGTCGAGGCCATTGATAGGGTTCAGATAATTGCTATATCTCAGCAAATTGCAAAACTTACACGTGCATTGACAAATTCTGAAGAACGAAGGGCTTATGAGCAAACAAGAATGAATGAACTACTTGAGAAAATCAAAGAGTATTTAACCTAGCCCATCGGCCTTCGCCCCATCTTTCCACTCCTGATGAATCTAACGAGAGTGATGATCATGTAGAAAATAGTCCCTAGGTTCCCTTTTATCTAAGTTTTAAACATTTTGAAATGTTTGGTAAACTTTGAAACACTATGCTTGTTATTACGTATTTCGTATGTTTTATGTTGAATAGAATTGAAGTATAACTTTAATGCAGGCGGGCAGCAGAAACTGCAGGTTTCTTTTGCAAAAAAATTGCAGAAAAAGCAACGGACTATCAGTTCGTCCTTTTCTGGATTTAAAAAAAAAATTCCAGAAAAGCCCGCTGTTTTTAAAAAAGTATATTAATTTTTTTTAAAAAAACCATGCAATCCGAAGTATTTTTAAATAATTAAAAAAATAAACAATAAAGCGATGCAGTCTGTCGCTTAGAAGTGACTACGTCGCTTTTCCATCAGGGTCGCTTTTTTGGAAGTTTTTTAGTAGTGTATATACATTTATAATGTATATAGATAATTTCAAGTTTTGTATATAGAATGCAGTTTTGCAGTCACCGAAGAGGGGTTTGAATCCACCCGAGCTGATTACTGTCGTAGTTCAACTATGAAGTAATCAAGTTCACTTAAAAATGGACTGAAGAGAAAGTAAGAGATTTACCGCATGGGCTTGAAAAAGTATACTGTAAACTAGTGAATTTGAACTGCATTATGCTACAAGAAATCGATAGTTAAGAGTTACAATATACTAATATTTTGCCTTCCATGTTTGGACTAAACAGAAAAGGGTCACAATTAGTTGATATCTTTACATTGAGGTTAGTGGAACTTGATGGTATCATTTTTCTTTGAGACTTCCTTTTCATGGTATCATTTTTCTTGCAGTTGACAAGCATAGCGCCCTCTCGGGATACGTTCCTTCGTTGTCAAGCTCCAGTGATTCTCTGAAGCAAATACAGGGTGAGAATCCTAGCAGTGGTATTCTAACTGTGAATTTTTCTCGTCTAAATGTTGTATCAATCACCGTCATAGACACCTCACCTAATCATTTGATTTATATATAGAGGCCCCTTAAGTCTATTGAATTTGCTTAATGAAGAAATAGCAAGAGCATAAGGGAACCAGCTTAGAGACCATGATATCTACTACGCGTCAATTCCAAACTAGACGAGAACTAGTTAAGAATCAGGAGGAAAAAGTATACCTTTTTTCTTCTTCTCTCTCATTTGCTTGCCTTGAAAAGATGATCTTCTGATCATGGGCATCTTTACACCAGTATCTACATTTTGAGTACTGCTTGACATTATCTGTTAAGTCGTGCAAGTTCAAATGCATCAAAAACCTATTTTCACTTAATTTGTTGGAGGTCGTTTTATGCAATATCACTTAATTTGATACTTTTATAGAGTTTGAACTAGAGGGAAGGACAAACCTAAATATTGAAATCAGAAAGAAAACATGGAATTATGTAAAACCTAGAAGACAAAACGTTGAAAGACTGAGCGAGAACAGTAAGGGCGCACAAACAAAGAATGTAACAGTTTATTCAGTGCCAAGGGCTCAGCAATACCTCACAATACGGACGATATTTTCCTTGTATGCATGGAAATAAGGTTTGCATCCACAAGAAAGGCAGAGATTTCATTTTCTTCTTAACTTCACAATGCATTCCTTCCTCAGCATCAAACATCTGTGCAACAGCTTCCATTTTTGAGATGTCCTCAGTAACAAAGAGACTGCAGCTACTTCCACACAGACAGTTAAAAGTTTCAAAATCTGCATGATTAAGTATGTTTTTGTTATTGAAACAGGATATGGAAATTGTTGGAGTGAAAAATGGAATGATCAATGGTGCTCAATAACCACAACAGATTTAAGTCCTATGGTCTATCAAGCTGCAAAAACTGTTAAGTAAATTTAGGCATTTAGTGCAGCAGTACCATGAAAAAGGCATATCGGGCCAGCGTAACATTTGCACTCAAGGTATGCCACATAACAGAGTCGTTTGCAGAGGATGCAGGTAAATGACCCTTGAGGTTTTGAGCACATTCTAATAGAAGTTTTCGACTTCTGCAGGCACCAGCGGGCACAGTGGTATAATCTCAATAGGCATGAAAATGAAGTCATTACACAACGAACATCGATTAAATCTGCTGAGCAATGAGGTCTGTTGGCTAAAGACTTTGAGAGAAGCATTGCTTCTGTACAAAGGAGCTCTTCATATGGAATAATTGGCACCTTTCCAAGAAGAGCATAACGTTCGCTAGCTGCAGCCCCAAATGGAAACCATTCACCAATTGCGAAATTCACGGCCTCACCACAGTTAAAGCCTGCAGGAACCAGGAAAATTAGTTATATGGAGCAAAGTAATATCCTCAATCTCGTATACCATCGTTGCAAATGACTGATCAAGATCTAACCATGACTAAATCCTGAATGGTATGCTCTAGGAAAGGTAATAACAAACTCTCCTGGCATTTGCACAGCCTTGTAAACCGGGACACCATATTGCAGCAGAATCTTTGGAGAAACCATTGTTGTTCTCTCTTGAAGAATATTAAAAACTCCATTGACCCCATTTTCTGATAGGATTTCCTCTTTATAAACATTATGCCAAATAAAATTCTCAAACTGAAGAGCATCATGACCAGGAACACCATACCAAGTTTTGGCCGCCCCACAGTGATGATAGTTAATGCTGAGAAGCAAAAGAGTAAGGAAAATGTAAAGAAACTGAATGGATGAAACATCTAAGAACATGTTGATAGCATGACTTGCCTATAGAGATAATGATCCTCTATGTGCCAAGCGAACATACTAAATAGCATCCCAATGTACAACATGGGGTCTGTTACTCCCTGAAACAAAAAAACATATCAAAACCATTATAGCATTTACTGGTATTCTGCATTGTTCCCAGAATTCACAGTCATACACTACCGGGATTTCATTAACAAGCAAGCGTAATGCAGATCTTTGCAGCCGAGGAAGTACCTGCACAGGGAACAGCAATTGTATATTGGATGAAAAGGAAAAAGTGTACTAATCATGGTATTTGCAAATCTTATTACTCGACACAAAAAGAAGCACAATGAAATTAGAAAATATCTATGCAATACCGCTAAAAATTTCCTAAAACTAGAGACAACAACATTGATGGATGGTGCTTGAGCACAGAAAACTATCACGAGAAACAGAAAAATATGGACTTCCATTCAATTCAAATCATCCACAAGCAGGAACAAGGAAGTAGTCCATCATGGAAAAAAGAAGATAACATAAGAAGAAAAAATCATGTACAAAAATCTAGCAGCAAAAGTATTATGTAGAACCTTAAAATTCCATTTGCTACTTCCAAGAGGATCAGTCAAAGTGCTTGAGAAGGCACTACCATCTATATTAATTCCATACTCAACCATTCCAGTCTTTGCAAGTGACATTTCTTTCCAGAATTCCTTTTCTACATATGCCGGAGGAAGGCATCCAGATACACAGTATCTGCGAGCAGTTGCCTTGTTTGCCATTATCTCAAAATCACGAATAGTATAATTTCTGAAACGCAAAAACGATACATGAAGCAAATGATCATATAAGATCCAACAGATAAGTAGCAAGACAATGTCAATAATGAGATAGACTATGATAGCAGCGGTTTGTGCTGCAGCAAATCCAGCCATCATTTTGTGATAGTACACACATATCTAAAGCTAAAAGTAAACATCACTCACTATATAATACCTTCCTCTCATGAAGAAGGTTATCTTATCATTCTTATTCCATTCAGCAAGTCGCAGAGGTTGCAGCTTAGTAGTAAATTTAAAACGTTTTTGCTCTTTCGTCAACACTACTCCAGCTGGAGCAGAAGATCCTAAAGGAGAGACAATCTTACAAATCCCTGAAATTCAATAAAATTCTGATCAATCAGCAGACTATGCATGAAAAAACTATGAGAATTACCACAGCATAATGCAAGAAGCAATAAGAGCATCTTAACCATCCTATGGGCAGAAAAAGAACAGTATAGTGAATGGATCAATAACAGACTTATTTAACTGTTCTGCTTCCTAAAGACATTATCGACATATCCCAAAGAGCGGTAAATAAGAGGAAACAGGATTGCTGTGACCTGATTGTGCCTATATCAGAAATGGGAAACATAAGCAAGTCATAACCTTTTAAGTTATACCCCTTTCATCTAAAGCATAAGCGCCTTTTGCTTATTGATGTTCAAGTTTAACTAATAGCTAATTTGACAAAATAGTTAATTTTTCGGAAAAATAAAATAGAAATAAAGTACTACTCCAATTACAAATTTTAATCTTTCTTGTGAAAGTTCACTTAGTTCAACCCTCGAGAAATACATTGTCATATAAATACACTAACATCAAGAGAAAGTTTTCAATCATCATTGGTATTTGGTACCATATTTTGATGCTTCAGGAGCAATTTTTTGCACATAAACCAAAGGATCCTCAAACTCTTCCTTAGATGGACGATATACTGGGCATTCCTGAATCGTATCAGTCCAATCAAACTCATTCATACTAATCTGACCGGCTGCTTTCCTTTTTCGAGAAACTTTTCCGTATTGAGAAGAGCCATGAAGACCAGGCTTCTTCACTTTTCTTGCAGATCTCCTTTTTATTACTTTCTGAACAGCATTGGAAACATCTTTTTTACGCTTATATTTTTCTGGTACTCTTTTTTCACGAGATAAACGATCCCCTGTTTCAGCCTGCAGAAAAAGTCATATAAGAGTAAAAATATGAACATTTGTGCGAAAATTTTGACGCTTATTACTAGTAATTTTCTGAAAATAACAGGAAGTAGAACGGACTCGATTTCGTTACTTATAAATCATTTCAGTAAAACAAACTCAAAATCTGCAGTAAAATGCAACAATTTGGACGGAAATGCTTAAGAAACTTTTACCATATGGAGAGTTCTTTTCATAAATGTGAAGAATTTCTGGAGAGAGAGAGGCGCTGAAGAAGTTAACAAGAGAAATCTGAGAGTCCGCCCTTTGAAGATTTGAAAATGGATACAACGTTACAGTTCGTTGGCTATTTATACCTTTGCATTCGGGCCCCAGTTGACCCGACCCACTCATCAACGAAATGCTATTGCATTTTCAGGCGGTTAACGGAAATAAATGCAATTAAACTGTTAAATATTCTTTTTCTTTAATTTCTAAAAAATAGTTTTTGCTAGTACTACTCAAAAGGGTTTTTCTTTTTTTTAAAAAAAAAAATGAAAATGGCAGACCCTAAACTTTCTAAAATATGTTTTTTTTTGTTTTGTTTTTAAACACTTTAGAGATTATATTATGATTTTGATCATTAATATTTCAACGATGCAATTCTTTTGGATCGAAAGAAAACTAGACTAATTATTCCACAAATAATTTCATAGTAGTAACTGAGTAAGAAATAAAGTAAGTTTCATCTTATCTGGGTATTCAAATGAGCACTTTTCCTAATCTCTCCAAAGTTAAAATATTATGAGAATGCTGTGTGGCATTATTAACATTATGTTCATTTTTATTTGTTTTGCACAAGGATGAGACCAAACAATTGATTTAACTTGTTTGATAATAGAATTTTTTCTAGAAAGACTTCAACAAAATTCGTGAACATTCTTTGTTATTTGATTGAATATAAAAGGAATAGGAGATATTTATTTTCAAATAGATTTCAATAACTAGAAATATCAATGGGGTGGGTTTAAGCTTTTGTGGGTATGGGACAGTTTTAGAGTAATGTGGAGCATGACGGAGTTCAAATATTTTTAAAAATAATCAAGCGAATGTGAAAAAAGTAATAAAAAAATTGAAGCAAATTTGTTTGATTTACTTCATGGATTATTGTTATAAAGACAAAAGGGGGGGGGGGGGGGGGGAAGGGACTTGTTCATTGATTGTGTGATGCAATAGTTTAAAAAGTTGTTTTAATAAGACCAATCAGTTGTTATGCCGAAAAATGACCGACTCTTAAAAATAAAATTAAAAATTTGTTTCGAGAATCGAGAATCGATCAATATTC
>JAABOM020000075.1:21069174-21083152 GCA_011800125.2 Solanum clarkiae
GGAGAGGAGCCCATTCGGACTCCCAAGTGATTTTCATGCAATGAAACAAATAAACATAAATTAGTAAGTGAACAAAATTAGCACACAACATTATTTCAACTGCAAAATATTTAAAAGAGACACAAATATGCCCTCAGATACGAGTATAGGATCATCCTTTTCCGTTTGACTCAACGAACCTTGTTCGGGTCAGCTATTAAAATAGCTAAGCAACGGAATATGACATTTATTTTCATTCAACGTAATATACAGCCAACAGAGACAACATAAGCCATAGATGGCTTTCATTTTGTGACACAGTGAGCAGAAAAATAATAGTTTCATGGCAACAAATATCACATCATCAGCCTGGTTAATTGTCTTAACATATGAGGCAGAAATGAATATATTTTATCAAGCACAATAAGCTGTCAAGAAAGGAGAAGAGTGAATGAAACAAACAGGCTGTCAAACTGTCAATTAGGCCGAGAATGATGAAGCCAAACAAGCAACTTCATGAGCCTCAAAACCATATAAAAAGTAGGCGATTCAAATTTTAATTTCAGCCTAAACACAGTTCATCCACAAACCATTTCAATTATACTATAGCAACTGCGCATCGAGTACGTTTTAGCCATGATAATTAAACATTCAAGCCAGCACAGGATTCATCTAGAGAAGGCAGCCAATCAAACAACAAACAGGCTTCAGCATCTCGGGGTGAAAGACCCTTTTAGAGCCAATATTTCAGAACAGATTCACAGTGAGCGACATTGTGCAAAACAGGCTCAGACCAACATAAACAGCTCGACATATATCAATTAGATCATCATAGGGCAATATCACTACAGTGTCTATTCGAATCTTACATCAACAACAGAATACATTCAAGAAACCTCAACACAATTTCAATAATCAAATTCAACAGCAGTCTGTGAATTTCAATATGAGGAATAGGATACGATGTTACCTTTCTGGGGGCAGCGAATGAGACAAGAACGAGCTCAACGACGAAGCTTCGATACCCCTACCCCAAAAACCCGACCTCTGATTTCCCCTGCTCCGATTTGTTCTCTCGTTTAAAACTCCAAAAAAAAAACCTGTGTCTCCCCTTTTCAACCCATGTTCCTCCCTACTGGTTCCCGTCTCCCTGTTCCTCCCTTTTTTTTTCTTTTTCCTTTTTTTTTTATTTCTCGATTTGTATCTCCCCCGAACCCGTGTCTCTCCCATCCCCCTAAAATGAAGAAGAAATATATAGAGGCGAATTTTTGTTTGAAAAACGGGGAAAATCGGATTGAATTCAAAATTTGAATTCGGGTAGGGTAGGGTCGACTCCTCAAAATCAATACACGTGGGGGACAAGAACGTTTGGGGTTTGTCGGGTAACGTTGAAAAACAAAGGATTTGGTCGGATTTTCGGTGTTGTCCGTTTGTTGGTGCGATTTGAAATGGGTTTCGGGTTGACTGGTTGTTGATAGGGAAGAAAGGGAGGGAAAACGGGGAAGAAGAAGGAGGAGGGGAAGATGGGGGTCGACGGCGATGGGTGAGGGAGGTGGCGCGGCGGCGGGGCTGGGATTTAGGGTTTTGGGGAATTATTTTGGGGAAAATGAAGAAGATGGGCGGTTGAGGGGAGTTAATGAAGTGCACGCGCCCGAATTTTAAATAATTAAATATTTTTTTTAATATGAAAATTGTTAAAAAAAATGTTAAAAATATAAATAAAGTCCCCGTGAATAATTTGACACCGTGGAGGGTAAAAATTGGGTGTCAACATCAGTTTAAACTTTTTTTTAAGAAATAATACAGTTACATATTAAAAGAAAAGGTATTCATTAAAATTGATTCACATACATCATTTTGCAACAAATATTCACAATTAAAATTGAAAGGAATATTTTATTATCCTATTTTACATGACATGATATTTTTTAATTTGTCGTAGAAAAAAGCTATTATATTTTGATATTTTAAAAAGAGAATTAACTTTAAACTTTAAACTTATCCTTCGGATATTAAGGCATCATTTGTTTGAACTTAATTGAGAGATAATCTGAATAATTCAAACTTTATGGTAAGATTTAAGTATTTATTTGGTAGGTATGAATAAGTCATAGTTATTAAGATATTGAATAAAGTTTTAATAGCATACTAATTGAAAAGTATTTTCGGATGGATAATTTTCAATGCCACATTTTTCATAACTACTAGGTTCCATCACTAACTATCATCATTATTGTTAACTACAAACTATCTCTGTCATCACAATCATCGTTGATCATAGCTATTGTCACCTTCATTATTATAATTATATTTATTGTCATCATCACCACCATTTTCATTTTTGCCGTTAATATAAGCAGTCACTAGCATCCTTGTTACTAATCTTCACTATCAACTACCTCTATAATTATAGTTAGAATTACCGCTAACTACCATCAATACCAACATTAATAAAATCACACATTCTTCATCAACTATCACAATGTAATCAACTACTAGTTAACATCAACCAACTCCAACATCACAGCCGCCACCATTACTACCGGTTATTATTATCAAACAAGTCACTACAACATCAACCACCTTTGCCATTACGGCACAACTATTGCTACCAACCAACTTCATTATCGCTAACAATCATAAACATTTCATTTCTAGTCAAATAATTTTTTTTTATTAATATTTGAGACTTTTTAAAATTCGAATTATATTTTTATTATGTTTATAAAAAACTATGCATATGAAAATTTGAAAAATAAACAATTCTAATCATTAAGTTTTCAGATTTAGAAATTATATCTTTAATCTTTTTTCTTTTATCAACCGGATATATTATATTAATATGAGAGTTTAGAAAGTCTCAGCGAGGCTGGACTGCTGACAACCAAGTGGTGCTAACTTCAAGTTTTTAGAGTTATACAAAACAGAATCAAATTGTCCCGAGATCACCTCCAGACCTGAATAAGAGCCATTACTGATTATTTTTCTAGAATTGGTTGTTCCTATCGAGTCCGAAAAGAGTGTGCATTATATTCAAATTTAAATATTTTAAGCTTAACGCAAAATAAGTTGTATAAATATTTCACTTTTTAAAAAGAAAAAGAATCAGTGGCGGGTAAGGAGTGAGGATCCGCGTGATTAGCTCAACTAACTTTTTGAAAATTTGAAAAATTGAGGCCATGGGATGACTTGACGGTTTCTCTTACCTTATCTCAAAACTCCCAATCATCAAATGCAGAGAGTGACTGCACGGAAACCGATGCTGATTTCTATCACAAAATTAATTAAAAAGGAAAAATTAAAAAATATTTACCTTCTAGTTCTTCATTTTGATTTGATTTGACCAATTCACAGATCCGAAAATTCTGAATAATTTCAGCAGAGGTTTTATGTTCTTCACTCAATTGGAACGAAGAATGTATTGATTCATAATTTGGTGGAAGGATCGATAAGCGATTCACAGGAGAAGAGTTTTTTAGATTTGGAATAGTGCTTAGAGATAATGAGCGGAGATGCAGAGCCGAAGCTTGATGACGATCAAATTGCGGAGCTCCGTGAGATTTTCCGGTCATTTGATCGGAACAACGACGGAAGCCTAACGCAGCTTGAACTCGGATCGTTGCTTCGATCGTTAGGGTTAAAGCCGAGTAATGATCAATTGGAGGATTTAATCCAGAAGGCGGATAGGAACAGCAATGGATTGATTGAGTTTTCGGAATTTGTAGCTTTAGTGGCGCCGGAGCTTATATCGGCGAAGTGTCCATACACGGAGGAACAACTGAAAAAGATTTTTCAGATGTTTGATAGGGATGGTAATGGTGTGATCACGGCTGCAGAGTTAGCGCATTCTATGGCTAAGTTAGGGCATGCACTTACACAAGAGGAGTTAACAGGGATGATCAAGGAAGCAGATAGGGATGGTGATGGTTGTATTAGCTTTGAGGAATTTGCTCAGGCGATGACTTCCGCTGCATTCGATAATTCGTGGACATGAATCGTCTTTTCTCCCTGGTTTGTGCCATTTTTGATAGTTTCATATGTGTCCGACTGCACTTGTTTTTCATACTTATTTTTGATATGTTTTACTTGAGTTGAGTGGGATAACACTGTTATTGTTCATTGGGGTCCAAACTCTTTTTTGATTTATTTTATTAGCCTGTAGTTCTAGTGCTTTGTTTAATTCTTTAGTGCATATAACAGCAAATAAAGTTCCTCCTTGAAAATTAAAATGACATTGGATTTTTTGAATAGTCTAAAATCTAAAGAAATGAGTATTGTCCTTTGGGATGATTAATGAACACAAACAACAATAATATACTTTCCACAAATGGGGTCTGAGGAGGGTAGAATGTACGCATACCTTACCACTACTTCACATTCGTGAACACAAATGTTAATAATCCTGTATCAATTTGATGATGAGCCATGGTCGATCATCACTTTTTAAGCTAACTATTGGGGGTTGAACTTCATTCGTATCCAATTTTCAATATGGTATCAGAGCCATGCTTATACTATTGAATATCTATGTTATATTATCCATATTCAAGATGTCCTCATTAGCAAATTCCAAATGTCTTTGTTTTAAAAATAAATATCTTTGGTTCTTCTTGTTATTTTCATGCTCTGTTATCATTAATTCATTCGTGATAGTTAATAAAATATTATTGAATTGATTTTTTCGAAAATAAACCATGCAGGCAAAAGAAAAACAGACTTGAGCTCGGACAAGGACCAATTACAATCAACGAAGCTATCTAGCGGAAATAGATGGGAATGTGCCAAAATGAGTTCATAGTTCAACTTGGTTTTTCCAATTTCGCCAATCTTTTTGTTTTGTTTCTGTTTACTGTTTTTCCTTTTGGTAGGTAAGTTTTTGTAGCATAATCCGTCATTACAGAAATGAAATGCATTTGGAAGGACGAAAGAGGCCTTCAATCACATGCTTGTTTTATTAAAATTCTGACCCAAAAACTTTCCTGCTTCTGCAGTCCTCCAATTAAAGGTCCTGAGAACTTCCCCACATTCAAAACCCATCAGGTTTGGTCATCAAGATCATCTAAGTTGTGGAGGTCTTCGGAGAGCTACACACCTTCAAAACAACTTCTATAAATAAAACACATCCCCTACCCCACAAAACACCAAACATGTTTCCAAAAATTAAAGTAAAATCAGATTCAAATGCAAATTTCAGTGATGATGATAGGACAGCTAGATTCAAATGCAAATTTCAGTGATGATGATAGGACAGCTTCAACGCTTTCGTGCTACTGTAACACGTCCTCATCATCTACAGTGTTAGTGTTCAGCAGTTCTCAAAAAAGGGACAAACAGCAAGACTAATCAGGTCAAAGTTCACGCCCATTGTAAAATTGTTGCAGTAAAACCTCAAGCTGGCCATTTCCAAAAGTCAAATAACCAATCCAAATGCAAAGGTTTGATTAAGACGAGAATTTGACATGAATTCAAAGATCCAGCAAATATTGTTCTATGCATCAAACTTACAGAATGTTTCATGTATAACTAGCATATCTAAGTATCTAACCATAACACAATGACCCACTAAAAGATGAGACAAGCAAAATAGCAAAATAGTTTAATGAAATTTGTTTTGCATAAGCTAGAGGATTAAGCCCTTGGGTGAAGATGGCTTGGTAGGTTCCTCAGTGTTAGAGGCTTTGGGGGATTCTGAAAGAGCATGTATAGGGACATAACCTTCAGCTGAATTTTTTGCGTGTTCTTCTTCTGCCATCTTTTCCTTCGTCTTCTGGCCCACTTCCCCTGCAGCCTTGGTGACCTTATTGAAAGCACCAGTAACCCAAGATGCCCCTGTCAAAATATATCTGTTCTTCATGATGGCAGATCCAGCAGTGCTAACTGTCTGCTCAGCAGCTGCAAGAGCTGATTTTGTCTTTTCAGTAACTTGGAACTTCTGGTCCATTTCTTTCACTTTGTCATTCACAATCGTTGCTCCCAAATTAATTTTCTCACTAAGGCCAATTTTTTGGTCTAAAGAAGCAACTTTTGCTGAGGCAGTGGATGTGAACTGGTGTTTCTCATCAAATGTCTTGGCTTTGTTAAGGGCATCCTTTCCCAAGATGAAGCCCTTTGCCAACATGCTGCTCACGACATCTTCTGCCTTTTGAATAGCAGATCCACCACCAGCTGCATTAGCGCTTTCAGTAGCCTGTGTGCACATATTGGAGGTATACACTGTGTTATGGCTTTACCAAACAGAACATAACAACCAGAATGTCTACATAAATTATACAGACCTTGATTGGTACTGGAGCTGTAGGAGGCAACTCGTAGTCAGGTTCGGGGACTATTGTGACAGACTGATCAATAATTGTTGCTCCCTGCAAACAACCGATGAGCTTATCAGTCCAAACACCAAAAGAAAGAAAAGAAGAGAGGAATGCAAAAATATGGAAACTAATCCTTCACCTTCAAATCAAAGCATAACTGCAAAACTTTCAACACTCAGTTGTTTGGGCTAGCTGTTACCAATTATGCCCTATAGGCTAATGCAAAGGAAAGAGAAATGGAGGGGATCATTCATATCTTCTTAACTATAATTTCCTCCCTAGACTTTCTTCTGAAGCATTTCACTCCTACATACCGTTTGAAGAAATACGGCTACAATGACAGTACAAAAAAAGTCATCAAATGGCTTATGGAATAGGCCACATTTGCATCAAATGGACATTATGTTGATCTCAAAACTTTTTTTTACTTTTTGGTTGCAGATATTCTGGCAGAACTGGGCTTCAAGACTTTTAACAACTCAAAATTTCATCAGCTAGCTATTGGCAATTACGCTGTTTAGGTTAGTGCAAAGGAAAGAGAATGGGAGGGGGTTATTCATATTTCTTCCCATTCCATTTAAGAGCACATGAAGGAATGAAGAAGAAAAAGCACATGAAACGATAAAACACCGACTCCTAAAATCTAAGCACGAATTTAGGAAGGAAACTTTGCCTCACCCTCCCTCCCACTAACCCCCTAAAAGAATTGCATGTTTCCTCATGCTCATGAATTTTAGAAGTGACAAACTACTGACAGTGAAATAATTGCCTGTATCATGGAACACAACATCAAGCAATCCCATTTTAGCAATCAGACACCCCTTTTCATCTTCTATAACTTCCTTACAGACACAAAGTCTCCAGCACATACAAGCTAAAATACAGAGGACCTCTGGCAGTGTCAAGAGTTCAGTACTAAACTGATGACTAACTCTAATAGTATCTAGAATTTTAAAGTCTTGCAAGTTTAAAGTGTCTGCCTCTTAAAATATTTACTTTAGCTACAGAAAGAAAAGCACAACATGTCTTAGAGAGAGGAGCAAAGTTATTACTACCAACACACTGTGCTGGGAAACCCTCTAATATTAATCAACATGCAACTCTATCCTTGGTGTAAATGACAAATTATGGGTCAGAAGTGAAAAAAATTGAAATAGAACACCAAGGATGGACCAAAAGCACAAACTACGAAAGCCAAAAGTTCTAGATACTATATAAAGCCTCAAAATGAACTAACACACCAACCTAGTGAAGCAACTGTTACAACAATTTTCTAAAAAGAACCTTAATTTGTTTGTCATTGCCTCATTTGATAAAATAACAAATATCAGAGACAAAATAAGGAGGATAAATAATCAAATATTCAAATAAGAAGACAAATGAGGAGCCTTTATAACTTCTGATAAAAGATGCTTACAGAATTTAATCAGGAACACATTATTTTTCGCGGAAATGCACTCAATGACACAACGAGATTCAAATGACAGTAAATATATCTTACTGCCCTAAAATCAGTCATTTAAAAAGAAACTTACAAGCATTTTCAACATCACATCTGGAAAGCTTGAACTAGTGGAAGTTAATATACATGTACAATAAAGATTTAACATAGGACTACGAAGGACAAGAAAGGTAAACTTACAGAAAGAAGAACTGCAGTTTCAGCACCCTGGAGATCCTTGAATGTGACATATGCAGTCTGAGATCGCTCATTCTCACTAGAATAGCCAGAAAAGTAACTCACGTAAATCCATAAAAGACACCAACGAGAAGCTAATATCATATCGACTATTTTAAAATTCTCTTTTTGATAAGAAAGGCTTTTAATTCTCAAAAGGGAGGATTTCTCCGATTTCAATATACGCCTAGATGGATAACAGATAAGAGGAGGATAGAAAAATGAAAAGACGTTCTATTACAAACACTAACCTCATCATCTCAACATATTCAATATCCCCGGAGAATGAAAAGAACTCCTTGATATCTTGTTCCGACGCACTCAGAGAGACATTGCTCACTTTCACTGTTCTAGCCTATTATGATGAACAACAAGGAATGAATTAGTAAAGACTTGACAACATAGGGGAAAAGGCCGTGCATTTTATATGTTAGTTTTATTTTCTTTTGAGAAGGTTAGTGGAGTATCCTGTAACCTTGCCAACATTAAGCAAGACTTCACTCACTTTGTGGATGTACTGTTATGGAGGAGGATTTACACAAAAGCTTCTTACACTCCGTTTGAGTCGTATTGTATTATATACTGTTGTATTGTATTGTTTTAATGAATATAATGTCTCGATAGATTGTATTGTTCTCTGTTGTTATCAACGATTTGAATGATAAAACTAAGCGAAAAGTAGCGTATGGGGTAGGCTACTATAAAAGGTAACAATTTGAATGATAAAACTACAAGAAAAGTAGGGTACGGGGTAGAGCTACAATAAAAGGTAGGGTAAAGAATAAAATAGGGTTATTAAATAATAATTAAAGCCAAAATGAGAAGAAAATATTAAGGTAGTGATGCAATTATACCAAATCAACCGTTAATTAAAATGAGACTTTTTGTCGTTACCTACTAATGGATTTGACGATATGATAGAATACAATCAAATAACATGACATTTATACAAACAATACAATATAACTGGTAATAACCCCATCCAAACAAGGCGTTAAAGTCATAACTGTACAATCAGCATTACCACATACTATCAAAACCCACCGAATGGGATTTCTTTCTATAATCAATAAATTCCCAGGGCCAGTAGCACACAAATTGAAACTCGGCAGATAATCGACACACTACGGAATAGGATAAGTTCACTAAAAGATCAGTTTAATCTTTCAGTCCCAGCCACTGCAGAACATCACAACCGATTAAAAGCACAAAACTTGTGAAAGAAAAGATAATTCAGAACTTAGATTCACTCCCAAAATACACTTGCTCGAGTCTACTCAAGTCCAATAAAGGACCGTATTATTTCTCACTCATCATTCATCAATAACACCCTATCCAGTCTCTAGTAGCAAATGAGACTAATGATCTGCAATCCAACAATCTTCCCAAAGCATTTTAATCAACATTAATACATTATTGTAACAACAAAAAGCACTCACGTATGAATTAGGCACTTCAGTTACTACTATTAGCTAATTGCTCGAAAACAATATGGAGTGCACTGAGCAATAACAACAACCCACACCGACCTCATTAGAACAAGCAAAATCTAGGGCATTTTAATCGAGAACAATTACAAACACATAGCCATACTAATAAACTCGATAAGAAGCGAATTAAACCAATACAAATCGAATCCAATAGAACAGTAATTCATAGATTCTAAACAGATCAAATTGATTCAGAACTATAAAACAAAACAAAACAAAAAAAGATGAACTACTCACCGACATCGAATCTGGAGAAGATCAATAACAGTATAGAGTCAATTGAACAGAATATTTCTGTAGAAATTGAGCGGATGAGTTACGTAGAAGAAGGGTATAGAGAGAAGGTTTGTGGGGTTTTAGAGAGAGAAAGTGGTGTACTTCAAAACGTCAACGTGTGACGTGCGAGAGGGAGAAGAGAAATGGGGAAAATGGACACGCTGTTTTCTTTTTCGAGCTAAAGAGATTTTCCAACTTTTGCCCCGCAAATTGTACTCCTCAAACCAAAAGTCACTTTTTCTTTTCTTTTTACGCCTTGCACAAAGGTCATATCTAGTTATCTCTTGCTTACGGGTTTGAGACGAAAGTTTTCAAGAAATAATTTTTTTATTTTTATGATAGTGGTAAGATCTGCGTATATTTTATCCTCCCTAGACTTCATTTGTAGAATTTATTGAGTATATTATTGTTGTTGTTGCCTTGCACAGAGGAGTAAGAGAGATCAAAATTTGTTACTCCCCACATTATTTAAAAAAATATATTAAAATTTATAATTTAAAATAAGTTTTAGATATTTACAAGTTGTGTGATTCTTTTTGAGATAAATATCATAAAACAAAAATGGTATAACAATATTGATTTTCTTCAAAAAATAATTTTTTTAAATTATATTTTTATAACAATTTTTTTCTCTATAGTAACATCTAATCTATAACAACGATGATATTGTACAAAGATATACTCTTGTAAAATTACATCTCCAAAATAATTATACTTAAATGTTATATAATATTAGCATTTTGCAAGAAATATAACATCTCATTATAATAATCATAAAATTTTAGATAAAAACTATCATTATATTATGAAATTAGACTTATTGTAGTAAATATATATAAGCATGAATTTATTTTGAGCGAAACAAATGTCCAAATATTTAAAATATTGAAAAAAGCTCAACTAAATTTTGAGACTAATGAAAGGAGATTTGAGTTGCTCACATTTTTACACTTTATTGTATCAACAATGTATATACATCTCTAATGTATAATTATACACCATTTAAGCATAATTTATATAATAATGATACATTATCGATACACACATATTCATATGACCATTTTGTTTGAAAATTAATTTCGTTGCACTTGCTTTGATATCATGGTGTGAACACATGAACATCTCATCTAAAATTTAAACAGTTACAAATATATACTTTTATTATTTAATTATACTCTCAACAAAATTACCTTCCCCCACCTCATGGTCCTCATTTATAGGTACTGTATCCGTGTGCACATAAGATTAGATGGAGGATGCTATATTTTAAAGGAAAAAATATGTAATTAGGCAAACATATGATATGCATTTATATTATATCACTATAGTTTGAAAAAATTATGATTTATAGTTATAGTTAGGGTTTTGTTGCTACTTTCTCTCTCCTCTCTTCCTCTCTCTTTGCAATTTCTTGCGAACAGCATGAAGAAGTACCGAGTATTTACTTGCCACCTACACCGGAAGAAGAAGACAAAGGAGAAAATAAAGACACTGCACCAACTCTAGATGACTCAGCACAATCAATTACTGTAGGATGACGTAAGCGATGACGCAACCATGACGTAAAGAGGAGATAATGAAGCCATAAAGGAGATAAGGACAAAAGACTTATAAAGTCTTGTAAAATAGTTAAAGATTGTAGATAAGAATTGTAAAAGGTCTTTGTAATTAAGTTAATATTTATTAGAGTCTTGTAAAGCAAGTCTTAGGTGGATAGAAATTATAGGTTAGTATTTATTGCCTTGATTTTTCAAAAAAGATGTTTGTCCGTATGTAATTATTTGCATCTGTAAAAATGTGTAACGTGTCCTAGAGTGTCAGCAAAGAGATAAGAAGGAAAAATTTGAGTGGACGATGGGGCCCAATGAGCACCCGCACTCCGATTATTACCCCTTAATCTTTGACTATAAATAGGGCCTTGTACATCCTTGTAAAGACATCGGGATTTCCGACCTTGTGAATAAAAGTTCTCTTTTGTAAAGAAAAAAAGTTCTCTCAAGTTCCCAAATACCCAAAGAATTAGCAGACGACTAAGGAATTAATGGAGCAGGATAAGGTACGCAGTCTAATTGTGTTAGAAGCCGTAACTTAACTTAAACCCCAAAAGTCCTTAATTGGATCGATTTAATAAAGTTTGGGACCGAGTGTGAAATTTTCTTGAAGTGTTGTCCTTGAGTTTAATTTTTGTGGTGGGGTCATACATATGTGTTTTATTGATTGGTGCAAGTGGATAAGGGAGTTTATTTATATGTGTGTTCTTGGTGCAAGAACAACACTTCCCATCCTTAGCCAAAATTACAAGAAAACAACAAAAACTAAGAACACCAAAGCTGTAGGCCTCGAGTTGCTACAGTGTTTTTCAAAAAATTCTATTTTTTTGAGTTTTTGATTATTTGATGCTTCAAGCTTAGTATATTGAATCCCCTAAGTAGCGTGGAGGCGTTGCTTGGTCGAGAAAACGTGTGGTTTAGCGGCTATGAAGAAATTAAGTCTTAAAAGGAGTTGAAAGATATGTTAATTTTTAGCTTTGTTTGGACTAATTAAAGGTTGTGAATATGTTAGGAATGTGTTAAAGTAAAGGAAAAACACAAAAACCGGATTGTTTGTTAGTGGAATTGTGAATTCTGAGTTGGGGTTGAATTGGAGAAATTTTGCATAGTTGCTATATATTGGATTTGTACTATGTAGTTGTGTTTAATTGTCATGGAAGTTATATTGTGGGATGAAAGAAGTACTAGAACTATATTTAGACGCTTATACAAAAGATAATTTGAATTTGAATCCCGTTAATGGTATAACATGGTGTTTTGAACGTCGGAAATTCGTGTTGAGCATTGGCGTAATGTAAGATGGTCGTTGAAGTGTGTAGAGGGTATTGAATATGGTAAATATATGTTGAAATGATGGCTGCCCTGTTTTTACATTTTATGCCGAAATCGCGTTTTATGGTATCTTCATCATTTATAGTACTGGAAGTGTTGTATTGCGATTGTAGGTTGTTGTTGTTGTGTTGTTTGATTGTTTGAGCTGAGGTACATTCTCGGGGCAGCATATTTTAAGGGGAGATGCTGTCGAAATTTTTAGAACAATTGGGGCATAAACGTTAGAGTGTTACGACGCGATATAGATATTAATTGTTGGTGTTGTTGTTATTTGTGTAGTCATTGAACATCCGGAAGTCTAAGTCGGATTGATCCTACGTTGGAGTGAGTGAGCGAATGAAATTGAGGTATATAAAGATCTCTAATTATGGCATGAATTAGTTAAGTGTGGTCAATGTCATATATTTCAAGGATTTCTTCTCCTTCACAATTGGGTCTAAAAATAATCCATGACTTATTGTTGGTTTCAATGATGCGAAATTAATTCCATGATTTGTGTTCGTTTGACTAAAAGCGAAATGGTTTGGAAACCTATTCTGTGAGTTCAAGTTGCAAATATAAATAGTTGGAAACTATGAGTTCGAGTTGTTCCGAAATCACTTTAAAAAAATTATTTTGAAGCCTAATCTATTAATGCGTATGATAGAAATTTAGTAAGTTCCTTTGAAACCACCCTTTATGTGTAAATTAAGCAACTTTGGCAAATTTCATAAAACAAAATAACTTTTGATTTCAAAAATGACAATTTACATATTTTTGAGTTTTTGGCACTAGTTTTATGCATATTATTCTCACGACTCCATTCGTGCCACTTTTGGTCTCGTTCACCGGTTCTCGGGTCGGTTGTTTCGTGCGTATATAATTAGTTGTATATAGGTAAATATACATATTCCGAAGTAGGCTGGAAAAGTTGGGAGACATAAGGAGCTGGGTTTGGGACGGCACCATGACGTGGTGGGTGCTGGGCCTCGTTCGCCCCGTCTCACTAGAGCGCTTAGCCTTGTTCGCCTCGGCTCTATAAATGGGAATGATGACTTTTATGCATTACGATACGTGAATGCTTGGCACTGTCACCCTGGTTCACCTATTCTATGACGTGAGCGCTGGGCCTCGTTTGCCTCGGCTCACTTATGTATGTGTTTGTTGGGATTTGTGTGGGATATGTTGGAGATATGAAATTTCTGGTGCTAGTAGGATGGAGCAAGGCGGGAGGTCGCCATTTTTCCCGTCCGATACACATTATTTCGACGTTTTAAATAAAGATTTACTTTAATGATTGCATACAGGATTGACTCATGTATTTTACTTGGATTATTACTTTCACTTACATTTCGTACTTTTCGCTTTACATACTTGGTACGTATT
>JAABOM020000075.1:21083252-21107350 GCA_011800125.2 Solanum clarkiae
CCTCCCTTTTACTTATTAAAACTCTCAAAATATTATGTAAATATTATATTTCTATAATTTTTTTCTTCATCTGTTTCTGTGATTAATTGAGCAGAAACTTGCTCTATTTATAGAGGCTGTGATGCCTCTTCAGCTCGTTCAAACTTCAAATATAGTGGCCAAAGTTAGGTACAATTTAATATAATAATGCAAATGAAGTGGGGCGAATTAGGTACATTTAATAAAAAAGTTACAATGTAGTGAGGAAATTAGGTTAATGTCCTGCATTGTATTTAAATAATATTATCACCTTTGAGTGCAACATTTTCATGCTCAAATAATCAATATTTTAATTATTATATATATATATATATATATATATATATATATATATTTGGTCGTTACATCATATTAATATTTATTAGCTTCTGAATAAGTTATTTAACTATAGTATATAATTTTGATGAAAAATAGCTATTAAGTTATGTCGAATTAGTATCCTTCCCAATCTATATATCCAGGGCGAAGCTATCCCTTTGTGAAGGGGGTGTCGCTTATAGTATATAATTTTGATGAAAAATAGCTATTAAGTTATGTCGAATTAGTATCCTTCCCAATCTATATATCCAGGGCGAAGCTATCCTTTTGTGAAGGGGGAGTCAAGCGACAGCTCTTCGTTGAAAAATTATATTGTATAGGTAAGTCAAATTTTGACTTGCAGAATTTCTCCTTCGTCAGTAATCAAGTGACACCTTTTAAATGAATGCTCACACTTAGAGAGTTTGAATTCAGAGTTATTTTTTGGGTTTGGGGTATGATGGAATAAAGCAAAATGACTGTTTAAACTGTCTGCGCTTTTTTCAATTGTGAAGTAGCAGTTAGTCAATGCAACTTTCGACGCTCATCATGGGTCATCCGGAAACAGTCGCGCTATGTTTTTAAACATAGGGGTTAGGCTGCGTACATCCGACCCCCCTTACCCCGCAATGGACGGGAGCCTTTGAGGCATTGGGGTAATGTTGTTGAATCCCACTTAAAACATTATCTTTTAATTTCTCTTAATTATTCTTTGTTATTTAATTTCGGCCTTGGGAAATCTCACCCAATATTTTACTTTATTTTTTCTTTAAATGTTGAAATAATGTTATACTATGAATTACTACTTCCTTTAAAAATTATATTTTATTAATTTATTCACACATTTATGATTTTTTTCGAACCCCTGAATCAAAATCCTGATTCGCCGATGCGTGTAATGTCAACTTTTTCCCATATGTCCTTGGCGCTGGCGTTACAATAAATTTTTCATCTGCAAGGTGGAAGGATATAATCAAGCGTTTAGCCCCTTGATGCACCATTCTGTCAATGACGCCGTTTAATGAAACTGGCTCTACTAATAAATTTCCTGTTTATTCTCAAATTAAATTTTTTTTTTCCTTGTTACCTAAATATGTACGATTTTTTCTTCCACAAATTGTTTATCATATTACAATAACATGAATTCAATGGAATCCTTTGCTTAATTAGAAGTACCTTTTACCTTATTTTATTTGGACTTATTCTATGCGAACTATGACTATTGTATTTATTTAACCTGATTTTATTCTCGTCAGCAGGTTGCACGTTTCAATCGACAAGGTTGAAGGTACGTATGTCCTTTTCTTTGGGGTCTGCGTATTAATATTTAGTCTAGTTGAGATTTTTTTTACGGATAAATTTTAAGACAACTGAAGCTTTTGTCTTTAATATTTTTTATGTGCTTACTGCTTTATATTTTGACATCCTTCTATATAAATCCTGGCTAAACCACTACATATATCTATGTATGCTTTTGCCCTTTTTCACCTTCCTGTTTGTCTGCTTCTTTCTTCAACATGTTGAATATTTTGCTATAATTTCAATAGCTATTGAGTATTGCCGAGTTAGTACGTTTCCCAATCCATAATTTGTTTGTTTTCTTTACTTGATTAATTTTTGTTTTTATTGACAAAACATTATTATCCTTTTTTCTTTTGCAGACAAATTGCTTGACATAATGAGTTTAGAAGAATAGACAACCACACCCTTGCCTTGTTAATTCTTTTCATGAAGATGACAACAAGCATAAACAAACTTTTTTCAGCCGGACTATTCTTGAGCTTCGAAACAAAAAAATATGCTTGAGTGCTCGTGACTCGGTGATGTTGCTTGACTGTGATTCTGGAGATTGTTACATTTGAAATCCTATTTCAAACGATAAAATTCAGATGACACAACTTCAGATGTTAGGTACGACGAGTTACAATGCCTCTTGTCTGCACCACTACATAGTCGTGATCAATGTAGTCTTCTCTTCTTTGTCCCACCTTCTTCACTTTACTTCTGCAATCCAAGTCATGATAAAAAAAATTATCACAGCATAGAAATAGTTATCAATGGTCAAAAAAGTCATTTGACGACCTGCACATAAATTTTTACGGATTGACATTTCCAGGATCAATTCTGGTACATTTGGATCTAGATCATGACTTGGGAGAAGTAAGAGGTATACCATTGGTTAACCAACGCGCATATGGTGGTGAAGAATTCTTAGAAATGCCAAGGTGGCGCGAATACCTCATCCAATCCTCATTTAACGATATGTTGTTATGTGTTCACAAGTTGTATTATGGATGGCGCCTAAACCAAGTATATGGTTTTCTAGTTTATCGGTTTGATTTTGAAGAAAAAGTGTGGGCGAAAATGAAAAGCATTGGGGAAACTGCGATTTTTCTAAGTGGTTCCATGGGTATAACTTGCTCGACAAAAGGCAACAATCTTATTAAGAAAGGATCCATCTATTTTACTGAGAATCGTTGTGTTTATCTCTTTGATTTGGAAACGCGAAAAATATCAATAGTACCTCTCCATACCCAGATTTAAGCAAGGAAAAGACCAATTTGGCTGGTTAACACTTCCACACAAATGCAACTGATCGATTTTTAGTTTGATTTTAAGGTTCTTATCTTTGATTGCTGTACCTTTTTTATTTTTTTGGGTCATGGATTATTGAACATTGTATTCTTATACTTTGCTTACAGTTTGTGGTGATACAAAATTTGCTATAAGACTAGTTATACCCAATCAGAACAAATTGAAGATGATATATGCTCCATCTCTAAGACCGAAAAATAAAAATAATCTCATTTAATTGTCTCATAGGTAATCTCACGTTTGGTTTGACACGAAATGAATTTTGAAAAAATAAATTTAAATTAAATTATATGCAAATACCCTATAATATTGTGACCTAAAACGTGTTATATAAAAAACTAAAATTAAGTTTGTGTCAAAAAAAGAAAAAGACTCATTCTTTTAGAACCAAAGATAGTAACATATATGAAAAATTATAGTTAAATGAAATTTAGTAGGCATTTAGACACGCAATTTAATTTTGTGATGTAAATATTTAGACTTATTTTTTAGTATTTTTAGTGTCCTTTAATAATGCCTACAACCATATTAAACACAAAAAAGACCCTAGTATACCACACTTTGAGGTTAATAGTTTTGACTGAATTTAAAGTTGAGATGTCCAAGCAAAATAAAATACTCTATTTGGTTTTATCCATATAATATATAATAAATAGGTATATTCATAATTTGGATAAAAATCAATTTAGATAAAATAAATAAATCAAATTAATTAAACAAATTATTTTTATTTAGATTTGATTTGATTTTTGGTTCTAGAATTTTTAAAACCAATAATATTTGATTTTATTCAAAAACTCGATGAAATAATCGAATCAAATCGATGAATTATACACATATATTTTATTATTATACACACATAATATATTATTATTATTATTATTATTATATGTTTTCATCGAGATTTATTTATAATTTATTTATGAAAGCAAATACACCCAAGAGGAGGGATTTAGCTTATAATTTCATCTATGACAATTTTTTGTGGGATTAGGAATGTCATCATCTCTTTCTTCTAGACCAAAACGGTGAATTTTGAAACTTTATTTACAGTAAATTTAACGATTGAAAATTATATAATATCAATTGTTCTAACTATTTTTCATTTTGAATGAATTATTGCCTTTTTTCACCCTTTTGAATAAATCATTTCTTTTAGATTGTTTATAAATAATAATCGAAACCAATCAAATCGATATCGATAATACTATATTTGATTTGATTTGATTTTAATAATTTAAAAATCGATTAAATTGGTTTGATTTTATTTTGATTTTAACTAATAACCGATTTAAAATGACCCACGAACACCCCTAAGTCCTAATAGTAATAATAACTCTTTTTCCCTTTTTCTTCATATCTAGTTTATTCTGCTTATGGTTTTTTGAGATAATTTTCACAATTTATAAGATTTTTATTTTTATAAGATACACAATGTATGTTAAAAAAATTCAATTAAATAATATAATTTCGTATTACATTTCAAAGCAAACCAGTAAATTAGTGTTCAAAATTTGAATTTGCCTTCAATGACAATCTAACTCTCTCTATACATTTCACTCATGACAATTTACCTCTCCATATATTTCCCTTATCTTGGTATTTTGTACATGTGATCGATCATACTTTGAAAAGTGAGTATTTAATTTGCAATCATATGAAATTAATTAATTTACAATTCTTATGGTACAACATATAATCTTAAGGAGTGAGATAAATTGGATTTAATTTTTCGTTTTTCTTAGACAAAATATTATTTGGCTTAAAATTTATATTTAAAATATTTTAATTATCATTATTTCATAAATTAGTCAAAAATCAGAACGTCTATTTTAAGATGATCTCATTTTACCCTGACAAAAATCTCGAACGAAAAAAAAAAATCTAAATAATCAGTCAAATAAAAAGAGCCTGCTTAGTGCTTACCCTCTCTCCTTTTCACCATTGTTAGGAGTCTCATCCTCTTGACTTGATATGTCATTTGCTATTTACCTGTTTTTTTCTTTTTTCCCTTAAAAAAACCGTCTCTTGTTTTTTACTGATAATAAAAGGTGAGCAGGGAGGGTAGACTTTTTTAATAACCTTTTACAGTTTCTACTATATTTGATATCTTTATACATATCTAAAAAGATATTATATTTTTTTGTCTACAGTTTGCAAGTGCAAATTAAGTATCTAACTTGAGAATAAAGTCTTCTGTATGTATCTTTGTCATAAAATTCAATCAATCAAAGCCTCTCGTACCCCTTCTTTTTCTCGTTGCTTCATCCAAGTTCATTCTTTAGTCAAATAAATTAATTAAGAAGCTCTCCTTGCAAGCTTTATGAAAATAAAGACAAATTTGTACTGATCCCTACTAATCATAAGTTGCTTGATCTAAAATTAAATTTTCTCCAATCCCACACTTAAGAAAGAGAAGTTTGAATAAACCTGAAAGACCCATTAACCCAACAAAAAAAGGGATGGGTAAACAATTTCCACAATATGGTGAGAAGCTGCTTCTTGAAACATCTGCTGCACCGAAAACAAGCCTCAGGTAGCACAATTCATTACCTTTGAATAAAAGCAAGCCACCCATTTCATCTTGCATGCATCTTCATCGAAATCGTTGCATTATGTAAACAAACAGATCCTCTGCAAAACCTCTTTGAATCTTTTTTGTTAATTTCTTAATACGTAAATAACATTTGAGTGTTCTTTTTTATAAAAGTCAAGAGTGAAATACATCAAAGTAGTCTTTTGGGGATCTCCCTTTTCAACTACTCAAAACATCATCATTACTAGTGAAGAACAGTCTTTTCAACATAAGCTTGTTAATGCATACCAGCTCAGAGCATCCACCTGACACAAAATTATTATCACAAAGAGGAAACTCCATTGCTCTGCATTCCCTAGAAGTTCACCACACTTGGCAGTAATGCTCAAGGTGGTATCACGATTACGTACAATACCCTACCTGATCCAAAAAGAAAATGATGCAGTGAGTAAATATATGAGTAAACAATTAACGTGGTAACAGAAGGCACAACAGGGAAAAGAAAATACTGACACTTGATGAAATGATTGTGATGCACCCATTTAATGCAGTATACTGAGGCATACTATCAACAAATTATTTCAGACCCACCAATGCAACAAGAACTATATCAAGAAGAGATTCTCATGATACCAACATGGTGTTAACAAATTACATAATGACATATATCTATAAATTTAAAGGGAAACAAGAATTATATCATGAACATATTTTCAAGATACCACCATGGTGTTGACAAAATGCACCACCACGCACATTGGTACATCGAAAGTGAAATTCCTTTAGCCAAGTCATACACTGGCACAATAGGTCTGACATGATAGATGGTGAAATCATTGGTCTTAAACAACCCCAGTTGTATGGCAATTGAAATGAGGAAAAACAACACAAATAGCAGGAGTTTTGCAAGATTTGTAATCTGATAGGCTAACAATAAGCTCATAACGTGGGACAGAGATTTTACCTGTGCCATTGCAGGCGTTTAATAAAATCCATGAAATCATCAAATCTGGGCAACTGACGAAAGCAGTCCCATCTGTTCAGTAAGATGATGCATATCCTTTAGTTTATCCCAATCACTTTCCTGAACTAATGGGAGATCCTCTCCCACGGCTAGGGAACCAATCTCGTCTGTATCCCCAGTGAAAGGGCTCTCACTTGCAGAGAGAATCTGGTCCCAGAAAATATCGTTGATCGCTGGAAGCTTAGGCACATCATTCAGCAAAACATCACCATCTGTGTTTATCGAAAATTCATCAGGGATGATTGTTGTTAAGCCATCCAAAATACCTTGCGTTGTGTCAATATCTGGCATATTTCCAACCTCAGACATCTTAAGGTCGGTTACTCCAAGAGTATCATATCTATTAATCCTCTGTTCTTGAGAAAGTTCAGGCAAATCATGGACTGCCTGAGAGTTCAGCGCATCAGATTCAGGTAAGGTAGGAACTTTGGCCTCCCCAGGAACCACAGTAGTGGAAGATTGGGCCTCAGACATGATGGATGGACAAGAGTTGAATGGAAATCCTGAATCTGACATTATAGACTGTGAAGAAGTCGACAGTACTTCTGAGGGGGTAACACCGGATATACAACTGGATGTACCACTACTATCTAAAGCATTTTTAGGCGGGAGGCGATTATTAGTCAAAAAGCCATTTGTGTTTAGTCTGTGGTCTAGCTTTCCAGATGCATTTATTTTCAGAATCTGCTGTAGCAATGCTTTTGCAGCCTCATTCATTGAAGGTTGATACCTGACTACCTGTCCATCTTGCAAAGAATTGACAAGTTTGCATGCAACATCTTCTTCAGCCTGGTCAGGAAGTCTCCGTTTCTTATTAATCCCAGTAATAAGTCTGTTATTGCCATTCTGTTGATGTACTAGTTGGGCTACAAAGCCAGGGCTCTGCATGGCCTTGGCAAGGAACGACATCATTTGTTGTTGCCTGTTCTCCATTAATTGAACGCGCTGCCCAACAGTCACCAATTGGTGATCCGTCTCCTGCTGTTGCTGTCTCAACTTAACCAGCTCTTGCATAAGAATATCCTTATCTCTTTTAAGCCTTTCCACCTCTTCCTCTATTCCAAACTTCCCAACTTCAACACAGGCTGCAACAGACGCATTTGGCACTTTGGAGGTAGTTTGTTGATGGCCCTGCACGTGAGAGGGTTTCCGCCTGCTTATACTCTTCAAGAGATGCTTGTAGCCCTTAAGAAATCCCTCATTTGCAAATTCCCAGCGGTCCGGATCAACCTTCCTGAAACCCTGATTAATGAAGGGGGAAAGCAAACTATAAAAAGAATTAAAGTTGCCCCACCGGTACAAGGAGACTCCATATCATATACAAAGAAAACTAAAAATTAAAAAAAGACAGAAGGCAGAATATACCACAACAGCACTACTACACACAGAAAAAAACATAACACTCTGGTCACAAACAAATCCGTGAGATTCATCTTTTACTCAAAAAGAATTTGACAAGCTCTGTTACTTACAGAGATTTAAACTAGATGGTTAATAGGCATATGAAAATAAATAACTTTGCCAGGTCATTTGCTGGATAAATATAGGCGGTGGAAGAGATGTCAGATTGTGCCCAAGTGAGAGAAAGTGAACCTGTTGCTTGCTTTTGCATAAGCTCTCCGCCACTGTCTAGCCTGACCTCTAGCTGGAAAGTAGTGAAGTCCACTCCATTGGACTCTACAAGACCCCCGTTATGCAATATCTCCAAGCAACAGTCTAAGGAACTCCTGAGCATCAGCTGCAGGATCACATTCCATCAACTAAGTTGGCAATTTGGTGTGTACATGAATAAAGCAGTACTAAATTTTGTGAGAAAATGTGTTGGTTCAAAAGCATAGATAATCTGGTTTTATGTCTAGCTATTCTACCTACCTATTAATTAACAAAACTACCTTTGGTAGATTTACTAAGCTACTTCCGAGGGAATAGAATAAAGAAGACAAATATGGAGGCAATGTGTGGCAAGGCAAGGGAGGGTAACGCACGAGGGATGAAAGAGAGGGAGTGGGGTTGAGTTGTAAAATCAAGGGATAACTTTTACCTCACCTTGCTGAAGGAATATTTTCATCCAGTATGAGTTATATTCCCCTTGGCCAGTTCAATCAATCTTAAGTTTCCCCCTAACAGACCCATCACAATTTGGAATCATTGAGATAAAATCAGAATATCAGATGTACCATCTTTCCAATTGTTTCTCAAATTAAAAGTACTAATTTCCTTTATCATTGATAAATCAATTCCAGACAACGGAACTAACCTTTATCACTTCCAGACAATGGATCTAATCTACCATTCCTACAGAAATTGGCAACTAATCAACTGAACAACCGTTAATGACCTCTAACTTTCAATATACATATATGTTAAACCAACTTCATTATCAGTTCATGCAGACATAAAATTTGCATATTATACTTCCAAATGGCCTATCCTATATTTTTTTAGAGAAAAAAACAGCTAGAAACGTTAGAGACAGAAGAAGCAGACGCATTTAATTCGGTATATTCAAAAAGAAGAGATTTGACCTTACTCTAATCAAACAATGATCCTGCAGATTCAGAAATTTGATTTGTTAAAAAAACTGTGAACCATGAGTTCAACTTGACGGTTCGGACACAATCTATCAGAAGCTAGCAAGATAAAGCAGAAACTATACTAACGTAAGTGTTCAACTGTCTGACGAAGCTGGAGAAGTTATTATGCTTGAAATACTTGGGCAAAATATCTCTAGCAAACTCCGGGACGTTGAGAACAACAAAGCTATTGTTACTCTTACTCCAGGACACCACAGAGTCCGTCGATGGATCATCCACCATATCATACGTCTTGCTCAGGAAAGGCGGCGGCGAATTCACCGCCGTCGGAGCCTCATGAACTCCGTCCATTTTCCGTTTCACAATCGCACCGCTTTCTGAATACAATCCAGCGATTCACAAGCTCCACAAAAAACCAGAAACAAAGAAAAAGGAGAAAAATAATTATGCAGAAAATGGAAGTATCGAGATCCGGATAGAAGAAGTGAGAAGAAATATGAGGAACTAGAAAGAGAAAGAAGAAGAGAGTAAGGACTGACCGACTGACTGACGAGAGTGACTGGCACCAAGCGGTGGAAATACGCAAAAGAGAACACGCAAAGCGTTGGTTTGCGCCAACGATGCATGTTATTTATTTCTTTTATTATTTACTCCTTAGCTTTATTAAAATTGTTTCCAAGGCCCCAATTTTTTGAAAATATTTGTGATAGTCATCCGAAATTTGCATGTTTTTTGTTATAGCACCCACGGAGTTGAGAAAAACTCACTTGGATTTTCGAGTGCATTTGTTTATGGTGAAATTTAAATACTTAATTGATATGAATAAATAATTTAATAGATGTTTTTGTACCAATAATTTTTATTATCACTTAATTCAGTCACAATCATCGATCACCATCACTAATCATCTATGTTGTCATAATAATATTGTCAACCTTGATTATCATTATTAACTAACATCAACCACCTTTGTTATCACAATAACAAATACAATTATCACTATTTTCAATTATTACTATCAATTGTTGATGTATTTATTGCTTCATTATTTTAATTATGTTCGCTTCCTCACCAATACTATCAACAATTATTATTATTACAATAGATCTTTATTATCAATCATTTTTACCATCACAATTAAAATTGTCACTACCACATCGCCAATTGTCACCATCAATGACAAACATCAATCAATGTTATCGTGACAAATACTACCACTATTGTTGACTACTTACACCAACTATTACAATTATTAGTATACATAATTTTCATCATTTTGCTAGTCGCACCTACTGTCCCCTTCCCTTCAATTACATTTCTTACTTTTCACGTACTTTACTTTTCTTTTGGCCATATTTAGGTATTCTGCCTTTGGGATTTGAGCTGAGGATTTTAAGAAACAGTCTCTCTACTTCTATGAGGTAGCGGTAAGGTCTGCGTACAATCTACCCTCCCCAGACTCCACTAGTGGAATTATACTGGGTATGTTGTTGTTGTCATTGTTGATAATTTTCATCATTACTAACGAACACAAATAAACAAGCACAAGCTGATTTGGTGATTTAGAAATTTGTGAAACAAGAGAGATTATTACAATTATTTCAATAATAGTACCTATTTTTTTTAGTCTATTTTCTCACATTATTGTTGACATTCAATTTTTACCCTCTACGGTATAAATTAATTATCGAACTTTTAATTTTAACATTGAAATAATTAGCTTTCGAAAATGCAAAAAATATTTTCTCAAATAAATTTTATTTTTTATTTTAGGAGTTATTATTTTAATTATTTCAAGTTGATGATATTAGAAACTCTTTAATTAATTTGTATAATTCATCATGTAGTCAAATTAGTCAATTAAATTCAATTCAATTTAATTACCTTTAATTGGTCAAAATTGCAATCGAATTGACCAAATTTTAAATTAAATACCCTCACCACTTGAACCCATTTTTCAGCCTTCATAATGGACCAATTTTGGCCCAAATCAATCCAGACCCAGCCCAATCCCCATTATTTTTCAGCTTATACATTATACATATTATACATATACATGTATGCGCCCCCAATTTCCCCTTTTCTTTTCCCTTTCCCTCAACGCCCGCGTACATTTTCTCTCTTTCCCTCCTTCTTCTTCACCAATGCGAAAACCAGACGAACCCACCCCCAAAAACCCAGATCCCCTCAACGATTCCCTCCTCCAATTCATACCTTACGTGTCGTCCTTTCCCTCACCTCGTACGAATTAGTAGGAGAGGATTCCCCTACGTGTCCCCATCGCGTTTTCTCTCCCTTTTAATCGATGATCGAGATCGTCAATCCGTTGAGGATTTGGCACGATTCGAGATTTCCTTATCCTTTTGGGAGGTATTTGAATTTCGAAACCTAGAATCGTCCCCCAATTATCCCAAATCGCCCCTGATTTTCCCCTCATCCGTTGCCCTAATCTTAAGCTATTTATATCCCTTATCCTTCACTGTTGGGAGCAGCCGTGGTTGATCCCTGAAAACCCTAGGAAACCTCAATCGATTGCTAGAGCCAGAATCATCTTGAAAACCTAGAAAACGTCTGTCGATTTCCCCAGCCGTTCTTAATCTCATAAAGCCTTAGTCAAAATCTTGTTCGTCGATTTAGAAATCACAATGTTTGATTTCGGAGTCAAGAAGTTTTTTGAGCGAAGTTCCGGTAGTGTCGAGGTTCACTGTTGAAGCTGAAAGTCCCAGAACGCTGCACTACAAAGGGTATTCTCTTTTCCGTCTTACTTCTTTAGTTGGTTTTCTGGATTGATGAAGTAGCTACATATTCATTTTCTGAGTTAGCTTATTTGACAAAGTTTGCTTCGTTTGACTGTTGAAAGCTGTATGTGAGTGTACATTCATTAAAATTTGTCTTGTTTTGCTGTTATAATGTCACGTCTAGTAAAGGTTGTGGACTGCGATGGTCGTTTGGTTTTAACCTTTTTCTAGCCGTAATTTTCTTCTGATGAGCAGTCTATGGATCTTAACTAAACTTAGCTGCTGGTTGTTTTCTTTATTAATGAAGAATCTATTATATGATATTCTAGTCTAAGTTTCTGCCAGGTTTATCTAGTTTCATAGTGCATGCTTTATTAATTCCAAGTTTATGGTCGTTTGGTCTCACTCATTTTTGAGTTATGTCACGCTGTTTTCGAGTTCATGATTGTTAAACACTGTGTTTTCCATTTTCTTGTAAATTTATTTATGTTGACGACGAACATGTGATTCTGATTGAAACCCCTTAATCTACAGTCATGGATTCATATCCCCATCCCGACATCCCTGCTTTAGTCAAGCTTTCAGTTAAGCAGTACTTGAAATGATTCGTTCTTACTTCTCTTTTGATAGTTAAGCCTGTGAGCTTGAGTTTTCTGTCGAATGATCTTGAACCCATGAGCATTTGTGGTGAAGTTCATCTCCATTCTCTATGTCTACCTCTGTCCTAGAGTTCACCGTGCTGGTTTTACTTCTTACTTTTACTTAAATTCCAGAATATCCGTTTATCCTAAGTTCATGACTTCGATGCTCTTGTTACTCTTTTGCCTCATCTTCATGTTTCGACTCGTTTTGTTGTTATCTTGTTGAATCCAAATCAGAGGGGGGAGATTGAGTTTGGCATGTATTGGTAGGGTGTTGTGATTACCCCTTTTTGTTTATCGTTAAAGAAATGGAGACTAAGTAGAAAATGATATTACTTCTCGAATACGTGTTATAATGTTTAAGCTTTAACCTGTTGTAGTTGTTTTGTTGATTCTGGTTCTGTGAGATGTTATCAGTTTGCTTCATGTTGCTGTCATGTTTATGTTTCCCTCGGCCTCATCTTGTTTTTCAGTTTGTGGTTTACTTGGAGGTTATTATGTCAAAGCTGGGTGTTCAAAATGTTTTCCTGAATCTATTATGGTCTTCTTTCTCTGTCTTTATCATTTGGAAAATTTTCCGTCTTGTCCCAATTCCCCACATCCCTGCTTTAAATTATTATCAGTGTCTTGAATTGTCATTCGTTTTAGTTTTCTAGCCATGGTTGCCTTCATGAACTGATTAGTTGATCTTTGAATCTGGTTGTAGTTGCTTGAATGAGATTAAGATGCTGTTAGTTTACGTGTATGCTTCAAATTACAAGTTCTTGATTCTATATATTTGCTCAGATCTTTCACTAATACAAAGTTTGCCTTTCTGTTTGCTTTCAGATCTTGTAAGTTTGCTTTACTGTTTGCTAGTTTACTGATTCATAGTGTTTGGATCCGGTTTTGAGATGAAAGGTTAAATCATCTTCTACTACTAGGTCTAGAGTCTATGTTGGAAAGATGATTGTCTTAAGACAACTCAATTTATCATTGTGACTCTGTTCCAGATTTAATATTAGGGGTTAATTGGGTCTTTGACCTCTGTTCATGCTGTCTTTTATCGAAAAGTTTGTTTCCTTAGGTATCATATCACGTCTTCAAGTCTTAGTAGGTGGTTTAATGTCCAGTTATAGGGACTAGATGTTCGTTTAGTGTTTCAATGCCTATGTTAACCATTCGCCTTGCTTATTTGAGTATCTCCATGTTTATGACCAAAGTGACCGACTCTATTGCAGTTCATATAATGCATTCTCCTTCATTTCAAAATCTCTTCTCCTCAGTTTCAAAGTATATTTGCTTGTTTGATCTTTAAAGATGATAATGTTTCTGTTTGATTTACTTCTCCTTTTACTACGGCAAGTATATTTCTCCTTGCTGTCAGAAAACAAGGAAAGGTTTTAGTTTAAGATGATATGTATTATTACATGGTATTCCCGTAACTGTTTGCCTTGGTTAGATATAGTTGAATATGTTAACTTTCTGATACCTCATTACAAGTTACTGGAATGATTAAAGTATCACTTCAAGGTTGTTTGGATTCTTCTATTATGTGCTAGTCTTCATAAGTTATTTACTTTCAATTTTCCTGATGAGAAATTAATAAATCTATTCTCGGTTTTCTCTGTCCTCCGGATCCATTTTGGACCCCCATTTGCATTTTTTGGGCCACAAAGGCCCAAATTCAACTTCCTCTTGAGTCAGCCCAATATACAGGATAAGGAATGTACAGGAATGGAAGCTGATATACGGGTTTTCGAAAGCCAAAATCAGTGAATATACACTGATATACAGCAAATATACACTAAGTGTATATGACATGGAAATAGGCCAGGCCCAGAATAAAAGGGGCAAGGCAGGCCCAATTGTTAGATTAGGACAGGTGTTGAAAGATTGGGCCTGCCTGGCCCAATTACTATTTAAATGCTTTTTTTTGGCGGGGGGTGGGGGTGGTTATTCTCTATTTGTAGTATTTATTATTATTTGATACTAACTTTAACATTTTATTTGTATTATTTCTTGTTATTAATCTAATTGTTTCCCCAATATTGTCTTCATTTATGTTAATTTTTTTCTTTTTAATGATTTTTTTAGTGTTAGAAATACTCTTGCAGTTTATTTTAGTAAACTTTTTATAGTTCAAGTGTCAATTTAATTTCGAACTTAGTTACTTCCTTTCAAACTTTGTCAATTTGTCAAAACTTACTCAATTTTGCAAGCTTAGTCAATTTTTAAAAACCTAATCAATCTTTCAAATTTAGTCAAAATTTTTAAATCTAGTCGACTCTTTTTAAGTTAGTCAATCTTATAAGTTTAGTTAAATTTTCAAAGTTAGTCAGATTTTTTAATCATCGGTCAATCGCAAGTTAGCGGTCATTTTGAGTGATTAACTTCTTCTCAAAATAGAAATTGAATTCGAATCCTCTCTCTTTTGTATTTTAAAAAGATTTTTTTTTGTTAAGTTCTTTTAAATGATTTATTGGTTTCTTAATCATCCTTAAAATTAGGTGGCGACTCTTTAAATTTTGAGAATTTTATTTATACTTAAATCAATTGAGTATTAAATCATTATTTCTAAAAAAGTCCAAGTCATTTTTTCAAATTAACAATTATATACATTTATAATTGACATTTCAAAAAAAATAAAAATAAAAGTCAATCATATTATTTTTTTCGTTTGACATGAAATATTAAATTATACATTAAATGAATATGTAATACGTAACATACATCCAACTAAATAATAAAAATACAAAAAGTGCAAGATCAATACTTGCTTAATTCTCATATTTGAACTAAATATAAAATTTGAAACTTCATTTTTTCATCTTCTTGGTAAATTTAGACCGGCAGTGTTGCATCAATTTCACCAAAGTGTTGAAGGAGAGATTTTGGAGGTTGAGATGGACAATTTGAAGAAAATCCAGCATTATAGTTTTCATATATTCTTAACTTTAGGGGTCAAATTTAAAAAATTCAAAACTTTCTGCTGTCCGTTCCAAAAAGAATGTTACTTTACTCTAATTGGAAACAATTTACCTTTAAAATTTCTCTTTTACCCTTAATGAAATGATTCTCAACCATACAAATATATAAAAATGATTTTATATGACAAGTTTTAAAAGTCTTTCTTTTTTTCTTAGAGCCCGTTGGTTTAGCTGAAAAAAATAACTTTTAAAAAGTATTTTAGGAGTACTTTTTAAAGTGCTGAAATTTATTTAAAAAATAAACAATTATGTGTTTGGATAAAAATGATATAGCTGAAAAAAGTTGTTGATGTGTTTGGCACATAAGTGCTATGAAAGAGTTTTTTGATTGAAAATATCTAAAATACCCTTCAAGCTGTTAACATTATAAAAACTGATTACTTTAAGATTTTTCTGTCTAAAAAAAATAAAATAAAGTAAAATAAATTTATATTTTAATTCAACATCAATAAAAACTTATTATTTAAGTAAATTTTATATATACAATTTAAAATGAAATTTTTACAATATCCAATTTTTTAAACAAGAAGAAAAGTTGGATTAATAACAATTTCGCAATAAAAACTAATGGAAAAAAATAAAAGAAATAGTGAAACTTACATTAATGGCAGTGGAGGAAGAGAACTCAAGTTTTGTTAAGAGAGAGTGCGACGAGAAGTGTGTAGGGTTGTGGTTTGAATTGAAATAATGAGAAAAGATATTTTTAAGAATATGAAAAATATTTAGGATAAAAATATAATTCTTTTTATCAGATTATAATAACTTTTAAACTAAAAAATAAAAAGTTAAGATGCTGCTTTTAACTTATTTTAAACAAATTTTAACTTTTTAAAAATTATTTTGAAAACTAGGATTAATTTTTAAGCAAAGCCAAACAGACATTTAAACATCATGCCTCGCCACATAAAATGGAGAGAGTACTTAGACGCGACCCAACTAAATTAAAATACAGTAAAGTCCTTTTTTCTTTTTCATTTTTTCGCGTTCGTGTTACCTTAGTACCAGTAGTACATTATCCATTGATTGGCGCCATTGTAGTAGCAGTAACGAAGCACAATTAGACCTCCAGAGAGAGACGATGTTGATCGGAGGAGCAGTAGCAGATTGTCTCTCTAAATGTGGCAGTTCGTTCGTTACTAGGTCTTCATCATCATTTTATGGAATTGGCTTGAAGCTGAATCTGAGTTCCAACCGATCAAGTGCGATTAGAACTCGTCGAGCTGTTTCTGGATTGTGTGTTGCTAGTTTGATAATGAATTCCGATTCGTTCGAAGTTGGGAGGCTTATTGGTAGCTATGGCTTCATGAACGTCACCAGGTCAGTGGGGGGGGGGGGGGGGGGGGGGGAGAGGCGCTCCAAATGTATTTTTGTCTATATAAACAATTGAAAGAGGAAAAAGTTGGCACAACTTTGATCCACTTGTTTGGATTGTTAGTTGTTACCTATCCTAAATACAATATTTATTTTAATTGTCATAATCCTTAAATTCATAAATTGTTCATCTTTAGTCAGTGGTGGAAAGTCCTATTTAGCGTAACGGTCAGGTGGTGTGATGGCATGTAACTTTAATTTTTTTCTCATTTTTGTCTTATTTGTTATATAATAATGCTATTTTAATTTTTATTCTACCTTTGTAAGGAAGCTCTACCTCATTCCTTATTTTTCCTTAGGTTTATCTTCTAATTATTTGATGTGTAACATTATGTAACACAAATGGTACAATCTACCAAATGTTGTATTCATGAAAACAACACAACTAGTGGTGGATCCAGGATTTTCACTTAGAGGTTCAAAATCTGAAGAAGTAGACACACAAACTAGTTGAAAGTTCGACTGTTCGGATGATCCCCTAAACATATTGTAGCTCCGCCCCATGATGTGATATAATGCAACAAGATATATGATGAAGCAATACGTAACAGCCATCCGAAAAGTGTATAGAACACTGCAGCAGGATTTTTCTGTTTCAAATATACAATTTAAACTTGACATCTCATAGTAGACAATAGATGTAACACTTACTTCCTTTCAAATTCTTCATGTGTATTCGTGATGCCTTTTCTTTTTAGGATTCATACCATTTAATTTTCTTAATATGGCTTTGTCTTTTTATAGTTACTCAGGGCTTCAATCCGGAATGGGGATGGATTATGCGGTATCAGAAGATATAGGGAACTTTAAAGTACAAGATATTGGAGAAGGAAGTGTCAAGATCAGGTGCAAATTCCTTTTTGGGATGATATGTTCACTAAATTATTGAATTTGGATAATGTAGTTAATTTTGGTTTGTTGTTACCATTACTCTTGCTGCTGATATTATCATCGACAGTTCTTTTGCAGGCTTTATGAAGGAAGAGTAGTTCAAGGTCCACTTAAAGGAACTCGGGTTATTTTTAAGGTGATTTCCATTTCCATTCTATTCCATGTTGTTATTTTTATTGTATCACTTGGATTGTAACTCTTTCTTGAGCTTAATAACCATTTCATAGCTGAGATTTTACTTGCTTCCAAGTGATGATTCGATGACATAAATTTTCAGGTTATTCTTTCATTACTGCTTTTCTTCTACTTCTTGTAACAGTACTCATGCTACTATACCCTAGTAGGATAATGGATATATACAAGTGGATGTAACAAACTTGGGAATCTATCCCACTGTCAAATGTTTATGGGAACTCTTGTTGATCCTTGCTTAACCTTGTTCAACTTCCCTATTGGGGAGATTCATCTTCTTCCACGTTCATACTTTTCTACATATCTTACTCCTTACTGTCTTTTCTCAAAGAAAAGAATGGGAATCTGAGTTCTACCTTTCTATGTACGCTCATCAGTCACTGCAGTGCTTATGGTGTCTAAGAATTTAACATGTAGGATCTCGACCCAAATATGAGCATACAGATACACAAAAGAGTTTAATTCAAAGCCTGTATCTTTGATGTTAGGTTCCTCTCCAAGCTTCTTCAGCATCCATTTTATCATCTTTCCCCTTCCTCCCATGGAACTTTTTATGTGATCGGAAGAGTTATATGATGCAGGTATATCCTGGACAACAAGTTGGTGGAATTGAGGCTGACATGATGGCTGCGAATGAGCTGAACACTCATGCTTCCCTTCAAGTAATATACTAATTCTTTGGTTGAATCTATAGCATTTATGGAGTTGTCTTTCTTGGATCATTGTTGGTCAAATACCTTAAAATAAGAATCTTTTCTCTTTGAATTTTCACAGAGCAACCCCAAAGATGTCTGCCCACATATTCAAGCACTTCTAGGTGGATTTGAGACAAAAACTGGGGAGCAGGTATTTTTCTGTTTTCTGTCAGTTTTAAACAGATCCGATGTGAATTTTTTGCTTTTAACGTATGTTTCTGATGGCATCCTCGATTCTTTCGGGCTCTTCAGTGGCTTGCTTTTAGGGATATTGGAAAATATAGTGCTGCAGATTATGCTAAAATTACTAGTGATAGTATGGCGAAAATGATTGCTGGGGGAAAACAAAGATTGTGGAACCCGTTTGAGCTGGATCTGACCATAAAACGCAGAAGGTATTTCGTTGTTAGGCTACTTCATGGCGCTATGAGAGGTCTGTCCTATATGCATGACAATGACAGATTACACCAAAGTCTTGGTCCTGCTTCTGTTGTCCTAAAGTAGGTTTTGTCCACCACTTTCTCGTTTTTACCTTTCATTTGGTTCTCTTTTTGGGGGTTACGGTGGAGGGTTGTTCTGTAAAAATCAAAACCTCTTTCTGAATCATGATTTTGGTGCAAAATACCAGTACAGTTGTTGAGAAAGATGCTCCATATCTAGTTCCTCGGCTCCGGGATCTCGCCTTCTCTGTTGACATAAGGTATCCTCATTACATAGCTCACTTGCCAACAACATTAGTGTCACGAGGAAACAAACAAAAATCAACATATATCCTGAAAGCTGCATGTGATCCCACTTCCCTTTGTATTGATTTTGGATGACCTGACTATTCTTGTGATTGACTATCTCCAAAGATTATACTATTTGATACTGCCGATTACTTTTAAAAGACTGGAAAAGCTGAATAGTCTTTTTGTTGACTGTAATGCTATTTAGCTTGGCAATGATTGGTTGATATTTGAAGTATATGCAAAGTAGTTGATAACTACTACTACCCTTTGAGGTGTTTCTGGCTACTTCCTTAAGAAGAGTATCTTCCAATGTCAGTAGAGACGAGCAATTCACATAAACACAACTATTGTTTAATTGTTTTTGTTTGTCGACTTCTCTTCTCAGATAATTGGGCAGTGAAGGTGTTGAAAGTAGAAAAAGAGGATAGCTATATGAATATCAAGATTGACATTTTATAACCATTTGGCTTTATAGGTATTCTCAACTTGAAGATCGTCCTAATATTTTGTCAGAAGGACTTTGGAGACGGGCATCTGTTGCTGGAGCGTATGGTCCTTTGGAGAAAAGAGCTTTTGGAATCGCAGATGACATGTACATTCAACAATTACAATAGCTTTTCGTTGGACGAAAATTTTTAGGTTTCTCATATCAATTCTTGTGTTATTTGCAGATATGAAGCTGGACTTCTTTTTGCTTATTTAGCCTTTGTTCCATTTTGTGAAGCAGGAGCCATGGACAGCATATCATTGCGGGTTTGTGATCCGTACAATTATGTAAATGTTTTATCTTATGATCTTATTGGATTGGAGCTGATTATTATTCTCTGTTATTCTTCTGTCATCCCTTTGCAGAGGCTCCTGGAAAATACTTTTCAACTTGATCTTCAAGCTGCAAGGGAGTAAGAGACATCACTTTGAATTCTATTATTTGAAATAGAACTAAAATGACCAAAATTTGGACAGGCTTTAGGCCATACAACGTTTATGTGATTTACCTGTTTTATTGGCCAACAAAGTTAAGGCCACAGTTAGGAGCTGTAGAGATGTAGGGGCTGTCAGGCACCTCTCCATCCCAAACCCACCCGCAAGAGAGAGAGAGAGAGATGGAAATGAAGTGCAAAAAGACGCAGCTGTGGTCTAGTACATTTTACTGGTATCCCCTCAATGATAACATATCTTTAGCAAGGGCTTAATGTCAGCAAAGAGACCTTTGATTGACACTGTGTGTCACTGTACATTTCTCACCTTCTCGACTAAGTAGATATGTAATCAGTTATTATCAGCACCATTCTTTCTTATTTTTTGACAGGTATTGTTCTGCTGATGATCGCCTGGTAGAAGCAGTCAAGTTTCTTGATCTAGGCGATGGTGCTGGCTGGGAGTTACTACAGGTTTAATATCTCAAATATTGCAACCAGTATTTTCTTTTTCCATATAACTTTTTCGAGTCTGCAAAAGACATGAAGCCCCGCGGCTATGAGGAAGAATGCTTTAAAGTTTGTTCCTATCAAGTTCCTTCATATTAGCGCTTCAAATCATGCAGGCAATGCTCAATCGTGACTACCGTAGGAGGCCAATTGCAGAAGCTGTAGTAAACCATCGATTCCTGAGTGGTACTTTCGTGTGATGTCACACCAGAATTTGAATTGTACATATATTGTGTGCTGATCCATATGAAGACGAGAACCCGCAAGAACAAACTACACCAACCATGTATGTTGCAATGATGTATCCAATTTTGTAGTTCAAATCCTTATTTTGATTCATTAGTCGTGCTACATGATGCATGTTGTAGTGAATCATAAAACTGTTGCATGAACGCTGTAAAATGTTACACAAGATTTTGCATTATAAATTCAAATATTTGTACCATATTGAAAGTAAAATGTTTTAACAATCTGAATCCGGATAGTAGGCATCCAGTATTCTCAGGATCTTTACTTGCTCAACGCATATTTTACTACTTGTATTCAGCCAAAAGAAAAAAGAGTCTGATCGATAAAACAATTCGTGTGCTCTTAAACCCTCTCTCATATGAATTAAACGTTAAACAAAATTCAGATTTGAGTATCGAAAAATAGCCTAAATTGATAAAATAGGAATATATAAGATAATAAGGAAAGACAATGGAAAAAAGTCATTACACCAAATCACTAATTATAGGACTTCTTGTTTATTTCATAACGGTGCGTTTAGCAATATGATGGACTAAAATTTAAATAACAAGTAGAATAAGTATTGTATTTAAGGTAACAATCATCCAAACAAGCTATTGCGATCTTATTTTGAATCCAAACGCTGGATATTGGTTGGACCAAGTTGAAACAATTGGTAAAGTCCTTTGTTGTCGTCATGAAACATTGGAAAATATACCTTGTTTGCTAAGCCTTGTGCAACCTATGGTTTGAAGAAGGGAAGCTCACAATTAAGTGTTTCACTCCTAAACTTGTTACTCTTTCTTTCTCCAATTCATCTTGTACCTCCAATATCTACTTTCCCTTCTTCGTGAGCTATAATACGACTAATGTTCCTCCATTATCAATATCTATTGCTGTGAAACTCAGCCGAGTTGAAGTTTGTTTTCCATGTGACAAGTGCATCCCGGGTAGGAGTTTCCTTAATATTCCTAAAGTCCCAACATGTAAACAATATTGTCATTTTTGAAATATACAAACAATCATATTCCATGTAAACAGCGGAAAAAAACAACTTATTCCCCGGCAACAAGACGTGATGAGATCAATTTGAGTATGTCATTAGACCAACATTGTCTATCGACATCCTTCGCAGCTAGCCTCTATTTCACTTTCGTATTTTGGGATATATTTTTATTTTGGTGTAAAGAATATGTAATTAGCTGCAGAACTAAAATCACTACTACAAAGCATGTAATTAGCTGCAGAATTTATAGATAATTCCTAGTTAAATGAATTTAGCATGAAATTATTATTGTTTAGCTATACAATTTTGTTCATCGCTTATTTCTTGTTTCTGCTGATTTCTCTGTTTTTCTCCCAAAATAATCAACTTGTTGATTCCAATTTAAATGGTCGGTCATCGGTTTGGATTAATCCACGAGATGAAAAGAAGCCATGATTAATTTTTTAACGATTAATTAATTAATTAATTGGCTTAAAACACCTTCCTATTAGTTTATACTACTTAATTCTTTTATAGTTTATTAACAAAACATTATCATCCTCGATCCATCCTTTTGCAGAGAAGAGAAGAGAACAAAACAAATTCCTTCTTTGCTTTTGCTTGAAGAAAATTGAATATAATGAGTTCGGAAGAATATTATAGTCGACTTGCCTTTTCTCCATAACCACACCCTTGCCTTACATTTTAATTTTTATCATGACAATGGCAACAAAGCAAAAATAAACTTTTTTCAGCTTATAATCAAATTATATGTGGTTTCGAAACAAAATAAAATATGTGTGAGTGCTTATGACTCGTTGATGTTGCTTCACTATTATATTTGGAATCCTATTTCAAACGATGAATTCAGATGTCACCACCTGTAAATATTTGTATAGGTTTGGAGTATATATCAAATTATCAAATACAAAGGAGAAATTCTGAAGCACCGTAAGAGTATAATATGAAGTGAGATACTTAAGAAGAAAGTGAAAAGCAAGTTCTACAAAACAGTTTTAAAACACCATGAGTATATTATAAAGTACAACATACTTAAAAAAAAAAATGAAAAGCAACTTCTGAGACCAACATATCATGAAATGTGGCAATGTTACAAACGACTGATGTTGCCTCTCATTATATTTACGCAAGATATACTCTAAAACTTAGGCACTGAAATTTTTATTTCGTTAAAAATAAAAGAGCTTTTTTTTAAAGAAATTATTTTTTATTTGGTGTCTAGTACCCATATTGAAGTCCAATTAATTTGAATTGCATAGGACTTCATTTGGAGGGAAATATTTCCTACCAAGGTTTTGTTTGGACTTAAATTTGGGATCTCTAATTAAGGAAGGAGCAATTTCATCCGTTGCACCACATTCTTTAATGATAAATTAACTCTAACTAAAGTTTTTGCTTTAATTATTTCATTGATTTGATCTTAAAAAAGAACCAATCACAATTGAAATAAATAGTTACTGAAAAATATAAGTTTAACGATGAAGATAAATTTGAAAAATACTCAAAACTTTGTCTTCACGTTCACAATATTTTTCTCTACAAATTTTATCCTATTTTTTATTTATATAAAAATGATCACATTAAAATCATATTTTATGTTTAAATCATACATGTTTTTTAGGAAAGTATAGTTAACCGTCCAAATATTATTTGTTAAAGTTATAACAAGCACAAGTCAGTCTTCAGGCTTCAGCTCAACATCAAAATATATCAAATAACATGAAAAATATTTGTAATAGTATATTTATCGAGGATTTATCAAAAATAACCTCTCTATTTTTAGGTAAAGTAAGATTTACATACACTTTATTTTCTTCAAACTTCACTTTGTAGGATTATACTGTATATGTTATTATTTTTATTGTAGTATGTAGTAACTCGTATGTGGAATCTAGCCTATGATATTATGTGACTATTTATTATGAAATATTACTCTTTTGGAGCAAATTTGATTGTATACATTTATCAACCAATTTAGTTGAGTTGGATGAATTTACTAATTGAGGTAGGAGTATTCATGGATCAATATGGAACCGATTATTAGTTAATCAAAATCAAATCATATATGTTATCTCGAAAAATGACCGACTCTTTTAAAATAAAATTGAAAATTTATTCGAAAATCAAGAATTAATCAATATTCAATTGATTTGAATAAAATCAATCCTCGAGATTCGAATTGAC
>JAABOM020000075.1:21119569-21158274 GCA_011800125.2 Solanum clarkiae
TCTTTAGACAAAATCGCATTTTCACTATTTTTTAATTTATTAAGTATTTACTCTATTATTTATTTAATTTCAAGATTCACTTTTGAATTAGAATTTCTTTATATTTAGAATTCACTTTTGATTTAGGACTATTCTATATTAATAATTGTCTACACTGCGAAAGAAAGGAAAAATATTACTAATATTTTTTCAATATTTAAGACTTTGAGATTAATTAAAATTTATATTATCAAATGTTTTGTTAATAGAAGTATATAGTATAACAAAATTAAAAAAGTAACTAAATTACGTTGAAAACATTAAACTACTTTTTTTGTATTTGAGAGTCTTTTTTAAAATTAAAATTTGATTAATTAATTATTAAACAAATTTTGTTTGTTAATATAAAATTATTCAAATACCAATAAATTTAGCTTGGTCTTAATTTTAAATAGAGTAAAAATATATGGAAGAGAAATAAGAGTATCTAATAGTATTGCAATATATAAAGAGGAATTTTCATAAATAGTCTAGACTTAAAACTTAATATGATCAAGTAGCTACACTTTATACAACTACATGACATAATCTCAACTACGTAATCTGAAAGGGAGGAGAGAAACGAGCAAGATTGATAGAGGGGAGAGAGAGATGAATGGTATGTGTGTGTGTGTGTATATATATATATATATATATATTTATATATCTAGCAAGCCAGGTTGGAAGAGAGACGAGCAAGACAACGAAAGGGAGGAAAGAAATGAGCGAAAGAGGATAGAGAGTGGAGAGAGGCAAATTATATATGTATATCTATCAATACAATTGTGTATATGCAGTTGGTATAAATATGTAATTATATATCTGGAAGAAATTGAAGAGAGAGGCGAGAGAAGGGAAGAGATGAGAGAGAAAACAGCAGCAAAACTTAACTATGACTATAATTGTAATTTTTTCAAACTATAGTGGAATAATGTAAATACACGTCATGTGTTTGCCTAGTTACATAAACATGTAAAAGAGGGTATCTTACTAAAAATATTTGTCTCATATTATCTGATCACTTATTAAATTAGGATATAATTAATTATTTTTTCTATTTTATTTCTATAATTAATATGATCTTTAAAAGTTTAAATAAATTCTAAAGATTCATAATTTCTTTTTCTTAGAGAGGCTAATTAATATGAACAAAGGGAAACTAGTAAAGTTGATTAACTTATTAATGATTCTTTAATCATCGTATAAAATAAAAAGTGGCCATCTAAAATGGAACGGAGAGACTATAAATCTTTTCCAAAAAAAGAAAAAAATGAAGAAGAAGAGGAGGAATTTCCCATATAACCTCTCGAAAATACCTTAATTATGCTCCACAACTATAGTTTAAATAATTACATTTCGTAACTATAATTATATCATTATTTGTATAATTTATGCAATATTTGTATACGTTTGTATAATTCGTTATATAATTCACAATTTATGTATAGAGTTTGTATATTTCGCTATACAATTTGTTCACATCATTTGTATTATATGCTATACAATCCACAATGTTTGTATATTTTGCTATAAAAGTTGATTCACGCACAACTTTTATATAAATCGTGTACAACATTTGTATAAATCACGCGAATTATATAAAACTTAAAATGTAATTATAATTAAATATTTGTCATAAATAGTGATTAATTTAAACTATAATTATGTTAGGCAAATAACTAGTATGTGGTGGCTTATCCGTGTTCTTATTATTTCTAAAAAGAAAATAACTGGCATTTATAATTTTTCAGCCAAAAAGAAGTAATCAAATAAAAACAAAGAAAGAAAACAGAGAAATCTACATACCTCTAAACCCTGTTGCTGCTCGTTTCTTCAAAAACCCTAAACCCTGTCTCTGCTCCTTTGTTCAACGCTCCTTCAGAGAAGTTCTTAATACCTCTCTCATCGTCTGATAATTTTACACAGTTTTGGTGCCCAAAAGAAGAGGAAGAGACTATAATGGCGTCAGTGTCATTGAAGAAGAGCTACAAGTGTGTGCAGTCTCTGCAGCAATTCTACACAGGGGGACCTTATGCCGTTGCTTCAGATGAATCATTTCTTGTATGTGCGTGTGATGAAAAGATAAAGATTGTCGATTTATCAAACGCTTCGATAAAATCTACCATAGAAGGTGATTCTGAAGCAGTCACAGCTCTTGCTCTTAGCCCTAATAATAATTTCCTCTTTTCCGCTAGTCATAGCCGACAGATTAGAGTTTGGGACCTTTCCACGCTCAAATGTCTACGCTCCTGGAAGGTAGTAATCTTCAAGTTTTTATTGATATTTAGTGTTTTTCTAGCTTGAATGTTGACACGGGTATTTTACAGGGGCATGAAGGGCCTGTAATGGGCATGACTTGCGATGCATCAGGTGGATTGCTGGCAACAGCTGGGGCTGACAGGAAAGTTCTCGTATGGGACGTTGACGGAGGCTTTTGCACTCATTATTTCAAAGGTCACAAGGGGGTTGTCACCAGCATTATGTTTCATCCTGACCCGAATAGGCTGCTGGTGAGACTTGGATTGTTATAGTTACTGACTTGCATCCTTGTCATATTGAATTTGTAGAGGAATCACATTGTTTTTTCAGCTATCTGAGTGTCTATTTCCTGGTCCATTGGGCTTTCTGTAAGCCAATTCGCTGCAATGACTTTTTCTTTTCATGCTTCCTTTGAACATATTTAAGGATTCGAAGCCATTTAATGTGCTATATGGACCCAGCTACTGCTACATTCCCAGTACGGGTGTGTATAACTATTCCGTACGACTGAGGGCATCATTTACTCAAAGTATCACGCCTGTGGTACAACTACTCAACATGGGTATGTCAAGGCAACTGAAATATCTACACCAATGCGAAATAATATCATCCATTGTCACTGGTGCATGCATTTTTAATATTACAAATTGCACACCAAGAAAGTTGATTTATCCATCCCAGGGCCTAGCTCAAGTGACAAAGGGTGGAGGATTTGTGGCTGAGGTCACTGGTTCAAGCCCCACACGATTGCAAAATGAAGCCTGGTATTTAATTAAGTGGAGAAGGGTAGAGGGGCGGGCCATTGTCCACTGAGTTTCGAAGGCTGTGGTTGGTCCAAAGGGCGGGCCACAAACAAATTTCTCGGTTATCAAAAAAAAGTTGATTTATCCTGCTAGATTTTATTTTGCTGTCATTTTTTAATTTTTTAAATTTGGTACGGATATCAATTGCTTGTCATTATCCTTTGTGGATTTCACCTTTCTGGCTATAAGCCCAGATAGGGAAAGAGGATTTGCAAACTGTAGAGAGTCAACCTCCTGCGAAAACCTAGTCAAATGATGATAAATTCGCACAATAAGAATTGATATACAAGATTCATGTAGTCCACTTCAACTGAGATTGAGGTGTTGTAGCAGTTGTTATATGTATATCCAATTTTCTCATGACGCTCTCAGGGTCTTTCATATCATTGTTTCAGCTGGAAATAGTGACTATTTAACAAGTCCATGTGAGTCAGGGCTTTTGTCTTTTAAACACTATATATATAGGTATTAGAATTCAAGGATGAAAATACGGGAGTTGTGAAAACCTCCCATATTTAGCTGGTAAAGTTTTTGTTTCTAACAAATCACTGCTTATTGTTGAGTGCTTTTACTGTAGTTATCTATTAACTGAGTCATTGTGTACTTTCTCCTCCATATTTGCTAAAATAAGTTTCTTCTAGTTATGTTATGCTGGACATTCTTAATTCTACCCTTTTAATCTCCATTCTCTTCTCTTCTTGTTGAACTAATTGGCTCATTGTTCATGTGTATGTCTAGCTCTTCTCTGGCGGTGATGATGGTTCTGTAAGGGTCTGGGATCTGACAAGGAAGAAATGTCTGTCTACTCTAGAGAAACATCAATCAGCTATCACTTCCATGGCAATATCTGAAGACGGATGGACTTTGCTTAGCTCAGGGAGAGACAAGGCATGTTCTCCTTTCACTTATCTGTTTTTCCCGCTTCAAATTTTAGCAGGGCAAGCTTAGAATGACGAATTGTTTCTGAGATCATAAATAAATTATGAGGACTACAGGGAGTTTAGCTTTACCCATCACATGGACTTCAAATTTCCAAGTATCTAAGCAGAGAGTAGTAGTTTGCATCATGCAATGTATAAGTCGGTAAAGAACTTCTAACTAATTTCTAACAGAATTCTTCCCCCCCCCCCCCCCCCCCCAAAAAAAAAAAAAAGAAAAGAAAAAATCCTGGGTTTTCAGATTGGCATTAAGTTTTTTTCTTTAAAAAATGTTTTACCCCTCCCTAGGTGCTCCCACCTTTTCCTGCTCCCTTTGGTAACTCAATCGCACAACCTTCAGGTTCGAAGTGAGGGGTGTTTACTATCTGAACGACACCCTTTTTTCAGGTTGATGTTAAGTTATCAACAAAGGGAATGTCATCTTTCAGAATAGAAGAGATGAACATACTCCTAACAATGATTTAAACTCCTTTTCCTTTTTCGTTTCAGAGGGTAGTTACTTGTGAGGGTATGCTTAATAAAAATTTGATCCGTAGGGATTTCTGTACTCAATGCCCCCAATTCTGGCATGGCTGTAATTTAATCATTTTGCATCTTGGCCTTCTCAAGGACCGGGTAATTTCTTAGATTTTTTTCATGCTGGCACAGTCACACAGAAATCTTTTCTGTTCGCCAAAACAATGCCATCTTAGTTTTTTGGTGGCCTATATTACATGCTAGCAGGGGCTTCTATCATACATATACCAATCAAATGTTTTTATTTAAAGTCATCAGCTTGGAAATGTTTTTTCCTTCTTTTTCCGATTCTTCTTCATGGTGACACCTCGAGTGCCAGTTAAAACACTTGCTGATAGACTAATGACAGGTTGTAAATTTGTGGAACTTACATGATTATGGCTGCATGACCACCATACCAATGTTTGAGTCACTTGAAGCAGTGTGTATAATTGGTCCAGAATCTCCTTTTGCTGCATCCTTGTCTTCGTCGACATATCCACAGACAAAGAAGAGAAGTGGTGTACCAGCAATTAATTTCATCACCGTTGGCGAGCGAGGATTGGTTCGGATATGGAGTGCTGATAGGTACTTAGCAATCACTTTAAATTTCCAAGTAGGATCGAACATTTAATCCAGTCAAAGCTTGAAAGATGCAGTAATTTATCTCTTTCGTTTCCATCTTAGATAACACTTTCTCACAATCTTGTTTTAAGTGTTGTTCTTTTTATTTGTTGATTTGTTTTGCTGAAAGTAACATAACTTATCACGTACTGCTCATGTTATATATTCTCTTGAAGATGATGACTTAAAGCTTAGCTTTCAGTGATTATGCTTGTAGTTTATAAATCAGTACATACCCTAGTCTTATAGTAGACATTTCAGTCGCGTGATTCCTCCATTTCTGTATGAGTCCATGACAATCTAAAACCAAAAGTAGGTGCAAACGAGATGCATGGTTTGTGAAATTCTTGATAATTAACTTCTGGGCACTTTACTTTAATTGTTCAAATTAAAATCTGATGAGAGAGGTCTTGGTATGAACTTCATTGGAAAAGTACTTGGAAACATTTATCCTAGCCTTGGTGGACAAAATTATCGGGTACCTGTTGTTTGTGGGAGGTGACATGTATCCCATGAAATTAGTCAAGAAACAAGCAAGATGGCCCGAAGATCATGGTTATAAAAAAAGGACTTGGAATATGTGGAAATATAAGTTATTTAATGTATCAAATAGTTTAGCTAATGTAAGTATGGTTTTCAGCACAACCCATGTACTGCTTTATGGAAATAAAAATAGTTACCAATCTTAAAAAAAAAAGGTTTAGCTACCCCGCTCCCCCCCCCCCCCCCCATTTCACTCCTGAGAGGATATCTTAAGGTGTTTTCCCACCCTTGGGGTACAGAAATCACCCATGAAATGAAGCTAGTTCAACATGTTGTGTGGCTGACCTAAAAAATTTATGGTAATGAAAAGCAAACCCCTATATGCATTATACACATTGTCTGTGTGAGAAATATTGGAGAAGAATATTATTGAATAGTGTTTGCATTTTTACATTCACACTCTATTTGTAGACACTACATTACACTCATTTTCCAACTAGGACACTGCAATACAATCCTTTTCTAAGTAGGATTTATACTACTACTATTCCTATTCTGAGTAGGATTGTATATACTTATTCTAACACTCCACCTCAAGCTAGTGCATACTAGTTATATGCACCTAGATTGTTACGAATATAATTAATACAAGGACCAGTGGAGGTCTTGGTGAGATGTTTGTAAGTTGATTACTCGACTTCACAAAATTGACAGTCACTCTCAATGTGTTTAGTCTTCACATGAAATATTGGATTTGAAGCATAATGTTGATAAAACACAGAGTGATAAATTCTTGAAGTATAGTGTTGCCTCCATGTGACCAAGAGGTCATGGGTTCAAACCTTGGAAACAGCCTCTGGTGGAAATGCAAGGTAAGGCTACATACAATAGACCCTTGTGGTCAGATCCTCCCCAGACCCTGCGCATAGCGGGAGTTTTAGTGCACCAGGTTGACCTTTTTTTTAGTGTTGAACTTTCCAAGCCAATCTTGAGAAGACAAGACTCTCAATAAAACACAGAGTGATAAATTCCTGAATTACAGTGTTGAACTTTCCAAGCCAATCTTATGAAGATTGTTTCAGACCATTGAGTGACCTACAAAATTGACGTATAACATAGAGAATTTGTTAGGTATTTTATACCAAGATCGTAGAAGCTCTGGTACCACTTGTTAGGACTCGCAAGAATTAGCTATCATAGCAAAACAACCTCGAAAGACCATGAGTATGAAAATAAACGAGAAACATACCATGAAGACACAAATATTTAATAGTGGTTCAGTCAAACGACCTACTTAGTCCACTATATAAAAGAGAGTACACAGTATCGTGTGAGAAATAACCTTGCACTACTCACTCAGAATACAAAGAGGTTCACACAAGTATAAATATAACTCTTGTGACTCACCATTTCTTTCCTTACACAGAACTCTCTCACTCTTACGACTATATTGTGAATGGTACCAAACCAGAAGAGATGTGCCAATATTTATAGAGTTTTAAATATTTTCCTTCATGAAAAAAGATTCCATAAATATGGAGAATTTCTCTTTTCCTTTTTCTAAAAAAGAACCTCAATTATGGTAAGAAATTTAGGACTAATACCCGACAAATCTCCCCCTTGGCTAAATTTCTGACAAAATGAACTTGCCCCACCTTCTTCATACAATCTTCAATAGGTTGAATCTCCTCTGTAAATTCTATGTCTTGCCACAGAGAACCTCTCTAGAAAAATTTCTCCAACAATCTTCATTACTGTCAAATAGGTTGCAACTAAAACTAAACCCGCCAAGGTGAACACTTGTTTTTAATCTCGCTCTGCTACCGTGTGAGAAATATTAGAACAACAACAACATACCCAGGAAAATCCCACAAGTGGGGTTTGGGGAGGGTAGAGTGTACGCAGACCTTACCGCTACCATAGAAGTAGAGAGGCTGTTTCCTGTGAACCCTTATCTCAAAACCCGTAAGCAGCAAAAAACTAGATATGACACAAGGGATGACAATATGTAAATAAGATAAAACTAACACATAAGACGCCAGATACTGCGAACACATGAAAAAAAACACCTAACTCTACTATTAGCCCGCTACTCTAAGAAATATTAGAGAAGAATATTATTAAATTGTGTCTACATTATTACATTGGGGCTCTATTTATAGACACTAGATTAGACTCATTTTCCAACTAGGACAATACAATACAATCCTTTTTCCAAGTAGGATTCTATATACTATCTCTATTCCTATTCTGAGTAGGATTGTATATACTTATTCCTATTCTAACAGTCTGCTAGGTTGAGCAGTTGGTACTTGTTGGGTGATATCGATTCAATGTTCTATAATATGTGAGGATTCGTTTTGCAGAACTTATTGAAGAGGAAGTACACAAGAATATGGTAAATGCATGATTAATTCTAAGCAGATGTATATGATTGACTAACTGTGAGAAGGATCAAAGATGGAAGGGTGATTGGAAAAAAAAAAGAAATACTAAAAATGAACTAAGTTAAAACAAAAATTAAGCAAGAGAGGATATGTGGTTAGTGTGTTCAATTGAGAATTGTCCGAATTACCGTTTGCATGGTGAGGCTTGAATAGAACTTGTCAATATTGCTGGATAGATAATTTTATTAGTGGTGTGAAGAACTTCCCCAGCATTCTCTGTTCAATATTTTTGCTTCAATCCTTTTAGATTACTAAATCATTTAATTTGCTTGTGCAACAGGGCACTGTGCCTCTTTGAGCAGAAATCCTCCGATATTGCTGTAAGCTCTGGCGATGAAGATTCGAAGAGAGGCTTTATTTCCGCTTTGATTATGCCTGCAAGTCAGGAGTTACTTTGTGTTACAGCTGACCAGCAGTTTTTTATATATTATCCGGAGGAATCTGAAGGTAGTCTGAATCTACTTCTTAGGAAGAGGCTTGTTGGATACAATGAAGAGATTGTAGATATGAAATTTTTGGGCGACGAGGAACAGTTCCTTGCTGTTGCGACAAGTGTAGAGCAGGTCAGTTCTGCAACGTTTTCCTAGGTGTAAATTACTGACAGATGTATAGAATACGGCAGATAATGGCAAGGTTTGTGTGCCCGTCTTGAAGTTGCTCTTCAGCATTTGACATCTTTGAACACTTCTGCTGAAAGTTGAATTTAATGACTTGTGGGGGGTTTATAGAGAACATTGTTTATTTAATTTGGCTATCAAAACCATGTCACGATATCATATTTGTGGATTATCGGGATTATGTTCATGAGATATATTCATCAATTGTTTTGCAGTAGTTTTTGGTTAGTTTAGTGGCCTTGAACTTTTATTGAGCCATATTGAGGATGTTGCTCTTTTCTCCATTCTCATTTGTTGTTTCACAACTGATGTGATCTTTGATATGCTTGACAGAAAAATGGTCGATGTTACTGTTTTTGCCTGCCATTTTTGATAAAAAATGATTTTTTATCCAAAAGTTGCTTTGGCCTCGGTTCTTAGAAATTTACTGAACCCATGAACATGTATCATTTATCTAAATGGATCTGTGAGAAAGTGTGCATCAAAATGATTTCCTTTATAATTTGTTCTTATAATTCTATACATTTTTGAAGAATATTGATGAATAAGAACTGAATAGATTTTTTAATGTTACACATAGTGTTCTAAATCTAATAGTCCAAGCTGTTCTTCTTTATCTCTCCATTTATTTTAAAAGCCTCCTGTCTGGAGAGAAAGCATGTTAGTCTAGTACTCCTTTCTATTTATTTTTATGTGACACAAGAGTTAGAAATTGGCCTTGCCTGTATCAAAGTAATATTTGGAATTTACTTTTGATTAAGCAGTCCTCACATCATTCTTTAATTTACACTCTTTTCTGAGTTACAGGTGCGAGTGTATGATCTTACATCAATGTCGTGCTCTTATGTCTTGGTTGGGCATACTGATGTAATTTTGTCCCTTGATACCTGTGTATCAAATACTGGAAGAACACTTATTGTAACAGGAAGCAAGGACAACACAGTAAGTCTATCTTATCTCTTTCTGCTCTTTAGACACGTGCAGCATTTGATGTATGCTTTTGCTTTTAATCTTTATCTGCTAGGTTTCCAATATGTATTTTGCTATGCAAGACTAGTATCAAATTTTTTTTGCTATTCTGATTCTAGTGCTTCAATAGGTTAGGTTATGGGATTGCGAGAGCAAAGCTTGTGTTGGAGTTGGCATAGGTCACATGGGAGCAGTTGGTGCTGTTGGTTTTTCAAAGAAACAGAGAAATTTCTTTGTGAGTGGTAGTAGGTAAATGATATCTCTGAGGGCATGTCCGTCTTCTGCATATTGCATATAAATTTGTATTGAGAAAAGCATCTTAACAACCTTGGTCAATGCAAATTGCATCTCAATGACATTTTAAGGAATCAAAATCATGTGTCCTAAAAAAATCTTTCAGCTTCATTGTTGAATTTACAAGTAGGAACTCATACAAGCACATTTATAATGTTTGCTTTTAGAATCAGTTTACAATTAATTCTTTGACATGACTGTCCTCTAGTTGATCCTTTATAAGAATTAAAACTATAATGTTATACAAAGAACAAAGCCCAAAAAACCCACAGTTGAATGTGACTGAATGTTTTGGTGATGCGAACCTCCATGTTGTGAAGTGGATTGATCAGATCCGTGCGTCATTTGTCTCTTGAACAAACCCATCTACTCCTAGAGGTCTTGGCAATAATTCTCTTTCTGAATTATTATGCTCAACTTGTTTTTTTTTTCCGAGTAAAAAAAAAAGATGGGTTAATTCTTAAAAGAAAAATCTGTTACGAGATGTTGATTGTTGAAGCAAAGTAGTTTAAACTGTTCCCTTATCATATCTTCAAAAAATTTATTTCTTCTTTCTGCATTCTTTCAGTGACCGTACTCTAAAGGTATGGAATGTGGATTCTATCTCTGACAACAATGAAGAAGTTCTAACTTTGAAAGCAAAAGCAGTTGTCGCAGCACATGATAAGGATATTAACACCTTGGCGGTAGCACCAAATGACAGTCTTGTTTGCAGTGGGTCCCAGGTTTGTAACATCGAAACATCTGATTAAAGCTTGGCATAGAAGAGCTGCTGCAGGGGACATTTACATCTTATCCTTGTATATTTTTCTAAATCTTTGTTCCGCTCTTGTCATATTACTAGGATCGTACTGCTTGCATATGGAGACTTCCAGAACTAGTACCAGTGGTCACACTGAAAGGGCATAAAAGGGGGATATGGTCTGTGGAGTTTTCGCCAGTTGATCAATGTGTGATGACAGCTTCTGGAGATAAGACGATAAAGATTTGGGCAATATCTGATGGATCTTGTTTGAGATCATTTGAAGGACATTCATCTAGTGTGTTAAGAGCGTCATTTCTCACCCATGGCACTCAGATTGTTTCTTGCGGTAACATGACATTCTGGAAGCCATTGTAGCTTTATGTAATTATTGATTTGCTGTTCCTTGTCTCATGTTTTTGCTAAATAATGACCATTTCTCCAGGTGCTGATTGTTTGGTGAAGTTGTGGACAGTTAAGACCAATGAGTGTATTGCGACTTATGACCAACATGAGGCTAAGGTGCTCAAATTTATGTTAATTTATATCCATTTCTTGTAAACAAGCATTACATTATCTTTACCCTTGAAGATCCAATTGTTCTGAGTTGATGAGCACAGTTAATTTGGTTGTTGAGCTCCGCTATTGTTGATGTTTATACAACAATATTTGAGTGCATGACCAAAGATTGATGAATGTTTTTCTTAAACTGTTATTTGAATTTGACAATTCATTGACAACTGAGGAGCAAAGGTTGTGTCCTAGCCTGTTGATCGATGATTTGGTTGTCCAGTTAAAATTACCTGCAGTTCTGAATGGTACTGATATTTGAAAGAAGTGGAAGAATGGGCTGAGAAGCTCTGAGGAAAACATAAGAGAAAGCATGAATATTCAGTTCTCAAGTAGAGCTGTTTATGGACTTGGCATATTCTTGAATTTCACGTTCTGCATGAAATTACCTCATTCGCTACTGCATTCTGGTACCACATATTATTAGGTCCTTGAATGTGATTGTAAAATCTCTCTATTGAGAGGTCAAATGTCTACTTGACTGAATAATTTTGCCGTTACTTCTAGTAAGCATTATCTTTACAATGATAGGTGAGCTAAGTCTGCTAATTCAGTGTTTTGTACACAGAATAGTTGCTGACACTAGTTCATTTTGTTAATTCTAGTCAGTTGTTTCTCAGATTTTTGCCAAACAGATGGGATTGGTAATATCTTGTTTTCTTCTCTTAAACTTGTTATCCAGATTTGGGCCCTGGCTGTTGGTAAGAAGACAGAAATGCTTGCAACTGGTGGTGGTGATGCAGTGATCAATTTGTGGCATGACTCAACAGCTTTAGATAAGGAGGAAGCTTTTCGTAAAGAAGTGAGTGATATATCACCTTTTCTCTTGATATGATATTCATCGAACAAAGTTCGCTTGGACTATGCTATGTATGAATGATCTTTTCTATTTCATAGGGGATCTTGGGGTGAGTGTTACGTGATGTTAAGTAGTTCTGCCGAGGCATAGTTTCTGTGGGAGAAATGAGTTCTTTGTCAATGGGCGTTTTCATGCTCCGTTGAGGTACCAATGGCTTGATCACACTGGATTTTGTCTCCCAAATGTCTAGAGTAATTCTTGAAGAATGTTGCTTATGCTCTAGCTTTATAATTGCTTCAAGGAGTACTTGCAGTTAATCTATCAGATTAACAATATAGCCTTGTCACTCTGTCTGCCTTTCGAAATATTTTGAGAGGATCTGGGAACTATTTGTGTGAGCAATTCAGGTTACCTATGGTTTTAGAGCCATATTAGTAAAATAGAGATAGTTTACTGGGTGCTATGAGCTGTTTTTCAAATTATATTATACATTAGTAAAGAAAGAACGAGACCTGGTTTGTTTCTGATGTGGTTATGTCTGAAAATTTATTACAGAACTTCATGTGATGATATCAATATGTTGCTTGTGCAGGAGGAAGGCGTTCTAATGGGTCAAGAGCTAGAAAATGCTATAATAGATGCTGACTACACAAGAGCAATTCAGATTGCATTTGAGCTTCGCAGACCACATAAACTTCTAAATTTATTTGGCGAACTCTGCAGGTAGTCTTGACTTCTCCAGTTTCCCCCTTCCCCCCTCGTTTTTTTAGTGATGGCTCTATTTGTTTGCTTCATTTTTGGTTATCATGGTGAAAATGCTATTGTACCACAAATTTCATCTTACATCTAAGCTCTTGCCAGGAAGGGCGATATGGAAGATCATATAGGAAAAGCACTAAAGGCTTTTAGTAGGGAAGAGTTTGGCTTGCTTTTGGAATATATCCGGGAATGGAATACGAAGCCAAAGTTTTGTCATATTGGACAGTTTGTTCTTTCGCGGGTATACAGTATTCTCCCAGCTACCGAGATTATTAAGGTACCATTGTGTTTTCCCCTTTCATACTAAGTAGAAAATTTGATCATAAAATTAGAAATAGAAAGTGTTCAAATGCTCAGTAGGTTCATTGCTATTTTTCATAAAAGTGAAGTCCACTAACTGGCCAGTGAAAACCTCGATAAACATTTCTCTGTTGCCTTGACGGGCCTTCAAAATGTTGTTATATGCTATAATCTCTATCAACAAAAAGTGATTTCGTATATTAGCTTGGTGTATTGGTCTTCTCAGTGCTCGAGTTTTTTTCTTTTTTAGCAAGAATGTCCATTTAGTTTACATGCTTGATAAGACATACATTTGACTTGACTCTATAATGCCATGCTGTGCTCAAGGCTCTGGTTGTGTTGCAATTTTGCTGTACTTGAAACTAGTTTTACTTGCCTAATTCTTTCCTTAGAGATCTTACCCTTTTCCTTCTCACTATATAGGTACCGGATTTTACAGAACATCTTGAAGCTCTTGTTCCGTATTCTCAGAGGCATTTCAGTAGATTAGATAGATTAGTGAGAAGCCTATTCATGCTCCAGTATACTAAAGCTGGAATGTCAATCATGGAGCCAGAAGGTAATGAGGGGAAGTTGGAGGACAAGGATACTAAACTTCCTAATGCTGCAGATATCGAGCAGTTAAGTGACATTACCTCAGCGGAGGAAGAGCAGCAACATAAAGAACTGAAAGAAAAGAGTGCTTCAAAAAAGCGAAAAAACAAATCAAGACATGCTACTAGTAAGAAAGTGAAGTGTGGTGACTAACAAGTTTGATTCAGTGGCGTAAGCTGCTGCATTTTCCGATTAGTTGAGCTAGTTCCTTCCCTATGTCGAGCTTGATGTTCCAGGTCTTCACTCAAATGGGTTGCACATGCAAAGCGCGGGAGGCATATCCGTCGTCTCTTTTTTCTCTCCTGCCATTTTTTTTTTATATAATAGCCTGTAGAATACATCAGTATAATTTTCAACTACTGTAAAGATGTTGGGTAGCAAAGGAAAATTTTTTGAGAGTGGTAGTTTACACTGACTGACCCCTTTGTATTTCAAGGCACTCATAATTATTGTTTATTTCAATTTTAATTTAGAGATGTTGGATTCAAATTCTGCTATAGAAATATTTTTCCTTTTAATGTGTTTTACAAAACTCTAATACGAATATCAAATATATGACATGGTAATTAAGGAAATGAAACTTATATGTCAAAAAATGGGAATATGATAGGCCATTGTATATGTATTATGTACATAGATATCCATGGCTATCCAGTAAATCTGGATCTCATCATATGCTTATATTAATGCCCGTTTGATTATGAATATTATTTTTTTAAATATTATTTTCATACAAAACAAATTTATTTTTTCGTATTTCATAATTTTCATGGTCAAATGAACTTATCTGAAGTTCTCTTTGCGTGAGGCGTATTCTCACATTTCTTGCTTTGGAAAGTCGTGCCTATTCTTTATTAGGATAATATAACTAAAAAACAAAAGAGGAAAAATCAAATAGTAGTACAATTATTTCACGACATTGATGTCTTATTTCATCTTGGAAACAAGAGAAAACTCCAATATAAATGTAATTTTCTATCATCTTCATTCATTTTTTTCTTGTCAACCTTTAAAAATTGAAGAGATAATTAAATAGAATTTTACATGGCCAAGAAACCAAGAACAACTTATTTTTCAAGATATTATGTTTATTACATTCAAAGGGTAATTTGGCAAAGTTATATAATTTGATTGTATAATTCTTTTTCTGACACAACAATACAATTTGAATTAGTAGCAAAAGTAAATACTAAATAATTTCTTTTTTTCTTAAACTGTTGATGTAAAATCATCTTCCCTCCAATAAAAAATTTTGAAAAAAGACCTGCAACGTAGGCAGAAATGCGTTCCGCGGAATATATGACTCATGCTCCTCTAAGTTCTTTAAATTTCGTGGATGGCGTAGCTACCGAGACCAATGTAGTCAATTATGTCTCTCTTAGAAGTTGTTTAGCTACCTTTCACTTTTTCTTAAGGGTGTTGTCGAACCTTATCATGACAACTAAAATGGGACAAAACAACAACAACATACCCAGTGGAATCTCACAAGTGAGGTCTGGGGAGGATATAATGTACATAGACCTTACCACTACTTCATAGAGATAGAGAGACTGTTTTCAAAAGACCCTCGTCTTAAAAATATCAAACCCCATAAGTAGAAGATACTGGATATGATTAAAAAAAAAAGGAAAGGAAAAGGAAAAGACTAAAGTGGAAAACAAATAATAGTATATAAATACAACAAAAGTAATAAATATAAAGCGGACAATGACAACACACGATATAAAGATACAACTAATGTTACTAACCTACTATATCACAAGGCTAGACATGTTCCTACCCCTACTAGCCTATTAATCTACTACCCTAATCTACGACCTCCATTCCTTTTTATTTAAGGTCATGTCCTTGGTGAGATGATGTTTTTTTATATCCTGTCTAATCACCTTCCCCCAATATTTTGTCGGTCTACCTCTACCTATCTGCGTGACTCCTAAATTCAACCCCACAAATCTCTTAACCAGAACATCAATACTCCTTCTCTGTACATGCTCAAACCATCGTAGTCTCGTTTTCCTCATCTTGTCAACCACAACTGCCATCCTAACTTCTCTCGAATAGTCCCATTCCTCATCTTATCACCTCTGGTATGTCCATATATCCATCTCAACATCCTCATCTCTACAACTTGTACCTTCTGGATATGTGAGTTTTTGACTGACCAGCACTTTACACCATATAACAACTCCATTCTATAAAACTTACCTTTAAGTTTATGTGGTTCTTATCACACAATACTCCTGAGGCAATCCTCCACTTCACCATGCTGTCCCAATACGATGTCTGACATCATCATCAATATCACCATTACCCTGGATGATGGACCCAAGATATTTAAAACTTCCTCTTTTGGGAATAGGTTGAGTGGCAAGTTTCACTTCAATGTCCGCTTCATCCCTCGCAACATTGAATTTACACTCAATGTATTTTGCTTCGGTCATGCTCAATTTGAATCTTTTGAATTTTAAAGTATGTCTCCACACTTTCAACCTATCACTAACTCTATGTCGAGTCTCATCAATGAGTAGTGAAGAGAGTAATAAATAAAATAATAATCTAATTAAAATAAATAATTCTTAATTTTTCTAATTTAATGGAGTGGACAAGTAAACCACATTAGTGACACATTCAAAAGAGACATTTGTCCAATGTAATCCATCTCTTTTGAGAACAACAAATAGTTGCACAAAATTGAAGTCTGGACAACAACACTCAACTAACTTTCCTCACAAAGTTGGTACGTTCCTTTTGACTACTTGCAACATTTATTATAGTTTTGCGTGTGAACAGCACAGACTTCAAACTTCAAAATTCAACATTCATAAATTTTGATCCACAAAAATACTCTCTCCGTCTCATATTATCAGGACACTTTTTATTTTACACAATTATTAAGAAATTATTAATATATTATTGAATTTTATTATTTTACCCTTCATTTATATCAATGTGCATTAAATTAAGTTAGAAAAAACTATTAATACTCTAATTAATGGTGAGGATAAAATAGAAAAAAATAATTAATTCTATTTTAATTTAATAAGTGCCCTTATAATATGAGATAAATATTTATAAAAAAATACTCTTATAATATGTTACGGAAGAGTAATTAAAAGGACCTCATTTCTCTCTCTAATCTTTCTGTTTTCTGCTCATTGCCAGTTAGCTAAGCTTTTTTAATAGCCACACGAACAGTAGAAAGAATTTAATGCAGATTTATTACTCCTCTTTTGTATTATTTGTCAACTTTCCTCTTTTACGCCTATCTTAAAAAACCATACAAAAAAAAGAATGGTATACTCTTTCTAAAAGTTGAAGCTTTATACTCATTCATTCTATTTCATGTGACATCGTTTCTTTCTTGGTTCGTCCAAAAAAGAATATTATTTTACTCTAATTAGAAACAATTTACTTTTAAAATTTTTTACTCTTTATGAAATGTCAACCACACAAATATTTAAAAATAATTTTAGACCACAAATTTTAAAAGTCTTTCTTTTTTTTGTTAAATATCGTGCTAAATCAAAGAATACCACATAAAATAGGACGAAGAAAGTAATATTTAGCGAGTGTTTAACTATGTTTGGTACTTTTATTGTGAAATTTGAAAAGAACATTTTAGTTTTTGATTTCAAAGTGAAAATGATAGGAGTATTTGAAAATTAGAGTCGTGGTTAAGAATATAAATTAAAATTATTTTAAATCCTTTTTGTGAGTATTTTGAATAAATAATATGAAAATATTCTTTTTTTATGCATACTTAAGAAATCATAAAAAAAAGGGTGTAAAAACTCCTTTTGAAAGTTGGAACTGTAAAACATCTAGTAGGTATTTGATCATGTTTCGTTTCGTTGTGAAATTTGAAAAGTAGCTTTTTATTTTCAAAATAAAAAATCGGATACAAATTGAAATTGTTTTTGACTTTTTGTAAGTCTTTTGTTTTTTAAATTCTTGAAACTTCCAAAATTAAGTTTAACATTGAATTTCAAAATTTTATGGTCAAACATGTTGTTCGGAATTTAATTATCGGAATTTCTTTTTTAAAAAAATTAATGTCCAAACTCATGGTTTGATTTTAAGGATAAAATCGAAAAAATTTAATTAATTATATCTTAATTTTGTAAATAGATGAATAATTTGAGACGACTCATTTAGTAACGTGGACCACTAATATTTGAGTAAAGATTTATGAAAGGCTGTTTGGTATAGGCTGTATCTAACTAACAATTGTACAGTATTTGTTTGCCAACCATCTACTTATCTGCACACTCTTTAAATGTTATGTTTCCTATTTTTCTTCTTTAAATACCATGACTTTTTCTTGTTATCCTACTTGCATACCTTGTGTTTGTTGTTTTGCTTAGCTGAACTTTAGTTCTAAAGGGGTTGCTTTTAGTTGATTAACTCTGTTGTTGTGTAGTCATGATTATTGCAGCAGATTTCTATGACCAACAGGATTCAATGTTTTGTTCAAAAAGAGTTTGTGTGATGGATGCTGCTGGTCAGCTGGGATCTGCCATCGTCCATCGGCTCTTGCTCAGAGGTTATACAGTCCATGCCGCTTTTCAAAATCATGGTTTGTCTCCAAACTTAATTTGTGGAATTACACTGTTATGTTATTGTGTGGTAGACATAACTTTTAGTGTTTATTGATATTAAATTTAGTATGAAGAATTACTACCTACTATACACAAATTTAACCTCACATGTGAATATGGGAGAAGGAAGTCTTGGAGTAACTGGTAAAGTTATTGTCACGTGACCAAGAGGTCACAGGTTCAAGCCTTGGAAAAGAAACGCAAAGTAAGCCTGCGTACAATAGGGTCTTTGTGGTTGGGCTCTTTCTTGGACCCTGCGTATAGCGAGAGCTTACAAGCTCATGACCTGTGATGCTTGGACTCTTCAAAACTGTTACCGCCCTCGTATCTAATCCTGAAAAAAAATAGCATTTTTTGGAGGATCTAACATAAGTCTGAGCAATATAGCTCATGACTATTCAATTAGTTGTTTTTCTTGGTGGAGTTGAAACAACTGTGGTAGTTGCTCATACCTGGTCTTAATTAGGCCTTTATTTCATTAAGTCTACCATTTTATTTTAAACTTTGAAACAGGACACCACACAAAAAGGGTGTAACCTTTTCCAATTTAAGTTGAGACCTTTTCTATTAAGTTATGGGATGAGTTGTGTGATTGGAGAGGTAGAGGTATGGTAGTGGCAGAGCCAGCATTTCGTCAAGGGTGTTTATTCGTTTAGAACATGGGTGGATGATTTTTGTATCAAGGATGTTCAACAATTGATATATATCAAAATATCTATATATAACCTATATATTCGAAAAAAATTCCGACGAAGGATGTTCATCTGACTATCCTTGGGTGAATGTAGCTCCGCCCCTGGCCACTTTAGGGGATTATACTTAAGTAAGTTGTTGTTGCTGTGTGATTGGATAGAGAGAGGTAAATAAAGAGCTGTCAAAGTAGTTGAGGCTGGAGATTTATGTATTATCATTGTTATTGATTCATAGTTGTATACTGATGATATTACTAACTGTAACATTTAATCTTTCTTTTTATAAACCTGTTAAGACCATCTGACCTATTCAAAGTTTATAAACTGAATCTTGAAATTGAAAATCTGACCCTAAAAATTTGATGATACAGATGAAATGCAATGTTTTAAGAGGAAATATGGTTGTGGCAATGTGGATAACAGCAAAAGCAAGAAATTGATATGTTTCCATGCTGACCCATTGGATTATCATAGCATAGTAGATGCTCTCAAAGGTTGCTGTGGTCTGTTTTACTCGTTCGAAGCTCCCTCTGACTATCCTACCTATGACGTGAGTTATTCCACAAACTACTAGATTACAATATCTCATTGTACTTGGAATAGAGTAAAATAGAAGATGAACCTGTAAGATCCTAAGTAGTAGGAGGAGCCTGATGTCACGGACTTAGAACTCTCGCTAAGACTCCCGTGCGGCAGTTATCAATTTGCTCATGTGTGGAACTTCCAAAATGAGGTTCTCTAGATTGAGGTCGATGTGTTAAGAGCTCGTCCAATTAACTAGATCATTGGGTTATGATGCAGGAATTGATGGGAGAAATGGAAGTCCGAGCAGCTCACAATGTGATGGAAGCCTGTGCACAAACTGACACCTTAAACAAGGTAGTTTTTACATCGTCTGCAACAGCTGTGTTATGGGGCACAAGGAAGAAGGACCAACATGACTCTCCTGTTGCTTCCCATTCTCATTCCTATGTCGATGAAAGAGACTGGACTGACATCAACTTTTGCAAAAAATACAAGGTAAATTACCTACTCAATCCTCCACAATTCGGCAACAACTAGAAACTAGTTGTGAAAGAACCTAGCTTTTATAAGCATCGATGGATTAAACCAATTTTATAAATAAGAAATGATGCATTTAAATAGAAGCATTGAGACTGATAATTGAAAAAGGACGGATAAGTTAAAAGATTGGCCAAACAAAAATGTTTATAAGTCGAAAAGTCACAAGTTGAGGTAGACCAACTTATGGTTTTGGTTTATTTTGGCTTACACACTTGACCTATGGGTACTTTTTATGTATAGAAAACACATAGATAAGCTAAAAAGTACTGCTTACTGTATCGTCTCTAAAGTCTAACATGAATTGGCATGACAGTTATGGCACGGGCTGTCAAAGACACAAGCGGAAAAAGCAGCGTGGGCATTGGCAATGGACAGAGGAGTGAACATGGTGTCCATAAATGGAGGATTATTAGTTCATCCAGACCTCAGCATACGAGAACCTTACTTGAAGGGAGCTGCAGAAATGTATGAAGATGGTGTGTTTGTTGCAGTGGACCTCAAGTTCTTGGTAGATGCCCATATGTGTGTGTTTGAGGATGTTTCCTCTTACGGACGATACTTATGCTTCAACAGAGTCATAAACTCCAGTAAAGACGCTGCCACACTAGCCAATATGCTTCTGCCTTCTTCCACTTCATCAAAAACACAAAGGTAAATTTTATCATCATCCTTGATTCATAGTAACCACCACCAAGTTCATTCTACTTTTGGCTTACCATTTACGCGTGAACTGCAGTTTGGAGGATGATATTGTATACGAGCAAAGGATCAGCAACAAGAAACTAAATAAGCTGATGCTAGGATTTGATACTGGATTGGAAGTCCAAGTCAATTGATTAATGCCATCACTTTGTATAAAGCATGGCGCGTACAGAACTAATCAAAGAATATTCTTTTGCTCCAAAGACAAGTCAAATTCTTGATGGATTTTGGAGATTGAAGACCTCATTATAAGTTTATTACAATTCTTTTTTCCATTTGTCTGAAGAAATCTGTTACAAATTTCACTTACAAGAAAGTTGCATATAAAGAAAGCATAACAGAAATGTCAAATGACCAAACAGAACTATTTTTTCATAGAGCCAAGCTTTGATATATGTAACAATAACTAGTAGTACCTATTCCACTTGAAAATTACTACAGAACGAAATCAATTGAAAATGGATTTCTTTTATAATCTGCCCATCCTTTCTATGTATATTATATGTTTTTTTTTATAGCTATACTTCAATTTTTCGGAAACAACCTCTCTATCTTTATAAGGTAGTAGTAAGGTCTGCATACATTTTGCCCACCCTAAACCTCACTTGTGAATATATTTCAATGTAACAGGCCAAAAAAAAAAAAATCGAATCACACAAAGTTATTAAGAGAGATTGATTGTATAAGCAAATAAATGCATAAACGATATTTACAATATGATCCGCCCTTGCCCAGTATATTAACTAAGCTCAAAGGCTAAATATGTCATTTAAAACATGAGTTTAATTTCCGTATCCGATCACCTAAAGATAACATATAGTGAATCGGAAAAATAAATTGCATTAGTGACCCAAAAATTAAAATTACGAGGAGTTAAATCCGGACTGGTTGCTCGAGGTAAAGTGTCAACAACTTTTTTATAAAATAGTATCACAACAGTTACATGAGCAGTAATGGTATTTTAATCTCACACATTATAATACCACAAATACAATAGTGGAATAAGAGACTCCGATTGAAAATGAAAGTTCATATCCTTACAGCTCATATTCATCGAATGAAATGATGAATCAACGTCTACTAATAAAAAAGAGAAAGTACGTCAAATCTCTTTTTTTTAGCACTTTAACTATACAAGCATTCACATATCCTCTTAATTTCAAGTGAATTAAACTCAGTCTAATCTACAATACCAGTCTCACAATGAAAAGTGCATGCTTCGTCTGTCAGGTTGGTGCTACCACATCAGAGCCACATAAAAAATTATATCCATATTTATCTTTTAACTTTTTTAATTATTATTACACAATTATAAAACATCAAGTAATTAATCACCAAAAATTCAAGAATGTTGCATCAAATTTTGTACTGTTAATGTAGGCACAAACCTTGTTGATGAGTTCTAATAGTTTAAGGGTATTTTGCCCCTTTTTCATTTCTATTAGAAAGAGGTATTTTTTAGCCAAAAATTTTACGACGGAGTATTTTGCTACATTTCAAGTAGTTTGAAGATATTTTTGACTCTTTTTCTTAAAAGAAATTAAATTTATTTTTTGACTGTCAAAACTTTAATTTTAATTTTGAAGAAAATTAACTTAATTTGAGAGATAATAATGACAAAGTTTCATGCTTTACATGATTTATTTTACTAACTTGAGTTTACACGAGGAAAAAAAAATTAAAAATGAGGAATGAGCGTGTAGAAAAAAGATGGCAGGAGGAGCAATGGGAACTTTGAAGAAGGTGAAAAAGGATGTGTTGGGCGTGGAGGGAGGGTGTCTTAATTTTTTTTTTAATTTTATGTAACACGTATATATGAATCACTAATCACCCATGTAGTTAAAGTGCTTTGTTGAAAAGTCAATAAGAAACTATTCCATCATCCGTATTATAATCCTGAATAACTGTCTCAAAAATAATCCTCAACCAAACCACCTTTGAAACATTACTGGCAATTACCATACCAGAATTTTGTTACATTATGATAATACAATCTTCTTCTTATGTTTTCCACTCACTACTAAGGGAACCTTTCTCCATTACATTTTGACCCAGAATTACTACACCGGATAGGATATTCACAACAAAATACCTACAAACATCAACTTAGAACTTCTGACGGAACAACGTTGAAACATTTTTATTAAACCACTGCATCTCCATGATCAACGCCCATACGAGACTTTGCACGGACATCTCAGGCGCTTAATGACAGGGAAATTACCGAGGACAACTTGTACTTGCGTACTTTAGTTGAACCTTTTGGTTGAATTTTGATCTCAGTCCTGGAATGGACAGTGACTTCTTTCCAGTCAGAAGCTGATGCCCCTTCACCACGATAATCCCGAAGACAGTAGAGTACTTGGAGCTTGGAAGGAGCTGCAACTCCCAAAACAACAGAAGTATCTCTTAGATTCGAGGAAAATATGAACATAGTATCCGGTTGACATGTATAACCACTAATCAAGTACAATCAGGTAAATGCATTTTCCAACTAATAGTTATTTTTCTTACCTACACCAAACATGCTTGTTTTCTGGATTGTCACTCTACTAACTTTTGATCTCTTGATGTTTCCCAATGCCCGAAGATCTTCATTGTCCCCTTTGAACTCGAGAAACTCTCCAAGGACAAATTTATTACCTTTGAGCTCTAACCTGTATGTATCAGAATAATTTGAGTAAAACTTCCAAGTTGGTAATGCCTTCATCTAAACTGCAACTCTGCAAGGATATATGCTAATTTCTTCCATGAGAAGAGGCAGAATGTCTACTAACTCATGAACATCTGCATTATTGCTTTTCTAGAAATAGCTTTGATCTCCTTGATATTCTCTGTCTCTCTCTCCCCCTTCCCCACCCAACCCCGGTACCAAGAAAGAAGAAGAAACACACACTCTGCAAACAAACACTTCTCTCGGGAATGGTGGACTTTATTAGCCAACATTCTCTTGCTTGATGCCATTCTTCCATGGCTGTTCAAGATCATACATTGCAAATAAATTATTAAAGGACCAAAACACTTTCTTGTAGGTCTTTAACTGTAACTCCATGAATTTTGACGTTCTAGCAAGAGGGTCAACATTCTTGGTCATGACGAACAAACCAACTGTTTCTATTTAATTCAGGAAAAAATTAGTGTCATAAAACAACATAAAGATGAATGCAATGCAACAGACCTGTCCCACATTGGAGCTGTGCTGAGTACAACATTAAGCTTCTCTCGTATTGATTCCTGCGTTTCCTTCTTTCCACCATGAAACGCACCTTTAATCCAACCAGAAAGCATGCTTGATTCAGGTTTTAGTTGTATCCATTGGTCATATGTTATGACCTCGGAGGGAAAAGAGTCTGAGACAATAGTACTGCATCAAAGAAGTGTCAATATTTACAAGATGCATGTTTAATGATCACAAGAGAAACATAACATCAGAACAACATAAACAATCTAATTACAAAGTTAATTCTAAATAGTTATTATTTATTGTCTATTTTGTTTACATGGAGTAAATCAAGTGTTCATGTTTATTTGGAATTGTTTGCCTATTTTGTTTAATTTCTTTAGAGTTTTATCAGTTAAGATTGATGAGTGAATAAACTCTCATAGGCTTTATCTTATCAAGATTTATGCAACTCAACTTTTTTAAGGGTTACATAACTATATTCTATGTCAACTACTCCTTTTCGAATGACTTCACCAGTTTAACCTACGAAATAGAAGTACAAGAACCCCATCTATTTTCTTTTTACAAAGGTAAGAGCGACAATCATCTATGATAACAGTAACCTCACATTTGTTCAGAAATCCAGAAAGAAATAATATCCCTTTAGTTGCATAGAAGTGCTTTCTATCCCGTCAAAAGCTTGTTGGTTCATTCTCGCCAAATACTCATAAAATAACAGTGGAACTCCTTCCCATGCTTTAGTTCTCATGGTTGATAACTTCTATCGTTGTAAGTAAACATATTCCTTGTGGCACTTTCCTTGCTTCATCTTGAAATTTTCTATTTATGATGTTGCAAGATACTTGTATTTCCGAGTAACAGAAGGAAAGTTATATCATGCAAACTATATGTTGGGCAAGCCCGGTGCACTAAAAAACTCCCGCTATGCGCAGGATCGGGGGAAGGGCCTGGCCGCAAGGGTCTATTGTACGCAGTCTTACCTTGCATTTCTGTCAGAGGTTGTTGCCAGAGGCTTGAACTCCCGACCTCTTGGTCATACGGCAGCAACTTTACCAACAACTTTATTAAACTACTACAAAGAACTATTTTTTCTTTTGACTTCAGGAAGAGTTTTTTCATTCTTTTGTGATTATTTTAATACCGAAAGGATTTCTAGAGAGCATAACAGTATTTAGCACCCTTTACTTAACGCATGAACAAATACTTCTATTGAGGTTTATTCTATGATTCTATCGGTTAATTTTTTTTCCTGAATCAAGTGGCCTGCACCCAAGTGCCTCAAAGAGTGTTTTTGGCTCTGCAGGGATTAGATCGAGACGTGACATCGCTAACATCGGACGGGTCCATCTCTCAGCTAGCTACTTACTTAATAACATGATATCCCTAAAGCTGTAATGAAGTTCACCAAGCTATTCAATGTTACACCAAGGCGTGAAAAAATGAGTGGACAAACAGTATCATGATTAGGGGACACAACAAAGGATAATATCCAAAGTTGTGAGGCTATAAAACTTATGATCCATACAACTAAACTTTGAGGGAAAAGCTATACACGTAAATTTGAGAGTACTACAAGGGTGATTGAGAACCAACTTAGGATTTTTCCTATGAAGGTGCAACAAAGGTTCTAATTTTGCTAAAGTAGATCATCAAACATTATAGGATATGGAGGAAGTGTCTAGACATAAATAGAACATCAAAAAGATCCTTAGTGGATGTAGGTGAAAAAAAGAATTCATATCAAATATAAATATGTAGTAGAGGATAAGAATGCAAGGCAAAGGGGCTGCCACAAATGTGAAAATAGTGATAGCAGATATTGAAGTAGTAGTTTAGCCATTGCGCTCTCTCTCTCTCCACCCCCCACCCCCCACCCCCCGCTTTCTCCCTCTCTCTCTCTCTCTCTATCCCCCTCCCTCCCTCCCTCTCCCTCTGTGTCTGTGTGTCTGTAGGTTCAATCACTAAGAGTGCTTGAAAAGAAGAGTCAAATTATCTCATGTCTACCATGTAGACTCTTCAATGGAATTTTAGCCTTAGTTGGTCAGTACCAAGAAGGCAACCTGTCTTGCCTCAGTCCCTCAAACGCCTTCTCTATCTATCATTAGACATATGGTGGGTGGCATACCTCACTAAACTACTGATCGCAAAGCTATCACCTGGTTAACCAACCATCATATTTATCTATGGAGCTGGGATGGATCTTTAATGCCTTGGGCAGCTAGGAACAACGACTTGCATTCAGTTCAATTTATAAAATCTCACATCTCAAGAGTGTTCCCTTGGGAAAAAAAAAATGCTCCTCAAGCTTCAAATATTTTGAAGAATTAATGTGTAATACATGCTGAATCTCAACATTGTTATGATATCTAACCGGCAGATATGAGAATGCATACCGGAAACTGGGGTTTGAACATATTACTTTGCAAGACAAAAATCCTTCTGGAAGAGTGACGCCCCTTTGTTCAAGGTAGGATTCAAGAATAGGAACTAATTGTTTTGCTTCTGCCACCTGAAATATAGAAATTTATAGTAACAATGCACAAAACTAAAATCTTGATATCAGAAGAAGAAAAGCAAATTCCACTAATCAATGACAAATAATAGAAGATGACAAGTCGTTTGATAAGATGAAACGAACCCCAACGTGTTTGATATAGAGACATAGTTGTTGTATACACTTGGAAAGAACTAATGCAATAATCAACCAAGCATTAGGTTGCATCTGAATGGAATTATTCTCAACTGAACATTTTTGTAACTATGATCTCCGTCTTAGCTTGCACGTACTGCGACTATTCCACCTGAACCTGCTACCTCCACTAGCACAGGTACCGAGTTACTCCATCCAACCAAGCTTAGGCAAACAGAAAGTATTTACTACCTCCATTGGATTTGAACTAGGATACCACATGATTCTCATCCCAGCTCATTGACCACTAGGTCACACCCATGGGTGCAATTTTATTTTATTTTATTAGTACGCCCTTGCGTGCAATTCTCAACTGAAAATCGTAAAGCAGAATTTTGATACAGAACGTATTAAAATCTCAATTCAGAACTCATTTTTTATAAGGCAAGTAAACTTTATTTATGCTAGTGCCCAATAGGCGCTGCAGAATCATCAAACAATCTCACTTCACAAATTTATGAGCACTTAATCCCGCATGTATCCTCAAACAAAGATGACCTTACTTTCCTAACAAACAAGGATCAACTCCCATGCTGTTTAGCATACATATTCTGATTCATCTTCTCTGAGTAGCCCTTCAAGGTAAATTCATGATTCCAAAAGCAACCCCTAGCCCTATCAACATAGATTCTTTCTATAGAGGAACAGTTTAAAGCCCACTATCGCACAAGGTTCAGTGCTCCTAATTTATGCTCCAGGAAAACTATACTACACCTACATATACTTCAAAGCGTACATATCGACCCTAGAAAGTCAAGAGGCATTCTTTGCTCAATTGATCACAGGACCAGAGTTGGTCATATAAATTGCTTGTATAACCGACAAATCCCAGGTGGATCAGTTAGCCTGACCCAGTTGGTAGGGAGATTTCTAACCCTTCACAACTTTTTTTTTTAGTTTTGTGTCATATTTACACATAAAAGATCTGGAAAAGGAATTTTTCTTCTATGCAATTTGTAAATGGGCGAAAGATCTCTTTTCCTCGTTTTTAACTAAGTGAGTATGCGCTCACCCCTCCACCCTGATCCCACTTTAGTACCAGCTTTGTGCCAATGGCAAGATATGGTCTGGTGATCTACGCACAATGTACGCATACTATGTCCTGACCTTACTATTTAACCAAAGCCCTGAAAGCAGGAATTGTTCATATAGTTTTTCTTCAGATTTCTAGAGATGGTTGGTTTTTCTGAAATTACTCAATGCCAACTTACCTTTTGACGGAGTAGATTTACCTAAAATTGTCAAGCTTCAATAAGAAACAAAGTCACTAATCTGCACTCCAATCCAATACAAGATCGTTGATACCAGAGTGATTTCACAAGATTGGAGGGGATTCGCAAGGGACAACAGAATCAGAAGAATACTCCTTCCATACTTAAGCAAGTAGCATCAATCCTTCCAGGGAGAGTGGATCTACAGGAATGAAATTATCCATGTAGAAAGGAAACAACTGGATCTAATTAGTGCTTTATCTTAAAGTCCTTGTGCATAAATTCAAGGTGAACGGCGGATATAGCATCATCCCTTCTTGGAAAGACCATCACTTAAGAAATCCTAGATAGCTCATTTAATACTACAAGTAAAAACTAAATGGGCAATACTGACATGTACAGAAGACCTAAAGAGAACGATTTCCTCAAATGGGGGGGTCACAGGTATAAAAATCCCTACATGCTTTCTCGGTTGGAGTCATTGCACAGGGTTTTCCTAGTGCCATTTACCTCTTCACTTTGGTGGTTTACCCTATGTGCACCCGAAGGATAGAGGCTGTGGGTTCCATTGTCAACAACCAAAAAAAAGAGACCTAAAGAGAATTATCATTGCATGGGTATACTCAAAAGAGGTGTATTATTGAGTGGCACATAGCTTTATTCACTTCGAAAATTCTTGCAAGAAGAACATTACAGAGCTAGCATTCTAAGCAGTAATGCAAGTGCTGAAACAAGAATCTCACAGAAACTATGATATTTAAGGCAATGTTTGACCAAACAAATATAGAAAAAGCCATGATAATTAGCTAAGTTTTAAGATGTCAATTAGTCAATCAAGTATCAAGTTGTTTTAGCAACATCAGATCCAGTAACACCTAAAAAGAAATAAGGACAGATTTGCAACTAACAGGATTTGGGAGACGCTCCGTCTTATGGCTTCCAGTACAAACCCAGCTCCCGTCCTTATCAACAGATACAAAACCCGATACATTCTTTACACAAACTATCACTGCTTCCCTGAAGAAAAAAAGAGACTAATTTATGAACTGGTTTTGTTTCCATCTAATTGAAGGGGAAAAAATTCTGTAGATCACAGATACAGTAAAAACAGAAAAATATATCATTGTGCTTAGAAACATTTAAAGGTAGGAGGTGTAGAGCGAATCGCTTTATCATTGAGGGAAAGTGTTAGCCCAACGCATGGGGCATAAATCCTGTGCATCTTATTTTTAATATTTTTACTCTTGAAAAGTATTCAAAAGTTGATTAACATAAATTTTTTTTAATGAAATGCATTAAAACTTTACAAATTCAAAAGAAAAGATCTCATAAAATTGATTTTAACTGTCTAGGGACTACATGTTGGGGTTGGCTATATGAATAATAACATTTTAATATAGCAAACACTTTCCTAAAGAAAAAAATATTACATAAGTTAAGAGTCATAAAGCTCAGAATGGACAATCACAGCTTAAAGCACCACTGTGTGTACTTGGGGCTTATGAGGACGAGTGTCCGAATTGTAAAGCCACACATGGAGCAAACAACCCGTGTATTAGTCCCATGATTGCCTCGAGACACTTAGAGATTGCCTCACTTCAGAGGGAATTCCAATAAAATCCCAACTAATCCTTTATTGCTTGAGAATGCCAAAAGTTCTAATAAATTTCAAAATTAGGCAACAAGAAGGAAATAGGTAGAGTCTCTAGGAGCAAATAACTTACTCACACACCTTATTCAATTAAGCATACATGCAATCTATTGTGATGTGTGGGTTCAAAAGACGCACCGTTTAGTGACGAGAACTAAATCAATACTCTGTCGAGAACCAGAGTCCGGGTCAGGAATTTGAAGTCCAACATGAGCCTTACCACCATAAAGCTTCTCAAGTCTAAATTGACATACAAGGATCATATGATCAAAAACTCAAAATCCTCAATTGATCGACTGAAAATAGGAGCTCAAAAAAGACACAGACTGTAATACCTTTCGGCAACCGTAAATAGAGCATTGAAATCGGAGGTTCCGACATCGATAACATCGTCATCGTAAAAGAAGTACTTAAGTACTACAACAACGACAACGAAACAAATCAACTCCATCAACATGCCGTCTCTCTGTCACCGTCAACCGTCAACCGTCAACCGTCAACCGTCACCGATTCCGATTGTAATAACTGCGGCCTCCGTTAACGGATCGATCTTTGGTACCGAATGAAGAGAGGAATGTTTCTTCTAACGAGAAAATGTAAAGAAAGGAGAGTGAAGCGGGTCAGTGTTTACTTGATTTGGAAATTTAGGATAAGTGGAGCTCCGAGAAATTTCGCGCTACTTTTTTTTTCTTAACCACTAAGTTTATTATTTTTAATTTTTTATCTGATATTTAATAATTACATCAAAAGTCAATTATTTTGAACTCACATTGTTTATGATCTCCATTCGAAAGAAGTAATTTTTAAAGCTTGAATTCAGAACGAAATCTCATCCACTACACCTTAACCACCAAGTTAAGAATCGGCCCATGGCCAGACTTAGGAGTTGTTTAGTCGCAAGATAATAATTCTGAATAAAATATAGATTACTAATTATTTTATTTTCGTATTTGATTATTTTTTTTATTTCAGTATAAACAATTATTCTATTATTGTTGTTTTTTATACCGTATGTATAGGTAAGGCAATTTGATGTACTAGATTTTATTATGTGCGAGTCTTCTACTTTAGTTGATGCTCCCTCCGTCTCAAAATAATTAAACTTTTGAGGCTTTTTTTAAGGTTCAAAATAGTTAAATTTCTCAAAGTTCAAGATGAATGTTTGAAACTTTTTTCATATTTGACCTTTCATTTATTGAACTTTTATATTTTCTAGGAAATAATTACATTATATATTTATGATTTTACAAAGGGCAAAAGTGAAAAGTATGGTGTAAATTTTGTCTTTGAATGTTTTTCTTAATGTGTGTGTATTACCTCATAAATTCAGTTAATATTGGACAGAGAGGGAATAGCTTAGAAGCAACCTCGGAAGAAACGGACAACAAGAATCTATCGAATGCAGTCTCGTTCTACGAAGCAGCTTAATAATTTTTAAATTATAAATTTGTAGTCATGGAGTAGCTGTATTGGTTATAACTCACAAGACTGATTGTGAACCATCTAGGGATGATAGAATGTTCAATTGGTTTATTTTATGTTTGGAAGGAATTTCGAGATTATTTATGACAAAAAAGGAACATTTTCTGAAAAATGGCGCATGTTTCATAATTTCAGTTGGAGCAGAGGAGCAGGTTGAGTAACAGTTGTGAAAATGAGTATATAAGTAGATGAACATTTGTAATGGATTCATAAAATCGATTTCCCTGAGGCAGTAACAATTGTGCAAGAACACTATTGAATTTAACATCACAAAGTTAACTAGGATATAGACGATGGACGGAAGACCAATTCTAGACTATATCATAGTACATTAGACACTAAAAGTATAGAAAATGAACAAAGCTAAAGAGAATAATACAAAATAAAGGATATTAGCTCAACATGATAACTGAACCCCAGAACTAATAAGAATGGAACACTACTAATGATACAATCTCTTTTCATATGTAAACACCTATTTGGGACAAACAAATCAACAAAGAAGAGAAAATAAAGCAAAGATTTTGAGCAAACACATTTAAGTCCAACATTTACTCTTGAATTTAGTATACCTCTCTACATGTCAGGCACAGGATTGGTGACAACCGGTGTATTACTTCTGGCTGCTGGTGCCTTTCTTCTTCAGTAGGCTTCCGAATTTATGAAGCAAAGGTTTCTTCTTCTTCTGACTTTGTGGCTTGGTAGGAGATGTGCCACCGTTCTCAGGATTTTCTGCTGAAGGTAATCCGTTTACCTGGTCGTAGCTCTCTCCAGCCTCTGTCTTCGAATCTGATTCCTCCTCTTGTGCTGTCTCTCTTTCAGGAGAGAAGTCTTTGTCACCAATCTTGCAGCTCTCCCACATTTTAAATTCACCTTCTGCTGAATCATCGTCTTCCTTTTCTTTGTTGTCGTTTCCAGTCAGTTCTCCATTTGGCTTCTCAACTTCAGCTACGGTCTCAACAGCTTTATCATGCGTGGTGATGTTGACTACTTCAGATTTTTCTTCAGGGATTTGCTCAGATTGATGAGGCACAACTTCAATCTTAGGCTTCTCCTCCACTCTTCCTCCTCCATTTTGTTCAGAGAATTCCACCACCTTTGGAAGCATATCATAGTCTTTTTCACTTTCGGAAAGTTCTCCATTTTCTTCAGATTCCTTTTTGGCCAAAGCTTCTTCGAGGGACTTTGACAACTCTTCAACTTTCTTTAAAGATTCCGCCTCTCTAATTCGAAGCTCCTCGTTCTCCTGAAGAATATTCTGCACTTCATTTTCCTTGTCCATTAAAGACTCCTTCAACTTCATGCTCTCACCCTTTGCTTCACCAAGAACCTCCTTTAGATAGGTCACCTCAGAATCAGCCTCCTTCAGAGAATTCTTCAACTGAACTACTTCCTCTTTGAGACCAGCTTCTTGCTCAGCCACTTTTAGCAAATTCACCAATCGGTCTATTTCCTTTTCCATTGAAGAATTTTCTTCTTCAGTTTTCTTTACACAATTCATCAGACGAAGCTCCTTGTCCTCCCACTCAGCCTTCAATATCTGGTGATCATTCTTGGATTGTTCAACTGAAGTAGTGAGATCGTCAATTTTCTCTTTTGCTTCATCAAGCAGGCTTTCATACTTTTCGTTGGTTGCTTTCAGTACTAACTTCAAATCTTCTATTTGTGTTTCATAATGTTCCTGTTCAGCTTGGCTAGACAAAAACCTCTCTTTAGCTTCTCTTGCTTCTGAAGAAACTTCATGCAATGCCGATGCCAAACTTTCCATTGCCTTCTTACTTTTCTCTTCCTCCTCCCTGGAACTTTCCAACTCATTTATAAGTTTATTTTTTTCTTCCAAAAGGGACTGAACACTTTCTGCCGCTAGTTTCTCATGCTCGATGGCCTGAGTTTTCTCCTCCTTCACAGTTTCAAGCTCAGTAATAAGTGACTCCACCTTCTTTGACATCTCAGAAGCTTCTTCCCTGGAAACCTGAGCACGACGTTCTGCTTCCTCAAGATCCCCTTTCTGTCTTGCTGTTAACATCTCCAGTAGGCCCACCTTCTCCTTGAGAGAAGCAATCTCAGCTTCTGCATCATGTAATAAATCATTACTTCCTTCCAGCTGTTTCATGATTGACTCCAGTGATTCAGAAGCAGACCTCTCCAAACGACGGGCTTCCTTAGACTGTGCCTCCAATTCGTCAACCTTCTTCTGACACTCCTCCAGTAGATTATGTGCATAAGATTCAGCCATCCTAGAAGCCTCCAGATCGACATTAAGTTGCTCCAGGAGAGCTTCTTTCTCCACCAATTTCTCTTCGTAACTTTTTGCCTCCTCGAGTTCTTCTGTCAGTGCCTCTACCTCAAGTTTCAGGTCTTCCAACAACTTATTCTTCTGACTATCTTCTTTTCTCAATGCCTCAATTTGAAGTTTCAGATTTTCCAACAACTTATTCTTCTCACCATCATCTTTTCTCAATACCTCATTCGCAAGTTTCAGATTTTCTAACAACATATTCTTCTCGACATCTCCTTTTCTAAGTGCCTCTTTCTCATGCTCCAGATTTTCCAACTTCTTATTCTTCTCACTGTCTTCTGTTCTCAGTGCCTCTATCTCAAGTTTCAGGTTTTCCATCAACTTATTCTTCTCATTATCGACTTCTCTCAGTGCTGCTATTTCATGGTTCAGATCTTCCACCAACTTATTCTTCTCACTAAAATCACTTTGATTCCTAGATTCAAGCAAAGATTTCAGCCTCACTAACTCAGTAGAGAGAATTTCCACCTTCTCTGCTTGAATTTCAGCAATTTTTGTGGCATCATCAGCATGGCTGAGTGCCTGATTTTTAGCATCAGAAGTCATGGATAATTCTTGCTTTACCCGTTGAAGTTCCTCTGTGGCGGATAAGAGAGCAGCAACATCCAAAGCATGTTGGTTCTTTACATCTTCAAGCTCCTTCTTCCATTCCTCTTCTTTCTTCTGAGATGCTTCAATGCCTGCTTGTTCCATCTCAACAGCACGGAACTTTTCAATTTCAGAGTTCTCTTCAGCTCGCTTTTGGGCCACCATAGCTTCTCTCAGCTTCTCATTGGCTTCTTCAACCATTTTCTGAGATTCCTTCACTTCTTCAAGAGCTTTCTCCTTCTCCTTCTCAGCCAAAGCTAATTTCTCCTTTGCCTTTTTGAGATCTTCATGAACAACATTCAATTCAGCTTGCAGCTCTGATGGCTTCAGGATCCGTGAAGGCTTTTTCTGACAACATTTAAATCATGCAATGATTCTGATCAGAATGTATGTACAAGTTTTGAGACAAAACTATATAAATTCGATCATTTTAACCATTACTGTTAGAGAGTCGAAGTAATTCACTCATTGCCACAAGTCACAACTGCTAGTGCCTCTATTCAAACCAATAGTGAATCAAAACTAAGATTTTCACCTAATGAGAAACATAGCACAGTGAGACATTGCAACTTAAGTAATATTCTATCATTAAATTCCAAGCCTTTTCAATACCTCGATCCACCAACCCCGAAAAGATGCTAGCCAAACAAAGGATAAGTAGTCAAAGAATGAACTATATGAAACTTACATCAGGTGGGGTACTGATCTTAGGGGACCGCCGTTCCACAGAAGGCTTGGAAGTAACAGATCTTGGAGATTTCTCAACTGGAATGCGTGAATTCTGCAATGGCGAGGTCGAATCAGCATCAGATTTTGACATTCCCCTGCTTAATTTACTCACCCGGTCTCGAGGAGTTGCTGGTGTTGACTTGTTAGGAGTTTCCCCCAGAGAGGATCTGATACACAAGTTCAAATAAGCAACAATTAGGTAATTCTCAAAATTCAAGACTAGAAGCAGAAACTCAGTATCCTTTTTCATCAAATGCAAACAATTTGTGATGGATCCAAATTCCAAACCAAATTTGGCAACTTTATATCGAATTACATCAACTTGTTAAGTTTTTATATCAGCATTTATCATAGAGTTACAGTAAACGAGACAGCATCAAAAGCACAAAAATGGATTCCACCCAAAAATTAAGCAAATAGCAGTACAAGTTTAGATCCAAAGATCAAGTCAAAAAGTACATAAGAATCCTCAAAAAGAATTATGATCCCCATCAAAAAACAACATTACAAGCAAGTAAATCTAGGTGTTATCCAAGTACAAAATCAAGAATAGGGGCATGAAAAAAAGAGAATGCTTTTCTAGGAAACAGTAACCACAAAAGCACCTCAAAATGAGTAACAAATGCAGATACAACCCACAAATTAGGATCAAATGAAAATCTTGAAAATACCCAAATCAGATCCAGTATCACTTACTTTGATTTGGTAGCCATGGGTGTCGGTGGAAGGCAGATTCTTGCACCAAACAAGAGACAAGTTCCAATTTCACAACTTCAGGAAACAAGAATGGTGCTTTATCAAAGAAATGGGAATGTTTTGCTGCTATAGTGCTGACATGGTCTAGGCTTAAGAGAGAGAGAGAAGAAACAAAGAAATTTTGAGTCTCTATATGAAGAAAAGAGTAAAAATTCCAGTAGTAGTAGTACTAGTATATCAGTAGTAGAACTGAGGAAAGGGAAGAATTTACAGAAAAAAAATCATTTGGGGTTGGTGTTCTTCTGTCTCCAGAGTGGCCACACCATTACATTAGTAACACTACTTTGTTTGTCTCTTTCTCTCTCACACACAAAAGGGGAGAAAGAAACCTCCTTCCCCGATGTCCTAAAGCTTTCGTTATGTGTGACGTAGCTGATAAAAAATAATTTATGAGGTTAAAAAAAGATTCTCGTAATAGATTATTTTCACAATTTAAATGATGTTCTAAGCTTTCATTATATGTGATGTCGCTTGTAAAAAATAATCTAATGGAATTAAAAAAAAATCTTATAATAGATTATTTTCATAATTTAAATAATGTTCTAAGCTTCCGTTATGTGTGAAGTCGCTCATAAAAAATAGTCTAATGGGATTGGAAAACATTCTTGTAATAAACTATTTTCACAATTTAAATAATGTCCTAAGCTCCCAGTATGTGTGACTTCGCTAGTAAAAAATAGTCTAATGGATTGAAAAAAAATCTTACAATAGATTATTTTCACAATTCAAATGATGCTCTAAGCTTTCGATATATGTGACATTGCTCATAAAAAATAGTTTAATGGGGTTGAAAAAAGATTCTTTAGATTATTTTCACAATTCAAATGATGCCCTAAGCTTCTGTTATGTGTAACGTTACTGGTAAAAAATAGTCTAATGAGGTTGAAAAAAGATTCTCTCAATAGGTTATTTTCACAATTTAAATGACGCCATAAGTTTTCATTATGTGTGATGTCGCTGGTAAAAAATAGTCTATCCGGGTTGAAAAAAATTTTACAATAGATTATTTCACAATTCAAATGATGCCTTAAGCTTTTGTTATATGTCTCATCACTGGTAAAAAATAATTTAATAGAGTCGAAAAAAGATTCTTATAATAGATTATTTTCACAATTCAAACTTCTATTCTGAACACGTAACAATAACTTTATCGATTATTTCGAGTTGAAAATGAAAAGGGTGTGTGCTTGAGTAGCCCTGTTGTACTAGGGGTAACTTTTTTCAGACCTGTGAATCCAAATATCTACTTGTTACTGCTTTTTGAGCATAAAGATAAGGAAATGGGGACAAGAGGGTTGCTGTTCTTTCTTGGGTCTATTGTATAAAGCTGCACTTTCTTTTGTACAAAAAAAGGAATTTGACAAAATTAAAGATTTGTTTTCTTAACTAGTCATCATCTCTCTTCAAGATTTGATTATATTACAGTGACCTTTTAAAATAGTTAATCCTTTCTTCCATTTTTACCTGTCCATAATAATTTTCAAAATATACTTTCTTCACTCATATTTAATTTTAGATTATATTAGTAATATACTTTTATTTTTATTTGTCCTTTAGCATATTAAGAAAAAATATTTTATATCTTAATCTTATCATTAATTATTTATTATCCAAATTATTTTTCAAAATTTAAGATTAAATATCAAATAATATTAATATTGTAATACAATAATCATGTCACTTATTATATTTTTAAAAATGTGCAAGATCTAAATTGGACAAATAAAAATAAACAAGAAGTATTATTATTTCGAAAAGTCATAAAGATTATTTTAAAAATAAGTAATAAATATTAAAAATAAGATGAGAAAAGACCTCTTCTTCTTTTTTTTTTTCTAAGGTGTACAGTAAAATTAAATATTTTCTTTAATATAATGGATAGCTAAAAGTGAAAGTAGGAATATTTTAAGAGGTTTGAAGTTTTGTGGTCACACAATAAATTATCTGACTTCTCAATAACTAAATAATATTGTACATCATTTTGTTGAAATTGAGTGTGTGTTTTTTTTTTTTTTGGGGGGGGGGGGGGGGATTTTTTTTTTTTTAAAATGAACCTTTAATTTTTTTGCTTTTTTGATTATTTAAATCTACTATCTCAAAATGAAAAATGAAAAGAGCTTATCATTCAAGTAACTCCTTTCATTTATTAGGGAGGTAGAAGGGCAACGAGCAAAGTTTGATTTTTCATCAAAATATTCAAATTTGAGGAAATGTCCACTTTCATATAACAGGAGAAACTTATTAAAATCTTGAATTTTCTAAAATATATACCAAGTAAGTAATAAGAACAATGTGGGTGTTATTTGTTCTCATGTACATCGAACTAGTCAAGGCAGAACTAAAATTTAAAATTTATGAGTTTGAAATTTAGATTCTTTTCAAATTATTGAATTCTTATTAGATAAATCTAAAAATAGTATTAAATTTGAATTAAAATAATTAAAATCAATCAAATTCGTGACTTGAAGACTACTCTGCCCCATAAAAATTAAATTGTTATTCTGGAAAAATATGAATAATGTTTCAAATAAAATTTGAATTTATTATGAGAAGATATTACCTTATGATAGGCAATTAGAGATCTAGCTTAAAAAGATAAAACCATTTCAAGGCCTCTCATGTACGTATAAAGAAATTTTAAAAATATAGAAAACATTATACTCTAGAAACTATGAATAAATTAAAACAATCAAATAATTCATGAAATTAATTATTTTTCGAGTTTGATGTTGGTCTCAGAGCCTTTAAAAGCAATCGTGAAAAGCTTTAGTAACTTGAGTGATTAAGCTTTTTACTGATATTAATAACTCAAATTTTATGCAAACTCAATTTGTTTTGTTGTTTCCATTCAATGTCCATTAGAGCTTCAAGTAATTCAAATTCATATCATATAAGGTTTATTGAAAAAGGACAATAATCACATTGAATTAGAAATTTTGCAATAAAAATAGTAAAATTGAAATAAATAAATAAATACACAAAGAATGATCTAGTTTGACTTGACACGGAGTTTGATAAAATTTAAAAAAAAAAACTTTTTAATCTTATAGTCCTAAAGTAATTAAAGTTATGCTAAATGTACTAAAATGTCTTTTAATCTTGTGGTCTTAAACATGTCATATGGAAAGTTGAAATTAAAGTTTTATCAAAAAAGAAAATGAAGCGTTCTTTTTTAAATAGATCAAAAAAGAAAGTAAGTCATTCTTTTTAAACGAAGAGAGTATATTTCATCTTTTTTTTTTAATTCCATCAATCTCGGATGGAGCCAAAAATTCACTATTTTTTGACTTTGGGGTATGATGGAATAAAGCAAAATGGCTCTTTAAACTGTTTGCGCTTCTTTCAATT
>JAABOM020000075.1:21158374-21172534 GCA_011800125.2 Solanum clarkiae
TCATCCGGAAACAGTCACGCTATGTTTTTAAACATAGGGGTCAGGCTGCGTACATCCGACCCCCCCTTACCCCGCAACGGGCGAGAGCCTTTGAGGCATTGGGGTAATGTTGTTGTTATTGTATATAGTATAATTATTTGAAGAACCTAAACTTAATGGGATGCAAGTTAGACATCTTTTTATAATCAAAATTTAAATTTGAAATCTCTAATGAAAAATAAAGAAATCTCGATTTTAAAATTTATGTAACTCATAGTGGAGATGAATGATTGTAAATAGAGAATAAAGTAGCTAGATGGGAAGTTGACAAGCAAACAAACAAGAAGATAAAATTAGTTAGTTACTATTATAAGTAATAATAAGTAGAGACTAGCAGGCAGAAGCTAAGTCACTTCAAGATGAAATTGCAATTATTATTACGTTACCTTTGGAAATAAATGCTAGCTGGGATATATAATTAATTATATTATATGGACTATATAATATTTAGGTGGGAAAATGAGTCCCTACAAAAATCCACTAATTTCCTGCCTACTTGATCTCTTATCTTAGCCACACATCTAATTAATTATTATTACAAAAAATATTCCTTGTGTAATAGTAACTTATATATATACTCTCTTCATTTTATATTAATTTGGTTTATATTTATTTTATTAATAATATTTAAAAAGTTTAAATACAAAATTGAATAAATTATAATACAATAAATTGTAGTTGAAAAAAATTACAAATTGAATAGAAATTCATTCAAGTTGAGGCACAGATATTTTGCTCTCTTTAAGAAAATTCAAGTCCACTGGGGCATAATCTATACCAATCTAGCAGTAACATCTCTTGACTTGTCCCCTCCAGGATACAACAGTCCAACAACATTGTATGACTCAAACAACTCCGAATTAATTGAGAAGTCCAAAACTCTAGACAAAAACACCTTCCTTCAATACTCTCTCTTTTTTTATTTTTTGTATAGTGAATATAGTCAAAGCCTTAAAATATTTTCTTTGTCTCAACTCTCTCTTTCACTATTGCACACTTCATTACATACATTTTCTCTCCATGTTGCACCCTTCACAAGGGAAGAAACATCACTACTTATAGATGAGAATTCATCTTGGTCTTGAATATGATTAATGTGGATGGTAATACAGGTAAATGAAGAAGGGAATCATGCCTCGAAGGTTACATGATTTACAAGGTATATGATGAGGTAAAACATGGTTTAGTGGTTACACGAGTTATGAGACACTAATAATCATATGAGTTACAAGAAACTAATGACCATAAGAGTTATAAAAACTAATTGGCATATAAGTTATAAGAATTAATAGTCATTTCTACCACAAGTTATACTCATTAACATATGCACTTAATATTTTATTTTAGTAGTAAAATGCATATACACCAACAATATAAGCTATCTTATATAGTTATTTAATATTTAAGGTAGAAAAGAAAAAATATAATAAAATTCTCCTTTTTCAAGTGAATGGAACGAGTAAAATAAAATATTTATTTTTAATATAGATCAGATCAAATAGTATGAAAAGAAAAGAGTATATTGGTTGATGAATAACTTTTATACTTTCGGTATATTCTTATAATTATGTTATTTGGTGTAAATTTATATTTAAGTTGCACACCAATTGTGTAAATACTTTTAACATGTTATTATAGTTTAATTGGTTATAGCGGGTTGTTATTTTGTTTCCAAAATACCAAATTGAGTTTGATATATATGATTATGGGGCAAAAAACTTTCCTATTTATTTTAAGAGTGTATATTACATGTTAGACTCCATTAAAATTATTTACAAGCAAATGTTCATATTTTCTTTTCAAAAGTGTACAAAATTAGTCAAAATGTATAAAAAAGATGAAAAAAATAAAAAAGATTGCAAATTAACTTTTACAAAAAATACAACATGTGTTGAAAATGACATTTTTCATAGAGAAAGGGAAAAAATGGATACAAATGGAAGAAACCAAATAGTTGCATTTATTATAAAGTGTACTTTTCATCTCTGTTATATTAAAAGAAGGTAATAATTGCTCTTGCAAAATACATATGCTCTTGGTATCAGTGTTTTGGTTGTTCTGTTTATATAAATGTAAGTATTTTGTGTTGGTGGTACTATTAATATATACACTAACAGTGAATTGATTGTTTTGGAGATAACAATGTTGATATTTTGTATGTTAATACAGTTGGTTTATTTGTAATTAAAACATAATATTGATATATTAGGAAGAATGATTGAGAAAAGAAAATTTTTGTAAGAATATGTTTGTTGACACATATGTGGTGATAAAGTGGTATTTAGATTGCTGAGATTGTTGATTTTTATTATGGATGTATTTTTGGTGCCTTTATGAGTTTTATTTTTTTGATTATTTTTGTGAACGTTTATTTGGTACTAGTATTGGTGTGAGGATTATTTGCGAAATGAAAAATTTGATAAAAATATGTATGAATATTTGGTAGCAAAGGTTGTTATTGCATTTATTTGGTAATAATATATGTTAGGAATGTTTGGGAAAGAAAAAGTTTGATTAAAATATGTATGTTGCCAGATTTATTTGTGATATATTAGTGTAGACATTGGTAAAGACTTTGATTTTTATTGTGGGTATTTTATATTTTTTTGGTGTCTTATAATTTTTTATTACCCTTTGGAATATTTAGTAACAAAGGTTGCTATGTAATATATTTGATAATAGTATTGGTATGAGAATTGTATGCGAAAGCAAAATTTTGGTAAAAATATATATCTTGCCAGATGTATGGTGTTAAGATGGTATTTACATTGGTAAAAATATTGATTTTTATTGTTGGTATTTTTGGTTTCCCTTTGTCACTTAAGTATTTATTATTTTGGTGATTTAATGGTAGGAAAAATACTCACAAATACAAGTAACTAGTCACATGTATATCCATATAGGGTGTAAGAATACCATAATTACCAACCATGTACCAATTGTTCAATATTAAAAAACACTTATACAACCCAAAAGAAATCCTGCAAATATACCATAAGTAACCCAAATTTAGCAAACTATTCATTAGTAAAACAAAACTGTCCAACATTTTAATAATTAATGAATGTCTAATCCTTTTTTTGGAAATGTATCTTGATTTCATCGAGGGAGCTCGTCTACTAAGCACTTTGTCGGTGACCTCATTTTCGCTCGCCACACCTGCATCTATCTTTTTGCGGCCATAGTCCCAAAGCAATACTCTATACCTCACGCGGAATAAATTCAGAATTATCCGGATTCTTTCATCATCAATATGGAGCTGTTCTTCGAAAATGTATTCATTAGAGACACACGTATAAAGATCGCAATCACTGCCAGAAAAAAAAATTCCAGCAAGTTACAACATTGCAGATATAAATTTTCAACACAAGAAACATTTCAACACAATACTAAAAATATGACAACATGTATATCAACTGTGGTATCAATTAGTTTGTACACCAAAAAAACCACCACAAAAATTATAAAAATAGACATTAATCATTCAACCAAATATAAAACGAAAAATAAAAATATAAGAACAATCAATGTGTGCTTTGTTGTATATATATATATATATATATATATATATATATATATATATATAACACTAACATATTGCCCAAAAAATCACCAAAGACTTGATAGATTTTGGACAATGGACAGAAGTCATTGTACAAAAATAAAATAGCAGCCAAAAAAATAAAAATCAAGACTTAATTAGGAAAAAACATATCAACAGTTCATAACAAACTCACAACAATTCAACAGTTAACAACAATACCATAAGTAACCTAAACGAATCCTACAAATATACCATAAGTAACCCACTGTTGGTATCAACCACCACGGGGTGATTCTTGGCCAGTGATGGAGTAAAATTATGGAGGTCAAACCTCGATCTTGAACAACGTACAGGAGTCGAATCCAAGCAAATCGATTTTGGATTAAATCGAGGAATTTAACGATTTGGTGTTTTTTGAGGAGTAATTTTTCTAGACATGGTATTATGATATTTCTGCGGTGGGTACCAAAACAACGAAGAAGATAACAACAAAGATAGGAGAAAAAAAATGGTATTATGTAGTTTCAACAATGGCTTCCACATGAACAACAAATACAAAAGAAAAAAAATTCAAACACTTACAGCCATGAGAAACGAACAGACAGAAAAGGAAAAATGGTGTATGAGAGAAAAAAATAAATTTTTGAAAAGACAAAGCACAACTCTTATTGATGTTGCTTCCAAAATTTACCAAAGTCAAAAAAGGTGTTTTGGTAATAAAAAAAGTTGACAGCTTTAATCAAGACCGAGGTAAAAAAATAAATAAAAAATAAAATTTAAAAAAGTTAAAGATATGTACACTTTGGTAAATAAAAGTTCAAATTTGTAAATATTATGTGGGTCATGTCAAAAATATAATAAACACTCTTAAATAGTTTTTTCTTGCAATTTTTTCTCTTATTATATGTTATAATAAAACCAACTAAACTTCGTAATATATGAACTTTTCACACTTTCCTAACAAATTATGAATTCGATTGGAATAATTATACATTATTCACAATGCGAAAATAGCTTTTAACGGCAATATATATATATTATAACAAAGAGTGTTAAAACTTTTACCTGCATTAGTTAATTGTCATTTGATTCAATGCCGCTAAAAATAGGCTTTAAGAACATTCATTAAAAATGCTAATTGTTGTTAAAAATATATATTTAATGACAATTAAGCTAATGCCGTTAATCAATTATGATAAAAGATCATTTTTGGTGTGGCAATTACTCTATAGTTACTGGTCATTTTAATCAGATAGAGCAAAAACTGCATCGTTACTATATAAAAATTAGAACTCACTACTCTTGTGTCCTTCGCTCATTGTCTATTCAAAATGCATAAATAATAGACAAGTAAAAACACAAATTTCATATTTAATATACTTACTAGACTAGTAAATGAGAACAAAGGAAGTACTAATTAAGCAATATAATTTTGCTATCATTTTCATTAATATGGTTCTTTTAACTAGAAATATAACACGTCATAGTTAGTGAATAATTTTTTTTCAGCTGATGTTCAACGTTCACATTAAAATTCAATTAAAATTATCTTATAAGGAGTAACTCATTTACTACTATAGATTAGAATATCATTAGAAGGTAGGAACTTACATTTCACTTTATTAATCTATATAAGGAGGTTCTCTATGTATATAACTAACTAGAAAGAGACATAGATAGAACATGAGAAAGGGAGATTAATTAATGATGATTAATTTAGAAGGAGTATTGATCAAGGAAATTAAAAGGGAGGCAAGCTCAATAATTATCATTGAAATTTGTGTCTTATTAGATTATTATTTTAATGATATTGTAAAGGCCAACATTCATGATGTGCTAAAAGAGGAAAAAAATCTTTGACAACTAATTAAACCCCAATTTGGAACAAGGAAGCACAATCCCTTCAACTTAGTTATGTCCCATTTTAATCTTCATAATTTGTGGATAGATGTGGAGCCAAAATTTAAAATTTATCGATTTTAAACTTGCTATTAGAAATTTATAGTTATTCAGTACTCATTTTTATTATTGAATTTCCAATTTAATATATACAAGATCTAAATAAAAATTACTAACCTCCGCCCTAGTATAAATTAATATACAAAATTTTCAACAGATAAGACATAAATCCTCCTAAAGTACAGTCAAATTATGTATTACACATCTAAATAATAGTAATAACTGGATCAATAACTGCATTTAGACAATAAAGTTTGAATCAAAATATTTTGGAGATTTAAATAATACATACAAGTTGAGTTCAGAAAAATAATATGACTCTCCCAATAATTTAATATGCAAATAATATGATAAAATGAAATTAAAAAAGATAATACAACTGTCATATGATTCAAATATAATTAATATTTTAATAAAATACCTCTCTAATTTTTAAAAAAAATAAGAAATACAAGAATAACCCTTTGGTAACTTGATATTCACTCTTTTTTGTCTTTCTGAAATATACAATTATCATGTAAAATAAACGCTTGATCAGTTTGACCTAAAAAAAATTAGTTAAATTTGCTTTGGTTAAAGGATGGGCGTTGCTTTAGTTGAACCAAAAGTAGTTGAGTACTTGAGGTCTATTATAGGCATAGCTTGATCTTATGCTAATTATTCTTCTCACATAATTAAGCAAAACAATGTATTATATAACAATTATGGTTGATATTACTCATACATTTAAAATGAGTTGTTATAGTATCTAAAGATTAAAAAAAAATCAAGTTATAGTATTGCAAAATCTTCTTAATTAAGCACCTAAAATAAATGAGTTAACTTTTGAAATTTAATAATGTTTTTAAGTCCACTAACCCAAATTCCAAAATATATAAAGAAATGAGGTACTTAAGATTGGCTTTGTTTTTTAAAAGATTTCAAGCCAGCACAATTGCTCAACATATATTATATATTATGCCAAATTGAATAAAATTGTCTTCACTTAATAGTATGGTTCAAATATGCCTTGATATCAATATTTTGAGCTAAAAATATCTTTATCAATAATATTTTTATAACAAAATGCCTGTGTTATTACTTTAGGGTCAAAATGTCCTATTTCTCCTAATAAATATACTACCCTCTTTATACATCATTTATAAAATTACACTGAATATATTATTATAAATAACACGATAAGGCAAATAATTTTTTTTTTAAAAAAATGTTTTTTCTTGGAGTCAAATAGAAATGGTTGGGTAATATGTTGCCCCAGTAAAACCTAAAGTTAATTTAGTAGGTTATTTTCGTAATCATTCAAAAATTATTCTCAAAAATCCACAATTAATAATGTGACACATTTTATTTTCGAAAACTATATATCCATGTTATAATTTGAAAAATAATCATCTTACTTTTTTTTTAAATACACGGGCGAGGTCTATCGAACCTCATTATGTAGCTATAAAAATAACACTATGTTTTCTTATTTTGCAATTTGCATATATTTAATTTTAAAAAAAAGCAGTCAATAAATAAATATCTACAAAAAATTAAGTAAAAACTTTTTAATGTTCCCAAAACACATGGAGTGTACGAGAAATATGCTAAACTTTAAAACGTGACACACATTACTTTGGTTTCCAGCCTTATTGATGTGTAACCCAATAAATAAATAACCTTTTTTTCTTTTAAAAAAAAAGTAGAATATTGCATGTAAAATTGACACATCAGCCCCCAATCCCCCTCCTTTTGAGTGCAAATGAAATACAATAATAATTATATTGTTATTTTTGGTTTTCCACCCGATGTTCGGTATCTATATTAGAGCTCGATTATATTTAGATTTGTGCCGCGTAAGGCTCCATTTGGAGGCAAGTACTCCCTAATCCCTATCAAGAATTTTTTCATTTTCAGAGTTCGAACCCGAGACCTCAGGTTAAGGGAGGAACGGATGTGCTGAGACCACTGTTTAAGGGAGGAATAGTCTCATTCGTTGCACCACATCCTTTGGTGATAAATATAATAATTATACTATAATACTACATTCTATTTTCCTTTATGTCAAAGATCTACTAGAAACAACCTTTTTATCTCATAAAATAAAAATAAGATTTACGTAAAACGTAACATTCCTATACCTCAAGGGATTATATTATTAGGTACATTGTTGTTGTTGTATTGCTATATCATGTTGCTAGAGATGCGTTCAAGATTTTAAACTTGTAAATTATAAATTTTAAACTATGAACAATAACTGAATCTGAGAGAGATAATTTATACTTCAACATACTAAGTTATAATTTTAATATAAATATAAAATTATTGAATTTTATTGAACACGTAATTTCTACGATAAATCCACTCATATAGTGACAATTATTGAATGCCCACATGTAACATGCACTCCTAGTCCTACACATGATTTCTTTCTACTTTTAGGATTTTAATTTGGGCAAACCAAAAATACGTACATTATTATATATCCACAATTATACAACCATCCTCTCATATTTCAATTTTACTTTTTTCATATCTAAGATAATCATTTCAGGAGTGAAGTGTCCATTCAAACCTCTCTTTTTTAAAGTGTTTATCAAAAGTCAGTAATTTCTACATCTTGACTTACCCCTCCATTTATGAACAATATATCAAACAAAAAGTTCATACATTTTTCTAATTCTTGAAAGTAGGGGTAGAGCTACAAGCATGTACCATGTAGCTTTGTCGTAGATCTTATATTTATATTTTAAAATTCATTTAATATATATAAATAATTTATTCAAAACTCAATAAACTTCTAAAAACAAATACAAATAACAACATGTCTCTTATAATGCATAAGTGAGATTTAGAGAGGCTATATATGCAATTTTACCCCTAACATGTGCATTGGTGACGTCAAGAGTGTTCATACTTTTAGAATATAGATAGATGATTTTTGTATCAAGGATGTTCAATAATTGATATATGTCAAAATATCTATATTTAACCTATATATTCGAAAAAGTTCTTCGACAAAAGATGTTCATCTGACCATCCTTGGGTGAATGTAGCTCCGCCCCTGATCTTGTATAGGTAGAGACTCTTTCCGATCGATTATCCACTCAAGTAAAACATATTAAAAGATAAAGTATGTAAAGCATATATAGTAGCAAAAAAGTCATGTTGAAAACAATGAAGAGAATAATAACAACAACAAACAATAAGATAACTAAAACAAATGAAACAAAAATACTAAAATTGAAGAATAAGATATTAAGAGGGTATAATAATAATACTAGAAAGATTACAGAAAATGTTCAACTCGTACTAGTAGCCTTCAACTCTATTGCTAAACCTTCATATCTTTCTACGAAAATAGATGAAGTGCAGACAAGCTAATTGGGATAGTACCATAGTCAATATAAAAATCTCACAAGAGATTGTAGAGTCAACAATGAGTAGTTACCATAAAATAAAACAAAACTGTAGTAGAAAAGATAGTAAAGCTAAAACGTGGGGACAGATAAAGACGAGGTGTACCACGCCACAAATAGCCTTTCACTGTCTCTCAATTGGTGGGACGCATGTTATCAAACCTGCTGTCACCATTCAAAATCTTTTACTTATAAATAAATAAATCAATCTGATCAAATTTTTTATTTTTATTGCCACAAGTGAATTGTCAACTTCAATTTTAATGATAAGTAGATATGAATGTCCTTTTTCACTTGGAAATCTCATGCAAAATTCATGGCTTAGCTTGTCCAGCAAAGCTGAGAATGTTGTGTCATACCAGTTGGTTATTGCTTGTCCAGCTAAGCAAGTTGAGGCAATATCAAACTATTTTTGTTCAGTAGAATCTCCAAATGAGCTGGCTAATGCACCTACTGCCTAATCAGATTCAAATAAAAAAGTTGAAAAACTAGATCTATCAAGTTTATCTAAAGCTCCAGGCATACCAGAGTACAGCCCGATCACAAGGGTCAACTTTACCTTGCATTTCTGCCAAAGGTTGCTTCAAAGGCTTGAAGATAACAATATGTAATTTAGTGGTTAAAGTTGTAGCTATTACTATATCTTTTCGATTATCACTAATGCTGAGCATCATCTAATCCCCAAAATCAAGAACATGTTAAGTGCAAGAAAGGTCTAAACATTATTTTTCTGTATATAATTACATAGACCATGTGGAGACTGACCATTTCAGATCAAAGGGCAAATTCTTTCAAGTACAGACAGAGTTTCTACTTTACAGAAAGGTTACATAACAAACCAGGGGAATCTTCCTACTCATCGTCATATGAGACATGGAAACTGGTAGTACAACCACTTGCGTCAGGATCTTCTGCTCCGCAGCAATCATAAAACTTGGCAGCATAAGGAGGATCATCTGGTCCTAGTTCATAATACCTACAGAGAGGAAAAAAGGCAGCGACTTTCAACTAGTCAACCATCCTTGAGAAAATATCTTACATGATATTAATTTTAGAAATACCACTCCCAGCGATTGAATAGATATGGATGAAAACCCATACGATATTTTTGGGAAGAAATCCGTCCAAGGATATACTAATACAAGAAAGTAAAGTTGTATAAATTTACAGGTTAATGGATAATGTTATCTTTCCAAAATATAAGTAACGCCATTCTCATATTTTCCTTTTCCTCAAACTATGATTTTCTTATTATTTTTGCAACTAATACTTAAAGTAAAACTGATCCTGGAGTATACCGCAGCCCAGGAGTTGATTATGAATCTTACAAGAGATGAAGGAAGCAGTAAGCCAACAGCAAGGTGAAGTGACCTTCATGGTGGACAAAATGTGGGAAGTGAGACTGAGATGGTTCAGACATGTGAAGAGGATCACAAATGCACAAGAAGTTGTGAGAGACCGGCGGTGATAGGTCTACATAGAGGTAGATGAGGATGATTTGGGGAGCGGTGATTAGATAAGACATGGCACATCTCCAACTCACTGAGGATATGACCCTAGATAGAAGAGCATAGAGTTCGAGGATTCAGGTAGAAGCATGGTTGATTCATTGATCTGTATGGTAGACATTGCTTTGAACAGCTCAAAAGAAGTCTAGGATTTCCTCATAATGCCCTTGCTGTTTTAAGCCAGACTAGCCAAAATTTCCTGGTGTCTCCCTAGACAAAGGAATGCCACTTTATCAAGTAAAACTTTCTTTCTAATAATAGGAGTTAGGATTGTAAATGGCTAAGTTGCTCGTACTCGGGTGCGGGTGTCCCACACAGATGCAGATCTAGAGGTCGGATCCTTCATGATCTGACTTTTAAGATTCGGGGATATGGATCCATATATGGATACGGATGCAGGGATCTGCCTAAATATAACTAAAATATCTAAAAATAGAGCGAAAACACCTAAACTATGAGATATTACGTAGAGAACTTGAGGAAAATCCTAGGAGGAGATTAAAGGAAAAGGAATGACATAGAACTTCCTATATAAAAAGTATTCAATTTTCTTCAATTTCACCTTAGCTTTGTATTGATTACAAAAAATTTTAAAATTGTCAATACTTTCCCCCAACAACTTTGGTCAAAGTACCGGAAAGCGGTTGACCAAATCGGACACGGATCCCACCCCCACACCCACACCCATGTCGTGTTGACACGGGTGCGGCACCAAAGTGAAGAGTCTACACCCAACTTAGACCATTTTGCCATTTGTTTGTCCTCTGTTTTGGTTTATAATACTAGTTTAATTACCACAAATTAAACATCTTTTTAAGGAACTTCTTCTTTTTTACTTATATATAGAGAGAAAAAGTATACGATATTAGAGAAACCTTTTTCTATTGTTAGACGAAGTCTCCAGAGGGTCATTATGAGCTATTTTAAATGAGTTAGTTGAGTTGTCTCTAAATTGACCCAATTATTTATTTCCAATTCCACCTGCCCAAGTTTGGAGGATTGGACGGGCTACACAAATTTATATGAGAAATATTAACACTGTAAGAATAATGTTGAGCTTATGAGCATCAATCAAGTTATATAGCAGCGCAGCAGCCCAGTAGATCCAGATATTTACAGATGTCCTCATTTCTTACTCTCTCAGTGAAACTGGTCCAAGTGCTCCACTGAAAGAGAACACCAACTTAGAGCTGCATCATTAGAGGAAAAGCACCTTTTCACACACAAAATCATGTACGCACATCTATTTTTTCTTGGTCAGTCGGGTGGAATTTCTCAATAGGAAGTAAGGTGCAAAGTGCCAAATAATAACAAGCAATGATGTGAAAAGAAATTAAATTCAAATATATCAGGCTAGCATTTCTTTTTTGTCTTTGTACTTCACTGATGTAACACCCAGACTAATTATGATCCAGAATGAATCTATGTGGGCTTAAGATAAGTTGCTGTGGGGCTTGTTCTTCTTGTACCTAGCGGATGCAGCATCAAGTAATTAGCAGGGAAACTCATGTCACAATAGTCGTGGCTATGGACTTGCAGTTTCCAATCTACAAGTGATACATGGGTGCTCAAGTTCTAAAACAAACAAACGGATCTTACTACCTGAACATAAAGGGAAAATCTGCAGCGGAAGATGTGAACCTATATCTTGAATGAAGCATTCATATGTAAACAACTGTTCTCAACCCAACTAGCTAACAATAGTTACAAGTCTATACACATCAGTGGGGAATTAAAACCCAGCATATTTTGGAAATAAAACTGTATACAATTTTATTTCAAAACTGAGCATAAAAATAAAATAATTAGGTTATTAGAGTCGTCCCTACTTTCCCGGGTCTAATAAATGTGAAAATCTTGAAATCTAAGTTGCAATAACCTTCTCAGGAATGAAATTTATAATGTGCAGTCTTGTTCTAGACTATGTTACCTGCAATCATATAAACCAGTGGACATACAAGAAGCAGCAAACTAGTATGAAACTGCCATCCTATGGTGTACAGATGAGTCCTTCCCTAGCAATGTATACGAGTGCTTGGAGGAAACTTTGCAGTAATCAAAACTTAATGAGATGAAGAGATTGCTTTAACATGAGTTGATTGGTAGGGGTAGCAGCCATTAAGAAGATAAAATGGGCGGATAGAGGCCCCTAAGAAGATTAAAATATGTGGGGGGGGGAGGAGAGGGGGGGGGGTGGCGGACCTAGGAATTAGGATGAGCTGATTGGTAAGGAATAGCAGCCCCTTGGAAGATAGAAATTTCGGGCCTCTCCATCCTGAAGATATATCATTACTCTTTGGCCACAAAATACTGTTTCATAATGAAACTTCTTTTTGACCGAGAAATCCTTGACGATCAATGGCGCATGGTTAGGAACTCCGTGTATAATGGCACTACCCTCTATCCTTCTCCACTTAAGTACCATACTCTCAAAGGAAAAACTTAAGTGTCTAATGGCACTACCCTCTATCCTTCTCCACTTAAGTACCAGACACTTGAAGGAAAAACTTACTGAATCTCATTGCACTACTATTTCACATCATTTTTCCTTCATTCTTTAACTCAGAATAATTGAAATTGGGAGGAAAAAAAGAACCTCTAGATGGCTGCTAGTGATGCCAGGTGGCAGGCAACATGAACTTTCGGTTAAAAGGAAAGATGGTACTTGAAGTAACTTAAAGAATTCTCTTGGGAAGTTATGAGTGAAATTCATTCCTATTCATTATGAGCAGGTAGATGAAACTTTAGTATGTAAAGATTGGTATTAATCATGTCTTTTAAGTTCTGACAAAGATTTTCCAGCAGGACTCCCCCCAATGGTGGGAGGGACCATCAATTGAATTCAAGTATATTAGTGCAACGAATTTTATATGATTACACTGGGTATATTGTTATTGTTGATCTTTATATGACACAGTGAAGTCTAAGAAATATAAAAGGTAAGGTCATTGGATAGCAGATGTTTGATACGTATCACAATCAGATTTACACAAGCTACATACATGCCTTCCTTGATGTCGACTCTTGATTCATTGCAAAACACTAAGTATTTGAAAAAAGTCATATTATCTATAATCTATATTTTTCTACACCCCCTAAATGATCTCACTTCTTCTATTTAAAATTTAAAACGTTCCGTGGCTAAAATTTCCCCAGAGCCTACTTTCTGAGATTTCACTGGGTATGTTGTTGTCCATGGCTAAATATTGGCAGTATCAAGATTCAATATTTCTGGCAATGAATCCTAGAGCAACCTAACTAAGGAGGTACCTAGCTCATTTTATTTGGCACAAAATTTAACTCAGTGGTACAAAACAATACAGAATGTCTACTCTAGTGCCTCGCCATATAATAAAGTGCACCACAAATGAACCTATGACAGTGAGATCTTTTCAAGATGGGTCAATGAAAATGGGGAAAACGTGTTTTTCTTTCTGTCGAGTGCACTAGAGTCTGCATTATTTTTGTGTTCGTATCGATGAGTATCTGGACAATGCCAGAATTCTCTCTGAATTGCTGAATAGTATGTTGCTCGGACTCTCCAATATTGCTGCCGCACCCTTGTCAGATTCTCCAAAATGCACTACTTTTGGAGTATTTGTTGAGAGTAGGAAAACTAATCAGGAGTTAGCTGTCTGTTAGTTAGCAATTAAGTGTAAACTGCAGTTAGTAAAGGAATTAGTTAGAAGGGCAAAATAGTAAATTGCCT
>JAABOM020000075.1:21172634-21191766 GCA_011800125.2 Solanum clarkiae
CCAAGGCAAACAAGAAAGGGCTCAACACAGATCCTTGGTGGAGTCCCATCTCAACAGGAAAATACTCTGAGTCACCTTCCACAGTTCTTACCCGAGTTTCGGCACCATCGTACATGTCCTTAATCGCCCTGATATAAGCAACTGGGATACCTTTTACCTCTAGACACCTCCACAAGACATTCCTTGGGACTTTGTCGTATGCCTTTTCAAGGTCAATGAACACCATATGAAGATCCTTTTCTCTTTCCCTATATTTCTCCACTAACCTCCGAACAAGATGAATCGCTTCAGTAGTCGATGTTATGCCGAAAAATGACCGACTTTTAAATAAAAAAATTGAAAATTGAAAATTGTTCGAAAATCGAGAATCAATCTAAATTCAATTAGTTTGAGCAAAATTAATTCTTGAAATTCGAAATGACACAGAGTCGCCACCTAATTTTAAGGATAATTAGGAAACCAAAAATATTTTTTTAAAAGACCTAACAGAAAAATCTTTTAAAAATCTAGAGATAAGGTTCGGGTTCATATTTCCACTTCGAGAAGGTTTTAAGCACTCGAAATGGCCGCTAAATGTGGTTATCCGGCGATTAAAAGAATTTGACTAACTTTAAAATATTTGGCTTTAAAATATTGAAGGATTTCAAAATTGAAAAGATTTTTGACTCATCTTGAGAATATTTTTTTATCTAGACTAATCTAAAAGCATTTTTGACTAAAATTTGACCAAATTCGAAAGTTGAACTAACATAATAAAATCACATTTTTTTTTGTTTTGACTCTTATTTATTCATTTTAAGAAAAAAAATCTTTTATATATATATATTTTTTTATAAAAGCTTTTCTGAAATAGAACAATAACTAACAAGAATAACATGAATGGTTTTAACACTTTTGGGGAATTTAATTAAATTAAAACCAATAATAAACAAATGTTAGTTTTCAAATAAATACAAATATAAACTCAAAGTAAATAAAAGAAAGAGTTGAAGATTCCGGGCCTTTGCCCCGTTTAAATCTTTGTTGCTATTTTTGGGCTCTTCTTTGCGTAATTCTTGCTCCTGGAATTTGGGCTGACGCGGAGAAAATATTTGGGCCTCCATGGCCCAAATCAAGAATGCAAAGGGAATGAAGGAGAGTCCAATTCGGACTCTCAAGATGATTCACATGAAGAGGAAAAGAGAAAAAGTTAATATTTATAACGAAATAATCAAAGTAACATAATATGATATCTAAATAAGATTAAGTCTAAACCAATGAGAATAAATTATTAATGTCCAAGAATTCATAACTATAACTTGAAGGAAAACTGAACAACACCATAAATCATGCAATCAATTCAACCATACAAGTCCGCAAGGAAAATGCACTGCTCAAGGTTACGTAAATTGACTAGCTTCGAATTAACTTGATCTCGCATAAAGGCGACACTAGAATAAAATTAATTCCTATTTAATTGTCCAATCTAATTGTTCAAGCAACTTTGGTATGGGAAAACCTGACTTAAACAAAGGGAGCATGGTGAGGACTAAATATACTCCTCTTTTTATCAAAAAAAAAATGCAGACAACAAGGGATCATTATAAGTTGATTTTGAGCAAAAATATTTCATCCACGTTCATATTCTATTTAAGGCTATCAACTTGTCATAAAAGAGCAACTTCAGTCAAAACTAAGCATGACGATTTCATCATATCTTCATGAGTTCATATTCCTGTGCAGCATACAGAACTTGAAGCGAAAAAATGAGATAGGAATATTACCTTTATCGTGGCAGCGGACTGAGAATGACGACGAGCTCCGACAGTGGACTACGACACCAAAGACTCATACTCGAATTTTTTTTCACTCCGAGATTGAAGCTTCCAATTTTCAGTCCTAATTTCGACTTAGCTCTAAGGAATTTATAGGTTTTCCCGATTGCATTTCGAATTTTTGATGTCTAATAACTTTGATTTTTTGTTTCCTTTTGCACTACCCCCCTGGCCTCTCTCTTTAAAATGACGAAGAAGGAAGATTATATATCTAAAAAAAAACGTAGAGTAACGGATAGATTTGAAGGCATGTTTGAGGGACAAGAACGTTGGGGAGTTGCTCGAGGTCGCCGGATTTTTGGGAGTTTGGTCGGGGCGGCTAAGGTTTTTTTTTTGGGTTTTTGTTTTGAGAAAGTAAAGGGAGAAGAAGAAGAGGATGGGTCGGATGGAGAGAGAGAAGGGGAGATGGGGAAAAATATATTTTAATTGCTTTATCCAAGGACAAGCATGGGAGACAAAAACAAAAAAAAAAGGGTCATGCTTTCATATGATTATGTCTAGCATGCTCACTTGGGAGAATTAAAATAATCCAAAAAATGAATTAAATGGGTAGTCAAATGGACGGATTCATCATTGTGAAAGGTAAAAATTGGGTGTCAACAGCGACGGTGCCTGAAATGGTAGGAGGTATGTTGTTGCACAGCAAGTCATTGAGGCGATTTGAACAGAGTGGTTGCTGGATCAAAGCTCCACTTGAAGAAGCCGAAAACAAGAGGATGCATCTGATGACTTTCATGGAAGTTGCAAAGCCAAATTGGTACGTTTGTTTATGCTATTTGAGGCCTCTATGTTTTTTTGCTTCTATTACGCAGGAAATTGAGTTATTGAAGAGAATGATAGCCCATACTATCAGACTTGGGCGTGGTGATGGCAATGATGTGAGAGTGTCTTGAAAATATAATTAATTAAAAATTGTAATCAACTTAAAACTTTTATATGAAATGAATCAGACTTCTACATGTAGTCTAACTTTACATGGTATGGTAGTGTAAAAAGTTATAATTATGTTGAAAGACTTGTGTTATTTGTGGTGCAGGCATTGAGTAAAGGGAAGTACAAAAGTGTATGGCATAGAGCTATTGTAAATTCAGAGAAAGCAAGGAAGTCTGTGGCTTCTTTCCTCTGTCCCTCTGATAGTTTCATTATCACTGCTTCAAAACACATGAAGTGAAGATGGTCTTTCAGCCATTTATCGAGATTTCACTTATACAAAATATTATAATAAAATCTGGAACAGGAATTCAGAGCAGGAGGTTTGTTTGAAACTTTTCAAAAAATTCAACAGATTCACAAATGATAAAGCCTGATTTTCTTATCATTTGTTACCAACTTACGGTAGTGAGTATTATGCATACAAATTTTAAAAAGAGGCAAAACCTCCACACATAACTATCTCTAATCATCATATTTAGATGAATCAGGTTGGTTAGGCTAGTCCAGTTCAAACATGCAGTCTTGCGGTAGAATATACCGATTTATTCTAGGCTAGATGGTAGACAATACTTGGAGGGTCTCTAAGAGAACTAAAGGAATTGATCAGTCTAATATCAATCTGCACTCTAAATATACTAGGCAAAAGAAAAAAACAGGCATGCAAAGTTATTATAGTAATTTAACATTCAAGTTGGGGAGTACAAATACTATCGAAAAAATAATTATATGGAGAAATAATATTATAATCCAAAAATATAATTGAAGATAACTACGACTTTAGCAATATTACATTAATAAAAATTCTTGAGATAAATTTATAATGCTAAATTTTCTATATACAAAAAACCCAATAGCTTTAGAGTATCTTATTAATTTTGATGTTAAGATATATAAACTTAATTAAATTACTTAAACATTTTTTCTAATTAATAATTTTTAATCATATATATTTCTTAAGCAGTGTAATAATGTGAAGGAATCTCTTCAGTAATATGAAACTAGAGACTACATTATATTACATATAAAGTTTAAACGTTCACTTTGAAGAGAGAATAAATGGAAAGTTGATACGTAAATATGATTTTTTCTCAAATCAATGTAGCTCATGTTAAAATCTAGCAGGGATTTTTAGTTGGTGAATTTTTTTTTAATTCCATAAATTATACAATAATATTTTATTTACCATTTTATGCCGCGCGAAGTGCGGGTATATTTACTAGTTTCTAATAAAATAAAAAATATTTTTATTCTTTTGATTTAGTTAGGTAGATGTCTGGCCTTGGGGTTTAGTAGGGTAGCAGGAATAGTCGTGTTTATATCATGTTTGTCATTATCTGTCGTATGTGTGTAAATTTTTTCGTATTTATCATTGTTATGTGCTCTTCGTTATTAATCGCCCTCTCTATTCCCCTCGCTTTTCTTTTTGTCATATCTAGTTTATTGTACTTATGGGTTGTTGACACGAGAGTTCCCAGGAAACAATTTCTTTACTTCTATAAGGTAGTGGTAAGGTTTGCGTATATTCTACCCTCCGTAGACCCCACTTATGAGATCCCATTAAGTATGTTGTTGTCATCGTCGTCGATTTTTTCCTCAACTAAACTGAAGATAAATATTTGCTAATAAATTTATTTATTGTAAAGTAAACATGAGCAAAGGCTTAACAACAAATTCATATACGATATATATATAAAGATATGTTTTGTAATTTGAAGCAATTTAATAATTGTTTCTGTTTTGTGGGATTATGATTGTTATATCTTAACTTATCCTTCTTTAATTCAGAAATTATTGCGAAGTACGAGTATTTAGTATTTTGTTAGAATTTTTTTAATTATTATCTGAATAAAAGTTAAACTATGATCTTAATTTCATATATACACACAAAAATAGAATGACAATTTTATTGTGTTTGGGGAAATGCATTGAAAACACTATTACAGTTATTTAATAATAAAGGGTAAATTAAGATTGAGTAATAAATTATCTCTTGATTTTAAGTTGAACAAGTAAAAAATAAATATTTATTTTTTGTATAGTGAATAAGTAAATATAAATATTTATTTTTAGTAAAGTAAATAAGTAAAATCGAACATAGAGAGCACTAAATTAATTTTATCAATGATATTTTGCAACTCCAAATTTAACTACTGCCAATACTAAAGATAATATGAGGGGGAAAAAAAAGTAATAGAACTCTTTTGATTTGTTCAATGAACAAGTAAAATTAAATATTTATTTTTTATATAAAATAGAGGAAATACTTTTCAAACCAATATTTGACATGCATGTATTAAGACTTAAGAGCCTGTTGGATAAATTTTTTCGCTTTTTTTTTTTGACTTAAAAGAAGTGTATAAAAACATTTTTAATTTTATCCAAATATTGTATCATTTAAAAAAATCAAACAAATACCAAATTATCTCACTCCAATATTCAACGAAAAAAATATAAACGAAAAGGTCCTTGTCATCATTCTTGATGCTTCACGTTGAAAAATTAAAGAACTTTGAATCATGACTCATGGTGTTTTTATGAATACCTAATTTAAGAGGTTATGATTCATGACACGTTATGCATACCTAACTAAAATGCATGATCCATGGCATTATCTAAAAAAAAAATTATTATTAGTCTTAATTTATGTGCTTAAGGCATAAAAATAAAGGCTTAAAGTCAATGAAAGGTTTTGATACTTTCATTTACTTTTTTAAAAATAAATAAAATACATATATAATAAAAAGAATACACACCAAGAGAAAAAAACAGAGACGACAAAAAGCATGAAACCAATTAAATGCAAAAATCTAAACATAATGGGAAACATATCGAAGAAATAAGATAATTTACTAGAAAATAAAAAGTTTAATCATGTAAAAAATAAAAATAAAACATGAGTAAGAATATTACGTGTATAATGACAAATTATATACTCATACTACAAACAATTATATTAGTAAAAATTAGAGTTCAATCGGTAAATGAAAGACTCTTTTTCAGAAGACTTTTCTCATAGTTTTGGTCATATTTATGAACAATCAAATTTAATCACAAATACTTAAAAATTTAAATAATTTGTTAAAATTTATGGTCTAATCTTATTGATCACCCAAGTATATCGTGTTGGTAAATTTATAATGAATTGTGTAACCGATAACAAAATCCAATATTGTAGAGACAATCAATTTGGTATATTTTGATTTGTGGACACGTTAAACTAATAATCAAACAATAAAATAATTGTTATTGATTTTTAATTTTTGATCATCAATGATTTGATTCAAGATTTAATAAAAAAAAAATCTTCATGCTTAAAATCTACATGAATTACAAGCAAAAGGATATTTTAATAATTTAATACTAATTTTTTTTTTATCAACAAGCAATTGAATGCAGTAAAACTGTAGTAATTTCTCAAAAAAAAAAAAAAAATTTATAATTTATACATATGGAAAGAACCCCTACCAAGTTAAAGGACTCAGAAAGTAAAACAACAATACCAAAACAACTATCAAAATACAAACAAAAAAGAGTTCATATTTAACATTTAAAATACTAAAAAAAAAAAAACATGTAAAACCACTACTACAGAATTATGGGATAAATTTAGTGTAATCTTATTAAATTATCAACTTAATCATCAATTAAAATCTTAAAGTTGGAAACCAAATCGATAGCCTAATTTAAAATATCAGGACCATTTAAAAGTGTTAATTTAATAATCTGATATCAATAAATCAATATTATTTAAGGTCAGAAAGAACACTTGTAAAAATATTAATAAAATTTATTTTTTGATATTTGCTTTCTTTTTTTCTTTGAAAAAATATGCGGAGCGAAAGTGTAACTCTAAGCTTGCAAGTACCTTACTTACATCTAAATCCTTATTTAATTATTCAATTTGGGATATGAAAAGAAAAAGATCTGCCTTTTGAAGGAAGAATTGCTCAAAAGCACAAGATGGACCTTTCTTTCCTTCACGTCATCCACCTCTGATCAATCTGCATTATTCCTATATCATATAGTTTGAATTTAATTTCCAATATAAATATTGATATTTATTGAGAGAATCAAATCAATTAAGCAAAAAGTGATAGATACAGGAATATTAAAAAAAATCACATAATAATCATTTTTTTTTAATATTCCCACAAAGTAAACCATTGACTGTAGTTCCACAGGTATTGTAAACATAGAGTACTCTCCTCAACAACAACAACAACAACATACCCAGTGCAATCCCACAAGTGGGGTCTGAGGAGGGTAGATTGTACGCAGACCTTACCGCTACCTCATAGAAGTAGAGAGGCTGTTTCCTAAAACCCTCAGCTCAAAACCCAAAGGCAAAAGTACCTAGATATGACATAGAGTACTCTCCTCATTCCATATTAATTGAATTTGAGGGAGACCACAAATCTATTAACAAAAAGAAAAAAAAAAACATTGAAGGACATAATGTAAATCACATTTTTTATTAATATTTTTTTTAGTTATTCTCTAAGAGTATAATTTATCTCATAACAAATATAAAATTTTATATAGAAAAAACAAATATAAAAAAAAATCAAATATTTATCTTAAATTTTAAACAATAAAATCCCAAAAAAATTTCACTCAACATAAAATAGAGGAAATTGTATCAAATTTTAAGTGAGACATTCTGAAATTATCCAAAAATAAATGTACAATATATAGTCTGCCAGGTTGTTGAGGATAAAGGAGCCATACACTTTCACAGGTGACCGGAGCTTGACGCCTCTTTGCTCCCTGCGAAGAAGACGGCGGCCGCCAGATTTCAACTGACCTTCAGTTCTCTCTATAATCACCACATTAATAAACCATAAATACCCTTTTTGTGGTTTCTATTCTTGAATTCACCCCAAAATAGAAATTCTTTGAAAAAAAAAACATGTCTTTTTCTCTTCTCTCCTTATCTTCTTCTTCGTCTTCTGCAGTTTCCAGAACTTTCCCTTCTTTTTTCTCTTCCGAAACTTCATCTCCGCCGTCTACACTACTTACCCTTTTAAGGAATCAGTCTAATTTCAGCCATGTTGGGTCAAGTAATAGAATTTTCGGTTCCAGTTCGTGTTCTTTCTTTTCTACGGGTTGTTCTTTGTCGGCTGCCGATTATGTGGTTCCGAGGGCTTTTTCATCTTCCTTTGAATCTGAGTTTTCCTCTTCTCGTAGAAATTCTGAGGGGGAAATCTCGGACATTGGGTCCGGTGAAAATGGTGAACAAGGGGCTGATACTGACGATGAAGACCAGGTATTGATTGTTGATGAGGAAGATTTGGGTCATTCTAATTCTGATCTTCCTCAAAGATGGGATGTCTTAGGCCTTGGCCAAGCTATGGTAAATTCCCTTGCACCCCTTTTTCTTCTGTGCTTATTGTTAGTTTAGAGGAGGCCTAACTGTTAGGATGTATTCCCTTCGTTTTCAATTTGATTGTCTAGTTTTGAAATTGGCTAAAAAGCAAAGTAAGAAGAACAATGGAGGGAATGTGTTGTTTTGTATCTATACATGAAGTAGAGCAGTTTTGTTATCCCTTTATGAGAAACATTGAATGATGGGAGTATTGATTAATCCATATTAAGGATGAAGAATCCAGAAAACAAGTTTGTATGTAAGCAGAGGCGAATCTAGGAATTCAAGAATATGGGTGCACCACTACTTTATTTTTTTCAAAAAGTTATTTTTAAAGGAATTCAAGGATATGGGTGCACCACTACTTTATTTCTAAAAAAGACTTTATTTTTAAAAAGGGACAAAATGGTGGTGTTGGTTGGGATTGAACCCCCAATCTTCATGCTAACAAAGAGCCCTTGAATCAGTGAACCAACTTGTCATTTTGAGGATGGGTTCTCTTAGCTGGTATTTAATATATTCTTTAAGAATTATACAAGTAATATACCGAATTCAGTCAGATGACCACGGGTTCCCGTGACCCAAAATTAACATGCAAATTTGCCCCTGTATGTAAGTTCCTATCTTAGGATTTAATTGAAATAAAAAGGATGTTGACGGATCGCTGTGCTTTTACCTCCCTTACAGATAATGTTTTGCTTTCATTTAGTTGTTGAAATACCTTAAAGCTATGTCTAGATGTATTTCTAATTCAGAATAAGGGAGATTTATGTATAATTTCTTCTAGTTTTATGTTTCCCAAATATTTTCTTTCATGAATGATACTTTGGAAGTATGCACCGCACTGCCATAACTGGCAGAACTTTGCTGTATTGCTTTATTTGGTTTCTCGTTGCTCGTTGTGCAATGTTGAGACAATAGACAGATATATCTTTGTTATAATATCAGCTTCTTACATGTGGTGATGTTCTGGGGTGATTATATAGGTTGATTTTTCTGGCATGGTTGACGATGAGTTTCTGGAAAGGCTTGGATTAGAGAAGGGTACCAGAAAGGTTGTCAATCATGAGGAAAGGGGTAAAGTTCTGAGTGCAATGGATGGATGCAGCTATAAGGCCGCCGCGGGCGGTTCACTTTCTAACAGTCTGGTTGCATTGGCCAGGCTTGGTGGTCAAACAACAGCTGGTCCTGCTCTGAATGTAGCTTTGGCTGGTAGTGTTGGAAGTGATCCGTTGGGTGGATTTTACAGGTAAAGGTCAACTCTTTTCGTCTTATCCCATTCTTAGCCTACAATCTCAACAGCCACTTTTCCTACTTCTACTTCATTGGTGTCTGGAACCATCAACCTCATGATTGGAAGCGGAGGGCCCTTACCACCAGGCTATTTCTCACTTGCTAATTATCTCCTCCACTTTCATTTTTTTTCTGTGTTGTATCATCGTGATGATGATGCCTTTAAATAATATGCATTGGCTAGCAAGAAACTTATCAAAGAAGGGGTGGAGGTGGGGGGCAGGACCACTGCAAAAACTCTGTACTATAAGCTGTACATGGCTCTGAGATATCACTAGCTGAGAGGACAGAGTCTTTTGATATTATGCATCCTAGATTTTGAATGAATCTCCACTCTCATGATTTATATTTGAGAAATATTAATTCCTTCTACAATTAAAATGGGAAACTTCAGAGAGTTTGTTGTATACTGTCCAATAATTTGTTTTAATCATAGTGGTCAATTAGACTGACTGCTGACGTGATGTCATTTTGTATATAGATCCAAACTTCGACGAGCAAATGTGAATTTTTTATCAGCACCTGTGAAGGATGGGACAACAGGAACTGTGATAGTCCTCACAACTTCGGATGCTCAGCGAACAATGCTTGCATACCAGGTCAGTAAACCTTCTACAGTAACTCGTGCATATCCTTTTCTGCATGGAAGTGGATTAGATAACCATGTCCCAGACATATTGTAGACCTTACAGCATGCGATCCAGAGTTCCAAACCTGTCACCCTATCCTTATCTATGTATCTACATGCAGTATGCTCAATTGGTACCTGGAGCTGATGATCCATGGTTTAAGGGAAAGAGTTCCTTGATCAATTCATCCGAAGAACCTTTTTCCTTTTGTTTTTTGGTTTTGACCTGTAATGACCCAGTAAAAGGTGTGATTTCTTCGTTTAATGGAGAAGAAAAGATAAACGGAAGAGAAAATTCCCTCTTCTCGTGCTATCCTCCTTGGTGGATAAATAGTGGGTTCAAGCTTGTATCGATTGTTCTCTTACTTAAAGTCAACTAGACCATCTGTTATAGCTGCCTTTTGCTTTGGCATGGTAAAGTGTTATGGGCCTCAATAGAGTATGTGTTTTCTTTCATAGGCCTTATGCAAACAAAAACAGAACATCTCTTTTTAATCGTATATGAGATTTTTTGAACTGTAAGAAGCACAACTCTTACCTCGTATCACAAGGAGAAAAACTTTGGTCACTGGTTCAAATTGCATCAATGCTTTAGTTTTCTTTCCACATCTTGTTTTAGTTAGTGTCCCTTCCGCAGCATGTCTTTTTAACTGCTTTTATCTGCTCCTGTTGTGCCATCAGGGTACGTCATCAAGGATAAACTACGACCCATGCTTGGCGGATGCAATTACTAAAACAAATATATTGGTTGTGGAAGGATACTTGTTTGAACTTCCTGATACAGTCAGAACGATTTCAAAAGTGTGTGAGAAAGCCCGCAAGTGTGGAGCATTAGTTGCCATCACAGCATCAGATGTGTCTTGCATTGAGAGACATTATGATGATTACTGGTAAAACCTTATTTCCTCTCTGGCTTCTACATAATAAAGCTGAAAATGCCCCACCCACCTCTTCCCAAAGGGAAAACAAAACACTCTAATAGAAAACAAAGGTAGAAAGAAGGAGAAAAGCTTGAATAAGGGGTGTTAACTCAGGGTGTGGAGAACATTTTCTCTAGGAAATAAGCTCCCTAAACACACCTCATCTTCACCCCATCCCCATAGCCCACCACCCCACACCCCCTATCCGACCCCACCTCTCATAGTATTTATATATATTATATACTAATGCTTTTAGGAATTTACTTTTTACTCACTTACGAACACAAGAAAATAAGTCCTAGAAAACATTTTCTTCATGCTGAACACACCCTCAGTCTTTGGAGTTTGGATCTTCGATGTGTAAAGAGAAGTTATGCGGATTCATGCTAGATCTTGAACAGGACTATATTGATCTACTGGTGGCTAGCAGTCCACTGGAATTGTCACAAAAAATTGTCAGAAAACCAAAATTTATTGTTTAGACGCATACAGAGTGAACATGAATTTGTTTCTTCTACTATTGCGGTGTTATTTATCCTTGTCATTTTCCACATTTTTCGTCCAGGGAAATCATGGCAAATTATGCAGATATAGTATTTGCGAACAGTGCAGAAGCAAGGGCTTTCTGTCATTTTTCATCAAAAGAAAGTCCCCTTTCTGCTACAAGGTACCTGAGCCATTTCGTCCCTTTAGTTTCCGTCACGGATGGGCCAAAAGGTTCTTACATTGGCGTGAAAGGGGAAGCTATTTATATTCCTCCGTTTCCATGCATGCCTGTGGATACCTGTGGCGCAGGCGATGCTTATGCATCAGGTATTTTGTATGGAATATCGAGGGGTGTGTCTGATTTGAAAAGCATCGGTTCCATAGCAGCCCAGGTTGCATCCGTAGTTGTAGGGCAACAAGGTACTAGGCTTAGGGTACAAGATGCTATTAGGTTGGCGGAGTCATTTTCCGTCCATTGCAGGAACTCAACTATTTGGTCAGATATAGGTTCCGATCGGATCTCCAGCTTGTAATACTCGGATTGTGAGCAAAACCTTGGTGTTCAAAGTTACCCAGTACATGTGCTGGTGGGAGTTAGTAGATGCCTCGTGGAGTTAGTCAAGGTGCACTTGAACTGGCTTGGACATCAGGGTTATCCAAAAAGTAAACTGGATGGTGATCTTCGACATCGGTTTAGTGTCTATAGCATTAGTTACTTTCTTACTTTCATAGATGTTGTGTACATTGACATTCATTGTAATTACTCACGTAATCGGTTTACTGGATTCAGCAAAAGATTCAAGGACATTGAATTTGCTTCTTTTTGTTGGGACTTGTTGTCCATAGATTTCAAAAGGCTTTGGTGTAATATTGGGGAAAGCTCGAAATCTAGATTTAGAGTAATAATCTCCTCTATTTTAGTGGATTATTTTTATAGTTTGATGATGAGATATAACTTAGATGATCGCTATAGTTTTCCATGACAGTCACTTTAACTGATGGTCACTATAGTTCTCCTTGACAGTCATTTAACTTTATTTTATAACTCAAAAGTCATTTTGCTTTAGGTGAAATATCTATGGTTGAGCTATTTTTGAATTATAAAACAAAGTTAAGTAACTTTCTAACAGAATTATCTATAGTTAAAGTTGAATGACTATCTAATAGATCATATCATTTGGTGATCGTGTAAGTTATTCTCTCTCTAGTATAATATTGGATGATCAAATATATATAAGTGGGAGTATTACCTTTACTATCAAACATGTAATATGTGCCCACATCGTCGTTGTACTACGAAGGGTAATTTTGCCATTTTACCTTTGTGGCCTCCTATTGTTCCACCTCTTCCGCACTTCACGTGGGTGGGTTACGTGTTCTTCCTTCTGCCTGCCAGCTTCGTCTTTCCATCTTGACGTGGATTAAAAGTTGAATCTTCAAACAAGATTTAAGCCCTAAGGGAAAATCTTGAGTTTTCTAACGTTTTCCTTGAACGTTCAGGCACTCGACAATTTTCCTTTTTGGGGTTCCTTTCTTCGTTGTTATTTTTCCTGTGTGAGATCTTCTCCAGATCATTGCATTTTGAGTGTATTCTGTTGGTTTATTTTGAGTTGTTATTATTTTGCTGACTTTCAACATTTAGGGTTTCTTAATTTTGTTGGTAACATCTTCGGTTCCATTTTTCCCTTCAATTTGGAGTGTATTCTGTTGGTTTACTTTGACTTGCTGCTATTTTGCTGACATCTAACATTTAGGGTTTCTTAGTTTTGTGAGTAACATCTTCGATTTCATTTTTTTACTTGAATTAAGATGTTCGTATAGTTCAAGATTTGAAATAAAACACGTTTTTTTTTTTTGACAATTAATCAATGTATATAAACAAATAAATAGAAAAAACTCATCACATTTTAATTGTGGTGAAAAATATTCCTTCATTTTTTTAATTAGAGAGAATAGCAAACCAAAAAATAATGATAATAGGAAAAAGTGAGAAAGGAGAATATTGTAATTCTCTCAATCATAGGGGGGGCTTATATAAAATAATTAATAAAATAAATTTTACGAAGAGCTTTTGCAATTATTAATAATTGTTCAAAAATTCTGATCGGACCGGAAAACACAACTATTGAAGAGAAATCTATATTTTCACTGTGATACTAATAACAAAATCGCTCTTCGAGGAGATTAAGGAGTTACCAAATATCTGCTGAGTTCGATTTCATTAACTTCTTCAGGTACTTGTAAAGGATCTTGTCTCAGATTTTTCCTCATCTGAAGTTGCCTTTACGGGTACTTTTTTGGGTGATGACACCTACTTCTACTCATCTTTCCTTTTCTTGATTTGGGTTTTCGAATTGATATTCTCTTGGAGCACTAGCTGGTTGAGTTTCTGTTGTTTGATTTTTGAAAAGTTGAATTCTACTGGAGATGTTCTTTCATTTGAACATGTATTTTGGTTGGTTTAGAGTTTAATTGAGTTTAAAGATTGAATTTTTAATGTTATCCTCTCTTGTTTTTTAAGTGGTTCTTTCTTGTTTTGGGTAATTTATTCTGAGAGTTGTAGTTGGAAGAGGTTAATCTTGTTCCTCGTGATCTGGGGTTGCTTGTTTTTGTATGTCGAATCATTCCATAGTATATTCTTTTTGATGATTTTGAGCATATTTGGCTGGGAGTTCTGGTTCTTCATGGATTTTATGGGAGAAGACAGTGTTGCTGGAGGGAGTGATGTTAGTGGATTTGACAATTGGGGTCCTGGTATTACTGATCAGGCAGTTTGGGCTACTGAGGATGATTATAGAGCCTGGAACACTGGTCTTTCTTCCGAAACCCCTTCCAATTCAAGTCAGGATGGTATACATTCCCAAAACCGATCTACGAGTGAGCCTCCACACAAGAAATCAAGGAACTCACAGGGTGTAGATTCCGTTAGTAACCGTTCCAAGGCAATTGGAAAGATGTTCTTCAAAACTAAGTTGTGTTGTAAGTTCCGCGCTGGGGTCTGCCCTTATATTACTAATTGCAACTTTGCTCATGGCATAGAGGAGCTGCACAAGCCGCCTCCTAATTGGCAAGATATAGTGGCTGCACATGAAAGTGAGCGTGGAGGAGGAGTGATGCTGGAGCCAAGAGAAGAACACCAGATACCAACTGCCAGTTCTCCTGAGCTGCGTGCAGAGTCACAAAGGTCCTACAAAGGGAGGCATTGCAAGAAGTTCTATACTGAAGAAGGATGCCCTTATGGAGATGCTTGCACTTTCCTTCACGCTGAACAACCTCGAGCTAGAGAGAGTGTTGCAATAAGTGTGACTTCCACTGTGGGTGGATTCGGTAATAATGCTGCTGGAGCAAACCTGAAGCCTTCAAACTGGAAAACAAGAATTTGTAACAAGTGGGAGATGACTGGTTATTGCCCTTTTGGCAACAAGTGTCATTTTGCACATGGAGCGGCAGGTATGAATGTGGTTTTGGCTTTTTTTTTTTTTTTGGTACAGGAGATGTGATTTTCTATGGTTGTAGTGAGCGTTACTAGTTTGTGCTATCTATTTTTCCTTGCATATATATACTTGGTTTGATTTTGGTTTAGGCAAAAATGTGCATCAGATTATGTGAGTGTCAGAGACATACAAATGTATAGATGGACGTGCTTTTACAAGATTAGAAATAATCACATCCAACCAAAGGTGCACTTAGTACATATAGATTATAAATCGAGGGATGAGTGTTCTTGATTTATTGAAATATAAAAATATGAGAGAAAGTTGGTTAGTGTGTTTTAGTTATATTCTACGTAGATCTCCAAATGCATCGATCAGGTGTTACACTACAGTCTACACTATGATGATTGTAAGTGGTAAAATAGGACAAAGGTCGATCCATATTCATAAACAAAAGGTGGACAAAGATCTATTCTCACATGGAGAGAAGTTGTCTAAGAAACCTATAGTGCTTCGTAAACGTTCTATGTTTTGTCCCCATGCCGATTTAACTAAGGACATAGTACACCAGAAGTGATATTTGAAATATCCATGCAGGCGATACCATCTGTTTGATATTATGGTTTAAGTCATGCCGTTACATTTACATTAGTTTCAGCTTTTGCTGAGAAAATTTCTATGGTTTGTTTGGAGAATTGTATGTCAGTCTAATTCAGTTTTAGAAAATTCTTAATTTGTTTTAAAAATCCCTCTGCAATACAGGGTAAGATCCACCTCCAACAATGTAACATTAGCTGAATGGAAAATATGAATGTTCAATTATGGAGAGAGAAAGGAAGGGCAGGGGGCCCGGAAGGAGATACAGAAGAGACAGAGTTAAACTGCCTGTACTTATGCATAGCGTGCCACCTGAGCTATCTTTTGTATGTACATCACTGGCCTTTCTGCGGAAAACTGTAAAACAAATAACTGAGTTTTAATCACAAATGTAAGTGGACATTCATCAATATATTTAACCATTAGATGTGAGTGACAGAGGTAGATACGTACTAGCTAACTGGGATAATGGCTTCGTCATGCTGGTACATTACATTATGCCGAGTAGTTTTTAGATTGTTTAGTTATTTGTATGTAACAGCGCATGGCTAAGCTTTATAGAACTTCTAGTTTTAGAGAACCATTATTGAATTTCGCTAAAAGATAATTATTGAGTATTAGAGAGAAGCAAGCAGCAACGTACACGGCTCCTCTCTTTTCTTTTACCAATGACGACAGAAGGTTACCAGTAGCGGTCTTGGCCTTTGCTCTATAAATAATCTCACATCCTAAGGCAATTTCTGAACTGATTTGTTCAGTAAAGGCTGGATATAAACCTGTGTTGTTAGTGTTGGTTATCTTACTTTAGGAAAGAAATGATGCCTAGTGATTTTAGTAGAAGAAGAGGTGGGACAATTTTTAGAATTATATTAAAAAGAAAACGGAAAGTGAGGTTGGTGCAAAAAGAAAGCAGAAAATGTAGCTTTGATATTTCTTGTCCAGGAGTAGAGAATGTGCTTCAATACTGAACATGGCGACTCATTCTTAAATATATAGTAACTTTTAGATAGTTCTCATACTGAAACAGCTTTGGGTGTTATCACCTATTCTATCCCACTGGAATTGGTCGTACGCTCTTATTGCCTGAATATGTAACTTGCAGGCCGGTGACTGTTCACAACTCCTTTTCTTGTCATTTAAGGTTCAAGTTTGATGGGTATTATTGATCAAAGTTTGATCCTCGATAATGTCTTCAATGTTGCTATTTAATTATTTGTGATAAGTAGATGTTATGATTTAGTCATTTTGCTCTCCGTCATCTATCAAGCTCCTGTATGAATTATGAAGCACGGGGGAACACTCGAATATTGACTTGACTTGATATACTTGGAACTGTCTTTGATTTTAGTGTAGGGTAGACCTGTATAATTTAATTGTTTATAGTGGGAAATTCTGCATCAATATAACCTTTACATCACCGTAGCATAATACTTGTAGATGATTTGATGCTTCGCCAATTTTGAGATATTTTTTCTCAAAATTATTTGGATTTTGACCTTGATATTCATTTTTGCTATTGGGTTTAGGACTTGCACCAAATTCTATTTGGATATTTGGTCTGGTGCTAATATCAGCTATCTTTCTGGCAGAATTGCACAAATATGGGGGAGGACTTGTGGAGATGGAAGGCACAGATTCCCTGTCTACTCCTCCAGATGCAAAGCAGGGAGGGGGTCCTTTTAAAACAGCAGAAAGTATGGTACCCTCGACCATTTCAGCACCTCGTCCAGATGTTTACCATCTGGGGTCGGGCGTTCATGTGCAAAGGCCCTCTGGCATAGTCCAGAGGACTGGCCAAAGGGTCCTTCATAAATGGAAAGGGCCAGAAAAAGTTAGTAAGATATATGGCGACTGGATTGATGACATCGAGTGAAGAAGTCGTATTTGCTAACTACTTATCCATTTAAGAAGATAATCTTGTTATCGAGACAGGTATAGGCATCCAAAGGAATTTGAGTTCTTTTGTATTGCTTTGAACTGCAATGGAGGCACACCGAATGTTGTTTTCGAGCTACAAATAAAATTACCTTGCTTGTTAGCTTGTGTTGCTCTATGCATCCTTGTTTGGAAGAAAAGGAAGAAATAATCTCTTTATTTTCCAGCCTCTTGAATTTAATCATGTGATATGCAAGTGTAGAAAAGAAGAAGCAAATCTTGTCCAATGCCCCAAGATAATCTACACCTGTAATTTTTCCCCTTTTCAGATTACACTAGTGTGGTCCAGTCTTTCCTCGAATTCTGTGTATAAGAGGAACTTTAGTGCATCAGACTGTTCTTTTATACTGTGTTAGTATTTGGATCATTTTTATTCCATTTCAAGTAATTCAATGGAAGCATCTATTACAACAAGCGCAAGTTCATGATATATCTATCAACAAAGAAATGCACAGTAAAATCGTGAAATTACAATCTTGGAATAACTTGTTCGCTAACCAAATCAACCTTTAGAGGTGGAAGTTGTAACTTTAATTTAAAATGTGGAATCTCCAAAATTTAATTGTATGATTCAATCATTTATTAGTCCTACTATTTGCAGAAATATGTAAAAATGCTAAGATAGTACTCCATTCATATCTTTTCATGTGCAGGTGTTTGATGGAAATAATGTCTTAAATAAAGAGAAATATTTTTTAAAAATTTTATCTTAAACGTAAATATTGGTATAAATACAATTATCTGATTAATAGTAAAGTTTTAAAGTTATTTTTTTTATTTTTAAATATAAAATATATTATTTCTTTTTAAACAAACTAAGAAAAAAAATATCATTAATTGCGATAAAAATAAATACTCTCCCTCTCAAATTAATTATAGTGTTTTATTTGTATTATAATCAAACAAGTAGATGTGCGTGATTGATATTTGATGCTTCAATAATTGTCATAACAAGTTGTGCATCTTGACGTAACTACGTGGGACTTTGCTTCTAGTGTTTGTTATTGCTTCATTTAAGTAAAAAATGTTTTATATATTTTTGTTGTATGAACATTCAGTATTAAATAACACTAAGAAAAAAAAAATACTTAAACTTTTTCACACTCAAACATATATGATTAAAATTTTAATCAATTCTAATATGTGTTTCAATATGATTGAGCATATATATACATGAAAAAAAAACAAACTAAAATAGTGTTAAATGAGTCTGTTAAATTACATATAAATTGAAAATTAAAAAAAATCAGTTTATTTTCCTTTAAAATCTTTTTCATCAAATTAAATTTTCTACGATACCTAACATTCCCTTATTCTGCATATATGTAATATTTCCTCTGTTCCTTCTCTAGTTATCATGAAAAGAGTTTGTACTATCATTAAGAAAAAAATTAAGTAAAAACATAGTATAATTTTTTTAATGATAAAAGCATAGTATAATTAATATATACTATATTAAATTTTGTAATTATTTTTTATATACATGACAACTAAAAAAGTTGCGAGAAGTAGTGTCAGCGGAATGGGACATCAATCTTTGTGTAAATACAACAACGTACCTAGTGAAATCCTGCAAGTGGGGTATAAGAAAGGTAAAATGTACGCAAATTTATCCTATCTCATAGATAGTGAAGTGCATCAAGGATGAGTAGGGCGAGGTGTTGGTGGATGACACTTCCATTAAATTAAGGTGGCAAACTTACTTTCATAAACTCTTAAATGAAAAA
>JAABOM020000075.1:21196159-21229238 GCA_011800125.2 Solanum clarkiae
TTTAAGAGATTTTTCTGTTAGATCTTTTAAAATATTCAATGGTTTCCTAATTATCCTTAAAATTAGGTGGCGACTCTGTTTTCTTTTCAAATTTCAAAAATTGATTTTTCTCAAATTAAATTGAGTTTTAAACTGATTTTTTTTTATTTTCTTTCTTCAATAAAAACTATTTTTCGGCGTAACAATCATATTTTATTTGATTACTTTCTCCAATATTTCTTCGATCTACCTCTACTCTTTCGTGTAATTCCTAAATAATGCTGATTGTATGAGTGGAAGTGAATTTTTTCCTACAAAGTCATACCAACTTTTAGGATCTAAAAAATATTTCTAATTTTATATTCAAATAGATTTGAAGATTTATTGTAAAATTTATGGTCAAATATTAACTTAATGTCTCAAAGTTTTTATTATCTAAGTACGATTCTGAAGTAGATTTCACGCTAATAAAAGGCAGAAAACTTTTGAATTAATTTAAGAAAAAGAAAAGCATTGCTTAATACATTTATTGTATAGAGTATAAAATAAAATTACTAAGCTGTAAAGAAAAGTACCCATAAGTGAATCCAAATTAGTGGGATCAAGTAAATGTACAATCTGATTTTTTTTTCAGACTTAAATAAGTTTCAATCCTAATTAGTTGAGTCATTTAATATGAATTCGAATTAGTCTAGTCAAATAATTAACCTTTGAATCCAAATTAGTTAAGTTTCAAATGCTTAATGACTAAACATAACATTATATATTATACTTGCCTTTGTCAACATTGTTTTTAACTCTTTGTATCAAGGTATGAAACCTGATATATTTGTGAGTATATATATGTTGAGTTATTCTATGATTTTTAACGTTTGTGTTTTTGTCGAAGGTCTATTGAAATAACTTTTTCATATTCATAAGATAAAGGTAACTTTTTCTGTCTAACAATAGTTGTCTACTATTAAATATATCAAATTTAATACTTTGAAAAATATGTTAGATATTGAATACTTCCTCCGTCTCAATTTAATTGTTATGTTATACTAAAAATAGTTGTTTCCAAATAATTGTTAATTCAGATAATCGAGAGAGAATTAATTTTTTTTTAATTTTGCCCTGAGCATTAGTTATTCTAGAATTAAGAGGCACATATATAGATAAAAACTTAATTAATTTATAAGGGATATATTAGTAAAACAACACTTATAATCAATTTTTTCTTATGCGTTTTGTCAAGTCAAATCTTACCATGACAACTAAATTGGAACGGAGGGAGTAGTATCTAATAGCAAATGTATACGGACATAAATAGATAAATAATTTATTGATTTTGTAAACTAGATAAGTTATTGAACATATATTGTTAGCATAGTGAACAAGTAAAAATAGACAGATAGAAATTTTGTTCATATATTATTGTTGATGTATGTTGATTTGATTTGATGTGGGAAATCAACACTCGACTGACTCTTAAACTCTGTCAAGAGACAATTAATGGTGGAATTAGAATATAAAAAATGCTAAACCTCTATTTCTTTAACCTTATATGAGTCTGTCTCTTCATAGTATGTATATTACAATGTGTTTATGTGCTTGTCCTTTATTTATTTCTATTGTTTACTGACTCTATGATTCTTTTTTTTTTTCCTGTTAATCAACCACTATTTTAAAAATATTTATGTATTGTCATTATGAGATGATGTAAACCTATAGTATAACAATTCATTCTTGATACCTGCTGAAAATTAATAAAAAAAATTAATAGGAAGACTTTTATTCTGTCCCCTGTCTAATAAGTACCTCTAAAACTACGTTTGACATAATTAATATAATAATTGATTTCGATTTTATTGAAGGAGAACAAATGAGATCATAACTAAATAAAAAAGTACCAAATGCACCTCATAACGGGATTGATTAGTTGAGTGATTAGAGTAATACTAGCAAATAAAAGTAGCAAATACAATAAGATTAGAGTAATACCATCAAATAAAAGTAGCAAATATAATAAAGGGAAGCAAATATATGACATATTTCATTTGAGAATTATTAATCTATACTATATTAAAATCGTGAACATCCTTTAAAATGTTGTTTGAATTTTTTTGGCCTTTATTAAAATATTCTGTGTTAAACAAAATCATCTTTTCATTATTTTTCTTAATTTATTATTTTATCTTTTATTTATTTAATTTCAATATTCACTTTTGTATAAGAATTTATTTATATTTTGAATTCAATTTTAATTTAGGACTATTCTCAGTGGTGGAGTCACATGATTTTGACGGGTGTTGACCGACACCTCTTTGTCAACAAATTATAGGGTAGTTAGATAAATTTAAATGTATTTACACATGTCTCCCTCTATCTCACAATATATAGTTATTTACTACTCCCTCTGTCTTCAATTAATTAAATTTTTGAGACTTTTTTCAATATTTATTTTGAATTACTCAAAGTTCAAGATGAATGTTTGAAACTTTTTTCATATTTGTCTTTTTATTTATTGAAGTTTTATATTTTTTAGAAGATAAAGCACACAACATATTTAAGATTCCATAGAGGGTAATAGTGAAAAGTATGGTCTTTGAATATCTTTTTTAATATGTGGGCATTACATCATAAATTCAATTAAAATGGGATGAAGAGAGTATTAATAACTTGGTAGAAGAATTATGAAGAATAAATGATAGAAGTAATTTTATTAAATTAATCTTATTAAATATAAGTCATCTAAATATTGATAAATATATACTACTTAATAACAAGGTATAAATAAATATAAAATAATAAATAATTTATTAGTTTTATAAATTAAATAAATATTATTGGACATAGCATAAATCTGTCTTTTGATTAATAGCAGACGGGCAGACCAATGACATAATAGCGTGCACAAGAGGGGACAAATTTAATAGAACAACTTTGATGTTGTGTGGCAGATTCAACAAGAATAAATTGTAGCAAAATGTCAAATTAATGTACTAATTATTTAGGCTGAACCCTTAACTGATCATGACATTTTTATATATTATTAGTAATATATAAAAATAAACATGGAAAAAATGACATCTCTTGGTGCAACCCACACATTTTATATTGCTGACACAATAATTTATATAAATTGAAACTCGTCGTTGATGCTTGAACTAGAAAGGAACTATTTACATTTGTTAAATACCCAAGCTACCCTTAAGACAAAAAAAAAAGAAGATAAATAGATATAATTAGAAGTGGGATTATGAAAAGTAGTTACAATTATTACATCATACAGAAGGGTTGTATAAGTTGTCGGTCATCAAAGTGTTTGCATCATCGCATATTCTATCAATAAAAAAAGTTGAAAATTCAAGCGGCAAATGAGTATAAGACGGCGTATCAATCGCTCAAAAATAAATAAATTGTATAAAAGTTTGGTCAGTAATGTCTGTAAAATGGCAAATAAAGAGCGGAGGATATGTACGGTACTTATATCTATTTTTAGTTAAAACAGCAAAATTAATTTTAGCAAACAGGATAACAGATTCCAAAATTAGTTTTCTCATAGTATTCAAGGCAGCTTACGTGCTATATACAGAGAGCTAAGATTTAAATTTTATAAGTTATGAGTTTTAGATCGATCATATTAAGTATTAAAAACTGAGTTCTTATGTACACATTTGATTTAAAAAAATGTAATATATTCATATTATTTGAATAAAAGCTATTCGATTCAATCTAATCCATAGTTGAACCTTTCAGACTTTTACCTCTGTTCTTGCGAACCCCTCGACTATTCTATTGGTCTACTACAATCTATCAGTATAAATATTGAGTAATTATAATCTCTGAAGCTTATATCAATAGAAAATGAATCACCGAATATCTTTGCCTTGGCAAACATTTAAAACTTAGCCGAGGGGCGGAGCTAGCAATATATTCCTTCAACGAAAAATTTCATCATTTATATATAGTCAACGTACTCCTTTTATGTATATATTAGATATCAAATCTCCTTTAACTTCTTCGTGTGTTAACTTTTTATATTTTAAACTTTCTTAGTGAAAATTCTAGCTCCACCATTGATCCTGCAATATAAGCTGATAATTCGGTATGGAAGTCATGAAAAAAAAAAATCTGAATGTCCCTGCCGGCTTCCGGAAATAACAATACTGGTATACCCCAAAATAGTAAAATAGAACCAGCTTGGCTTTGGCGGCTGTATATTATATTTTGACAGAGTAAAAAGTTTCCAGCATAACTAAATGGAAATTTTTAAAAATAAAATAAAGTTAGTAAGATGAAACATCAAGTTTGAAATTTGTACAAGCTATATAGCTCTTAGGTCGTGTTGGTAGGTAGGGAAATGTTGTTTAAGAAGATAAGTGATTCTCTCACTAGGGTGCCAGGGGTGGGTGGGTAGGAGGAGCTTGGGGAGTGAGTAGAGAGAAATGCCTCTGGGGGGGAGGGGGGGTTGAGGGGAGAGACATTAGAAGAGGTCTATAAATTACGCGATTAATTTATCATGCATACATATTCATTATTTGAATCTCCAACAGTTATTCTAGTCATTACATATTTTATTTGACCTATGGACGAATATGCACAGATACGTTTCATGCTTGTTTTGAATAATAAGAATCATATTTCTCAATGCCATACTAAGAATATCTAGGATTTTCAGAACAAAATGATTTTCATTTAATAAGAAATACAACGACATACCAGTTTAGTCTCACATAGTCGGGTTTGAAAAAGGTTTAGTGTTCACACCTTATAGCTACCTCAGAGGTGAGATATGATTTTTTGAAGAGAATAGATAGCTGGTACACTAGAGGTGCGTTCTTCGCGGTCCTCTCGTACTAGGGAAAGATCCTTCAATGCTCTAATGCTCACACAAGATATGAACCAAACTGTCTCACGATGTTTTGCACCCAGCTCACGTACCGTTTTAATGGGCAAACAACCCAACCCTTGGAACACACTATAACCCCAGGTGGCGAAGAGCCGACATCAAGGTGAAAAACCTTCCCATCGATGCAAGCTCTTGGGGAAGGTCAACCTATCCATTTAACGACAGCCCTTCCACTCGACACCGTCAGATCACTAAAGCCAACTTTCGTCTCTGCTCGAGGGGTGGGTCTCGCAGTCAAGCTCCCTTTTGCCTATTACTCGAGGGCCAATCTCCATCCGGCCCGAGGAAACCTTTGCGCACCCCATAGAAACTGTCTACTTGAGTGGTATCTCACTAATGGCTCGGCCTCCCCCTCGGAAGGAGGCCTTCTTCTCCTTCCACCTAAGTGCACAGGAAAGGCCCAAAGCCAATTCCAAGGAATAGTGAAGCTTCATAGGGTCTTTCTGTCCAGAAATAAAAAGGAATATTGAAAATTCGAGTAACTAAAGTCGATACAACTACTTTTAAATCTGTGACTCAGATAATAGATTAATCAATTCTACGAACTCAAAAAGTAGCTTCTGGCATTAAAATGGATCAATATGTCAAGTTCAGTGAGATTCAATTTTAATATTAGATGTGTATTGACCTTGCCGAGAGCCTGTGCACCCCAGGATTAGTCGGAGCTCTAAGAGACTCGGACACCTAGAACAAATCAAAAAGAAAATCAAAAAATATTAGATGTGTATTGATACAACCTTGCGGAAAGCAAGAAGCTGTCAATCACACCTTCCAGTATACCTTTTTTTTCAGAAACTACATTTTACAAGAGGTCTAAAGGGAATTCAGTGAATACCAAAATCATGATCACTGTAAAAATTGTCCGAGTTGCATAGACATATTAGGTACAGATATCCTGTCAGTTAACATACAACATGGTTGCTCTGGAAAAACTTCGAGCGAGATGAAGAATATTCAACTTTAGGGACATAAATCTCATTGATAACAGAAGGTTGCTACCGAAAACATCAGGGAGGGGTAAGCAAGGTACCATAGGAAAGACAATGAGTATGAAGACGAGGAAACAGATGACCACCAACTTTCATTTATCTGTCAACTTGTTATATTCTGTCAATTGCTCTGACCTGCATGGTTAACTCACTATTAGTGTTGATATGAAAGTAATGAAAGATTAGAATCGATTCTCATTTCACTTTATTGGATTAGCAAATCAACAACCAAAGTTGCCGTTTGATATGCTACATCATAAATCCACACTAAATGTAGGTTTCTTTTTACATATGCAGAACATAACTCAATTATCTCATATTTCTAAATGTGGTACAGTAAACACACAAGTTACCGTTTTGAAAATCCAAAATGCAAGCAACTTTTATCCAAACAAAAGAGCATCAGAAGTCCGTCAAATACTCAAGTTTTGGTTGGAGTCGTGGGTAACTCTTTCTAAGTTCCTATTTTAGAAACACTATTACTATGTTAAAGACAACTAACAGACATATCTTAGTAAGATGGAAAAAATGCCGTCTTCTATATGGATGACCTTTCCACTGAGCTAATAAATCTGTTTCACGTATATTAATACTTCCCATTCATTAAGAGAAGTACACATAGGAAGACGAGGAAGAAATTGTCTGAAAATGTGTATGTGAGTTGTTTCATTCTCAGAATCTTCACCAAATCTGTCAGAGGATTTTAGGACATACCCAAACACCTTCACACATTATGAAAATTGCAAAGCAGAACACCAAGATAATAAATTAAGAGAACTGCTAAATTCCACGCTGAAGAAAATTCATCTTATGCCCCTCCCCCAGTCCCTAAAGAAAATGATAGTATATGGAGAGAAAAAATTAATCTCATAAATAAGTGCTGTCCTTCAAAAATCTGGCCGAGTTTCTTTTCCTTCAGGCTCAGCAGATTGTTTAGAGCCAATTGATCAATTCAACAACAACAACAACAACATACCTAGTGGAATCCCACAAGTGAGGTCTAGGGAGGGTAGAATGTACGCAGACCTTACCACTACCTCATAGAAGTAAAGAGGCTGTTTCCTGGGATCAATTCAATTTAGTAATATGAACTAAACACTCACCAGACAGAATCCTGACTCATACCAAGCCCATTGCATGTCAATATCATTCCTTTGAATCTGGCTAGATATTCCTGTATCACAGCTCCAAGTAGTCAGAATGCAGTGTCAAAGCATCAGAACTCAAAACAACGGAAAGTAACATGATGGAAGTGTGGAAGTCCTTACTGGCAAGGTATAATTATTTATCTCATAGTTTCCATTTAGATCATAGTCAAGTCTCTTTTCAGGATCACTTAACACTGCAATGGATGTAAAGAAATGCTAGCTATTAGTGACTGCATAATGTTAAGCGGTGAATAATCTCCATTAACTGTACATTGTTATGCTCCACATAGGGCTCCAGGATTCTTTCTGTCTAAAGTTTCAAAAAACATTGTGCAACAAATATAAAGAAAATGAAGTAGGCCTGCAAAACTAATTTTAAAATAGGTATGCAGATAGATTTCAGAATAAGAACTCAATATAAAGATTGATAGACAACAGAAAGTTTGTTGGGAGCTAAGTTGCTCGGACTCGGGTGCGAGTGTCTGATACGGGTGCAGATCTAGAGGTCGGATCCTTCATGATCTAATTTTAAGATCCGAGGATATGGATCCATATATGGATAAAGGTACGGTGATTTGCCTAAAAAAAATTAAAATATCTAAAAATAGAGTGAGCTAAATTATTAGATATTATGTGGAGAACTTGAGGAGAATCCTGGAAGGAGATTAAAGAAAATGAGTGACATAAAAACTTCTATATAAAAAGTATTCCATTTTCTTCATTCACCTTAGTTTTTGTATTGATTGCAAAAATCATTAAAATTGTCCAAACTTTCCCCATCGATTTTGGTCAAAGTACCCGAAATCGGTTGGCCAAATTAGACACGGGGCCAACACCCACACCCATGTCGTTTCGACAAGGGTGCGACACTAAAAGTGAAGAGTCCGAGCAACTTAGGTTGGGAGAATTTTATATTGGCAAATCATTCAATATAAAGCTACTTTAAGCAAACAGTATATAAACCATTGTTTCGTTCAACATTTAGGCAAAACAAAACATCACGTGGTGTTAAAGGTGAAAATATAGATCAGATTAAATTCTAGCTAAACCATGCAGGACAAGTAACAATTATCAGCATCATGGGGCAAGGGGATATATGAAATTATTATGCCCAAAATTGAAATAACTACCCGAATAAGCTTCATTAATCTCTTGAAATTTAGTGGTTGCTGCATCATTACACTTGTGTTTGTCAGGATGCCACTTCTGCGCATGTCAATCAACGTGAATGATATGACTGCAGTCAGGAACACGCTGCCTTAAATAAATGTATGCTGGCACAAAAAGAGAGGACGAAAGAGAGAACTCAAAAATAGAGGAGCTGTAGCACGTGCTGCTCGATGAAATATGAATGACTAACCAGTGCAAGTTTCTTGTAGTTTAATCTGATCTTCTCATCGGATGCATCGTATTCTACTTCAAGAACCTTGTAATAATCCTTAAAACAAGAAAAAAGTATACGGTCATGAGATCACCAAGTAAAATTACGAAAACATATGACAATCTATAATCCTTCAGCTAAAATAAAGTATTGGAAAGAAAAGAATCCTCACCACAGAATAGATATGCTAGTTCCTATATGCCAGTCATATTTTGGATGAACGAGAAAAGCCCTGGTGCTACTCAAATCTTAGACACCAATAAAACTGGCAATGATTCTATAGAGGAACCTTGTCATACTAATACAGCCATACATTTCCTTTTTGTAATAGTAGGACCTTGGGAGAAAAGCCAGAATTTATATAATGAGATTCACAAAATACTAGAATGTCCTAGTTGAGATCAGAACTTGCAACTTAAACAACTTCTCAACCACCTTTACCTCTATATTAGAATTTCTCATTATGACACAGGGTTCAACAATCTATATATAGCAAAAAAGATAATCAGTTTTACCCTATTCCACAGTGTAAATTTCGACGAAGGGCACTCAATTGAACTCCCTTTCCTCTTGCTATGTTGAAATTTGCTTTTAGTTACTGCAATAGTTTTTAGCAAAATAAGTGACTTAGTTTAAATTTGCTTTGAGATATTTTAGGTTGTTTTAAATTTTAAATTATGCAGATTTTGTGTTTTATGTTAGCTATTTAAAGCCCTTCAATGCTTAATAAAATAATTGAAGGCTATTGAAAACCAACATACTAGCTCCAACTCTGGATGTGGGAGAGTTATTTAATTTTTATCCAAGTCCCTTACCAAGGTCATAACAAGGAATGTTCTAAAACAGGTCGAGTATAATGCCAATGGTTGATTTTAATTAAATGAGAAGATCTAAAAATAATCAACAAATCGAACTTAAAACTGAAAAATATAGAGCCTTTTTCCAATGAGAGCACTGGTTTCAAGGGGGTTTAATTAAAGCATTTAATTGCTTCTTTTTTCTGCAGTGGTCTGTCAAGGAAATGGATCAGCTCTAAATACAACAACAACATATCCAGTGGAATCCCACAAGTGGAGTCTGGGGAGGGTAAAATGTACACAGACCTTACCACTACCTCATAGAGATAGAGAGGTTGTTTCAAGAAAACCCTCGTTTCAAGAACCAAGCCCTATAATGAAAAGCAAATGATAGTATGTAAAATACGATAAAAGTAACAAATATAAGACGGATAATGACACCATATGATATAAAGACACAACTAATCCTACTAACTTACTATATCACAAGGCCAGACATCAACTACCCCTACTATTAGGCTTCTACCCTAATACGCGACACCCACTCCTTTCTATCTAAGATCATGTCCTCAATTTCGCCATATCTCATCATGGATCAGCTCGAAATGATGGAAATGATTTACTTATTCATGAATCTGAGTACATCTCTGTATACAGTTCTCTACATATTAAAATAGCTAGCAACACTATCAGACCTACTTTGCCGGAAAGTGGATAACAAATTCTTATTCTTATATGAATTAAGACTACAAATCCTAAATAGACCTAAATTAGCATGTACCAAGTCCTAAACAACTTGGGTTTCCTACTCCAATTTTGAATTATTCTTCCAACATAACAAACATTGCAACTGTATTAACAGCAGATAATTCTAAAGCAATTTCTTGTATAGTGGATATAGAAAAATGAAATGGTGCAAACAAGTATGAACCTAGAGACTTCTTGCTCAATAAGGGAAAACCAAAGGTTTATTAAACACATATGAAAAGGAAAAAAGAAAATGAAATTGAAGAAGAAGATTACCTTGTATTTGTAAGTGGTCTTATTATCATCCTCCATATGGCTGCCAAAACTAGTTCTTTACTCCTACTTCAGTATAATGATTGCCCAGCAAATAGACATCTACCAGGAGATGTTGCAAAGCATTTCACAAAAAATGGGACAAAATGCAAATGGCTCAATTATCTTTGAGTATCAGAGATTTTCATCCCATGAAAAATATGGTTGAAATTTCAGGGCTACACAGAAAGAAAAAAAAGAAGAGAAACAGACAAACTGATGACAGAGACACTCAATTAAGAGAAAAATTCACTTTGATTTAGGAGATTCTTTCTGTTTTCCTCCTAAAAGTTATTATCTTAATGATGATTCCCTCTTAATTTGTCACTCTAATTCAAATAAAATTGATAGGAAGACTAGGGCAAACTAGGGATCCTAAGAGGTGAAAGATGAAGAATCTTATAACAAGAATAAGAGAGATAAGAAATCCACTTCAATTTTTTTCTCAATTAACAATCCCTAACTTTCCTATTTCAATTTGGATAGTCACAAAATAGTCCAGCAAAGAACTGGATATGGGATAGGATCATAGGAAAGGGGTGGGGTATGTTTGCTCTAACGACTCTTTAAACTTTAACTAGTCAAACTTCAATATGAATATCGAACAGTAAAGTTAAAGTATGATATAATAAATTTTGAAATTTTCGACCTTAATCTATCATTTCTAATACTTTGAGAATTCATTTATCTGAAATTTGATCTTGTCGAGGACATTTAGATAGAAAGGAATTCAGGTTGTGAATTAAAGTACCAGGCTAATATGCTAGTAGGGTTAGGTTGTTATCGAGCCTTGGGGTAGAGTAGGATAATAGGACTAGTCGTATCTTTATATTCTGTGTTGTCATTATCCGTCTTATATTTGTTAAATTTATCGTATTTACATATTATCATGTGTTTTCCTTTATTAGTCGTTCTTCCTTGTTTTCGTGTTTTCGTTTTTCTTTTTATTTTCCCTTTTTTCTCATATCTAGATTATTCTGTTTATGGATTTTTTAGACGGAGATTTCTAGGAAATAGCTTCCCTACCTCTATGAGGTAGTGGTAAGGTCAAAGTACATTTTTACCATCCTCAAATCCCACTTGTGAGATTACACTGGGCATATTGTCGTTGTTGTTGAGAATTCCTCTCTCAAAATGAAATTTCTTTTTTGTTTTCTGTTCGGTCTCCACATTGAAACTCGACTATTTTAAATTTGTGCCGACTAGGACTCCATTTGAAATTTGTGCCGACTAGGACTCCATTTGAGAGAAGCACTGTGTCAAGAAAACCCCAAAACCTCACAGTTCTTCTAGTACTTGAAAATTTAGCTATTAAAATTTTGCTTGTGATATGTAATGGTCCACAATGCAGGGGTATCATTATGGTCCCAGATCTTCATAAATATTTTGGCTTTTATGTTTAAAAGTGTCAAATACAACCAAATGCCTCATCATTGGCTTTGAAGGGCAACACCCAACGGCTACAACCTCCACAAATTCTTTTGGACATCAAATTCAAATATCAATTCAACATTTCAAGTACTGAAAATAGTTACTTCTGGCCAACAAAATGGTATTTCAACATTTCACATACTGAACTTCAATTTTTGTAAATGCTGCTTGAAGAATTAAAATCCGAATTCGACGACTATTCGAGTGAACAACTAGTTTTTCATTCATAAGACTTCGACTTCCTGGAAATCATATCTTGTTCTTTTCTCTTTCAAGTTTCATAATGAAAGCTTTCCAAAAGATTCAAAAGACAATAAAAATCTGTAAGACTAGAAAATTAATGATCCTTTTACTGTTTCAATATCCCCGACTATCCTCCTTTGTATGGTCCTATGTAAGAGGAACAAGACAGTTCTCACATAGTAGCTTCTTCCGGATCAGTCTCAACAGGCACTGAAGGCATTTTGTTGCCACCTCTCAACCCTGAAGATACTTTGTCAATGGCGGCGTTCAGTTGATCTAGTTTATTGTTCAAAGTCTGCCTAGTTTTCTGCATACAACAAGGGAGAACAAAATTTATAAGCCTACCAGCCAGGTAGTAGGTAAGTGTTGTTCGAATACAGAACTGTAAAATTAAATAAAAATCGCAGTCACCTCTAATCCTTCATCATAATAGTACATTGGTCGCTTGGCCCTCCGGAAACCATATTCATCTTCATTGAGCAATGACCTCCGTATCTAATAACAGATGGCAATGATAAGATAACAGAAAAATATGTTAGCAAACAACATCCTAAAACATTTGAGGGAAGTTCACCAATATTCATTTCATACAGTTGCATCTTTAAGGTTATAATTATAAAGGGTGATGAGAGTAAACAAGTATCACACCACACACATATAATACTATATATCTAAGCCATACTACATTCAGAAAACTCATTTCCAAATAAGTTTAATGTAGTTGAAAATTAACTTTCCAAATATGGTAAACTAAGTTCCAAAACTCAATATTGTATAACGAAATAGTAGCTTTAACTCGATAACTCTTTTAGCGATAATTTCTTTACTGAATAGGAAATAAGTTGGTCTTAAAAAATATTGTCACCCATTGAAGAAAGCTGCTTAATTATGGAAAAAAACATAGGAATCATCCTAGTATGGGCACATATATACTCAGCAGGAATTCTTTTACCCGGAGAGTAAGAAAAAAAGTAGACAACAGTATTTATCATACCTAACAGCCACATCAGTGTCGTGGAACCAGAAATCGAGTTGATACCAAGAGACAATACTATAATTACCTGCGGAGCGAAAATATAGCCAAGTGTTCCAAATATTGCACCTCCCAAAAGGAAACCAGCAACAAAATCGCCACCACTGCCACCTCCACCTCTTTGATCACTGCATTCAACAGGCAAAATTGAATATACCAGCTTAGCACACATGGACAGATCAGTTAAAACAACTTCAGAAATTGTAATCCTTTCGTATAATTGTATAACTAATTAAAAGGCATGGAGGAATATGACTCAGCAATATCATATGCCGAAAGGAGCCACGTTTATCATTGCCAATCTAAACAGCAAGTGTACCCTCATTTACCAAGTCAGACAGGAAATATCATATCTGGGATCATAGAACCTTCACAAGTTAATAGGCTACAGATAATTCAGAAGAACTCTAAATAAAAATAAGGAACAGGGATAAAACAACTCCTCTACTGCTACTGAAAGTAAGTAGAAGTAAGCTTCTAAAATAATAGCTCAGCAACAACAGTGACGTCCTTGGTGTCTGCAAATTTAAAGCCGAAAGTACCTTCAAAATTTTCCCCGCTTAAAAAAGTCATGGGGAATAAATTTGGAGAATCCTACTCAAAAGATGAGTTAAAGTTTAGTCACCAACAGAAGTTTCACAATCATCAGCTTCTTCTTACTGCACTCAGTCTCACATTGCACTTTCAAGAGCTCTTATTTCTCGCAATGCATCCATCATCCTCTACCATCTCCAGATAAATGATTCATAATTTGATTAATGAAGGATAAAAAATCTACCTAGAATTGATAGCTCCATGCAAAATCAAAAGTCACAGAACTTCAATAAAAAAAGTTATTCTTTAATAATGATTAACGATGGTGTTAGACCCAAGTAGTGTGCACCTCAACTATTTCACCAGGTATCACCTACCTTCCACCCACATAGATACCGAGAAACTTGCGCACCAAAGCTTAGGCTAGTGAGAAGAAATCAACTAGTATTTTTCTGTCTCTGCTATCTTCAAAGGCTAAACCGACTTCATTGACCACAAGACCACACCCACACCCTTAGGAAGTTTAGAATATTGATTTCACAAAGTCTCTCGTCCCATTCTGTGGATCTTGTGTTAATTCAACCAATTATTGTAGGTGCGTTTTTAGTTACAACATCATCTGTGATTGCCTTCCCATATTGTTTCTTTTTCTTTTATTATAGTTTCGGACCAATGTCTTTCATCATTTCTTACAATTGACCTCACCGTTGGGAATTTCTAGCAAATATTTATCATCATGATATTTTACAGGACGCAAATGAATATAGTGCTCCTCTTTGCTAGTTAATATACAAATGAGCACACAGAAAACGCTTCTGTTGAAGAAAATGATCGACACTTCCAGAGGTCAACGATTTTGAGGATATCACTTTGATGGACATATACATTTTTTGAAATTGAAATTAAATAGCACAACCAATTATTGTTGGGAACTTGAGCATTTAAAAAGCAACAAGCTCTGCATTCTTTTATGAACCAGAATGCTAGCTTAAACAAGCTCCATAGAGTTATTGGAGTGATATCAAAGTTGAAAAAGAGTTTCATTTTCTTTCTAATGCAAACACAATGACAACAACAACCATGATGTCGATAACCTGTTAAGAAACACAATTAAAAAGTGCAAAAACGACACTTATGCAAATGTGTTAAATCTGCAGTAAAAGCTCTTCTAAATGATATGTGTGATTGATTAAGTGATTCCTAAACTGAAAGTTCCTTTTGGTTTCAGATAGATGAGTTTCTTGATCTAGAAAGATGGGTTAGCCAAAGCATTTACTTCAGATACTTGGAATCATGCACGGATCAAGCTATGGTGTCAGAAAAAAGTGGACAGCTAACAAACTTAGGTTTTCTGAGGGAGGACTTCAAATTGTAGTGCAGTAAACACTAAAGAACCATCATCATTTCACTCTCCAGCTGGAAAGGATTTGTTTTGTCCATTGGAAAGCTGCAATTAATTTATCAGTTGGTTACTTTAATATAAGTAAGCAGACAAAGAAAGACCCTAACTCCATATGACTTCATAAGGGGCTAGTAAGGCCCAATGCAGAGAGAGGCTTGTTCACATTACGTGCTTGAGAGGATCTTCTCTCCATTAACCATTTGAAACAAAAAAGGTAACCAATGATTGCAGAATCTGAGACAATTCTAAATTGGCAAATCTTTTAACGTGTACCACTGACCACCTATATATTCTCAGAAAGGCACCTACTGCTTTCTATCAAGTTGGTTCATCAAGGAAGATATAAGAGGGAAACATTTAATTAGATATTCACAAACACAGGAGGGATGGAAAGTGCCCTCGGCAGAATGGGTGAAGTGTTCGGAGAAAAAGAGAACTGCATCTTTCCAGTTACGAAGCTGTTCTGATTCCCAACTAGGGAGAGCAGTCCATGGAGGCATCAAATGCTGATAATATAGACTATTCCTTTCAGAACTAGAACCTGTGAGCATAGAAAAGGAAAGGACAAATAGGCCTAGAATGTAGACCATTTAGTACTTGCAAAACTCCAACGATCTTACCACGTCTGCGGACACGAACAGTTAATAGCAAATAATGAGGAATTACAGAGTGGAAACTAAATGCGCAAGTATCGTGGTTTTTTGTAAAGAGGAATCAAAAGGACAGGTGAGACATTAACCGAAAGTTGAATATAGTAGCAACAAAATAAATAGCTGAAGAAAAGACGTGCAAGGTGGAGTCAACACCAGCAATTTTAAGACACATAAAGTTCAACCAACTATGCCAGATGGGAACAGAAAAAGGAGTTTATATTATATCAAACAAAAGAGTTACATCACACTTTGTCACTTTACGAATATCAATCTGTTGCTTACTTTCCTCTTACTCCCTAAATTGCTGGACATGTTAACCATAAATCAAACCAAAGGCACCAGATGCTGCCCAACATGTTGATGGAAATGAAAAATTAAAGAGGACACGGGAGAAGAGACTCAACTTATAAAGTTTAAGAAATAAATATGTATGGTGGTGACTCAGAGTGCCAAAGAATATGCAAAGTTAAATAAATATCATAAAGGGAAGGATCAATACATCCATTACACTTATTAGTAAGAGTTCATCCGGATCTAGGGACTCCACCATACTCTTAACAAAAAATTAGAGGAAGAATTGAAGAAACCTTGCTAGTTAGTCACTCCTCTTCTTTATTACACTAGTAACAATCATTTGTTATACGTGGGCTTATCAGTCATGATCAAGCCAAAAACTAAGCACAAACCAGATTAACAGCAAATGGTCCCAATTCATTAAAATAATCATCAACAGATTTGTTTCTTAATTAGTAATGAGTAGGATATAAGCATACAAAAATGGACTACCTGTAGTTTGCACGAATAGACAACTTGGAGATTTTTGTTCCTTGAGAGTTTGATTTCCTCTGAATAGCCACCATAGGTGTCTTGACAAACGAGGACGACTTTGCAGACCAAGGTTCGCACGCTTTGACATGAGTTGCACCTAATTAGAAGGGGAGAAAAAAGGGAAGCATCTTAAATGGAAACCCCCAATATCAAGCTGGGAAAAGGAAACAAAATCCCTAGTTGACAGAGATTTGTTTGCCACATTAATATACTGTCACTTCACCAATACGGTCAGAGATGCTTGGCGTTCTCTTCAACATACAGTATTACCAGGAAAAGGACATAAAAGAGAGTCAATTTTTAAATTCTTTTCCCAGCAAAGTTGAGGAACCACTTCAGGATACACCAAAGATGCAATTTAAAACTATAAGGAGAGGGAGGACACAACACCAAAAAAACATAGCTTGGCAGGATGTGAATCATCATATTCTCATGACAAACAACAAGCGGGCATCTCCATATGTCATAAACAGAAACCCCATATCTATCATTCTGAACCTTGAGAAATACACTTTAAGTCAGATTAGCTTTAAGAGACAGAGAAATTAGAAATAATCAAATAGAGGAAGTCACTGGTCAGGTGCAGTACTTTCTAATGCATTGCACAACACACACATCAATTATATTTCAGTACTATGAATGAATTTAAAGATAGGATTGAACTCCACCAGGCAAGCTAAATAAAGCTCCAGAGCTAATCAAATTGCAAGAATCAAGAACAACATTAAACAATAACATATGTAGATGAGCAAAATTTGAAGGGTGCAGGATAATGGTCAATGAACTGAGTTAAGCATGATGAGATCTCATGTTCAAATCTCAGCAAAGGTAAAACACCAGGTGATTCCTTCTATTTGTTCTAGCCTTAGCAGACAGAGTTATGGGAGGTGGCAGGTACTCGTGGAATTAGTCTAGATGCTGATTCAAACACTACCGTTATCAAATCAAAACAAAAAAATCTAATTTCATCAACGCCCAACATCATTCGTTCCTACCCAAAACTATTGACAGTTCATAACACAACAAAAAATAGACGAAGTTTAACGTTCATACGTATCGATTCACCCCTTGGATTATTTGCTTCGAGTAATTATTACTCATTTCCGAGATTTTATTCGAAAACTAAAATAAAATATCATTTACCGGAATCATGTTATCAACGATAATTGAAAGTAGAAAAATAGTCGCCGGCTATGGTACCTGACAAAGAAAAAGGGGCAGCGCCGGTCGCCATGAGAGAAGAGAAACGAACACCAAGCTAAGAAGTAGGTACGAAGAGTGAAGAAATTGAGGATTTTGCTTTTTCTATTTCTATTTTAGAGGGATAGGAATGGAAGGAGAAATATTTTTTAAATTCTTTTTTCCAATTAATAAAAAATAATATGATGCAAAGCAATCCATATAAGCCATTTTCAACGGAACAGATAAAAGGAATAAAGTACTACTCCATTCATTCATTTTTTACGTGTTCATTAAATTAAAAATAGATATTTAATAACACTAAAATTAAGAAATTATATTATTTTTATTATTAATTATAATTATTTTTTAAATATTATATTAATAAAATTATTTCTACTATTTACAATTATTATTAGATTGAGGGAGTACTATACCAGCGAGGAGAACAAAAATAGGAGAATTGATTGTTACTTCTTTTGTCTTATTTTACGTGATATTCTTTTCTTTTTAATTCATTCTAAAAAAAAATTTTACTTTACTTTAATTAGAGACACTTTGACTTTAAAATTCTCTTTTTAATCTTAATGAAATAAATCTCAACCACACAAATTTTTCAGAATGATTTTAGACCACAAGTTTCAAAAGTCTTACTTCATTTTATATGACACTCTTTTTTTTTTGGTCCTTCAAAATAATTTACCTTTAAAATTTCTCTTTTACCCTTGATGAAATCAGTCACACAAATATTTAACAATGATTTTAGACCACAAATTTTAAAAGTCTTCCTTCTTTTTTTTCAGTTTAGTTATTTTCCGGCAAAACTACTAATATCCTTATTTTTCTTTATATTCCAAATATGACAAATTGCTTTACTATACAAGAAGTGTCAATAAAGCAGCTCAAGCAGGCACTTCTTTGTCAATATGCATGCTTCAGTTGTCTGTTTCTGAGTTGCTATTATATGGAACCCGTAAATTATTTACGGATTCATTAATTAAATATTTTCAAGCAACTTCATTATATTTCTTCAGCTGCTACAATTATAATTTTATAATATTGCTTCAATGGTGATTTTATAATATTAGTCGCGATAAATTATCTTTTGAGTTTCTTAATTTAATATTTTCAAAGTAGCTTGATTATTTATTTTTGTGAGGTTCTTAATTTAATATTTCTAAAACAGTTTGATCATATTTCTTCAGTTGTTTTAATATGAGACTCGCTAAAAAGTTTTACGGCTTTTATAATTTAATATTTTTAAAACAATTTGATTATATTTTTTCGATTGCCTCTAGGTCTAATAATCAATAACTTAAAATTTTAAAAATATATAAAAAGAAATTATTCGCATCATAAAAATTAAAATTAGAAAATATCTATTTGGCTCGTGCGGATATTAGCGCCGGTGACTAGTTTCTCTAGAAGAAGGAAAAAGTGAACAACTCAACATAGTCCATTCACATAAATCTTCACACCATGGTGATAAACCCAAAGCTAGAACAGACCTGGCTAAGTCTCATCTCCCATTAAAATAAGGAAAAAATAAGTGAGTTGGTAAACTCTACTAATAATTACTCATATTTAACAAAAATATAATTTCACTTAATTATAGTTAATTACTCTAATTTGGCAAAATTTATTATTAATTGCATAATCCACTATTTTATTTTCTATAAGAATCAAAAAAGAAATATTTATAAATATTTGATTTTTAAAGAGTTATACGAATTTTCTCTCTCTCCTCTCTCTCCATTAAACTATTTTGTTTCTTAATTATCTCAATTTTGAATCTTTTCTTTCTCCATCCTAATCGTGCAATTCATCTTTAGGTAACCGTCAAAATTTGTATAAACTTTACTTTTAAAAAAATAATATTTTAATTTTGTATATAGTTGCATTGTATATAGTTGTATGTGCATATTAATAAATCTATATAATTTTACCCATACAGTATATAAATATTATGTAATATATCTTTACAGCATTTACATACAAAACATCACATTCTATACAATAATTTGTGTAATTGTCAAAATTATATAAAATACACATGTATATACAAATGCATTTATTAAGACGTATAACCAATCATAACTATTATTTGTATACAAATTATATTTATGTACACACACAAAAACAATTATGTAGTAGTATGTTTAGTTGTACATAATTCAAGTATTAATTATATACATGTACAATTAAACTATACATAAATACAAACACATAAATATATAACTTTACCGATATAACTATACAAATGTTACTCATATATACCTTTGCACATTACAAAATAGACCTAAACTCCACAATAACAATAGCAAAGAATCATATTTCCATTAATATACAAATTTCGTTGAGGGTAGGAAAAGGGGAAATGGAAAGGGAATTACATCGAACTCTCGCCCACAAGATAAGAGTTCAAGCCAACCATCTGAATGCGAATAATTTTTTCTCTCTTAGCTAAAGTAGGGTGTGTATCCCTCATGAAACCACGTTAGTAGCTGAAGGGTTATTCTGCATTCATGCTCGTTATATTTTTACTGACTAACATTAGTGCAACTTGATCATCATTTTTTAAACAGTGCATATTACCATTTTCAATCAACTACATTATAAACCTCACTTGCACACCTGGTGAAATTCTCATCATAATGGCTTTCCACCTTCCAGTGACGTGTTTATTCATAAAAATAAAAAAAGAGATCACTGAGGGATCACTCATATTTAAAAGAAGGAAAAAACTTAAAGCAGAATGTTAATTTTCTATGGTACCAGTGCCCATAACGGCTAATATTCTCTTTATATATATACAAAAGGGCCGTCACTCTGCACTTGCAAGCTAATAAAGAAAACTGACTGCAAACACCTAACAAAATTATAACCCTGTATCGTTATGAACATGCTGTAGACCTACCGCGTCCATGTAAATAAACTATAATGTACACCATTATTGGCAAGCTTGCCCTACTTGTTGCTGAGTCCCCCAAAGAAGAGGAGAGATGTATTACCGCGTCTTGTTTCAGGTATTGCCTGCTCAGTCTGGGAAACAGAACCTTTCTGCTGTTCTTTTTCAGGGAAAGGGAAGGAAAGAGAAAGGGAAAGAGAAGCAGAGACATCCTCCACCTCCGCTCCAACTGCTTCCTTAGCTGATGAAGAATGGTCCTGACTGACTTTCTTGCCTACTTTCCCAACTAAAAAGGATGGGATTCCCGGAGTTGGCGGATGCGTCTCCCCACCCTGGTCCTGGATTATTTTCTTGTCTACTTTCCCAACTAGAAAGGGTGGGATGCCCTGAGTCAGAGAGTGTTTCTCACCACCTTGGAGTTGAATGATTTTCTTGTCTACTTTCCCGGCAAAAAAGGGTGAGGTCCCCTGAGTCTGTGAATTTGACTCACCACCTAACGCTAGCTCAAGGTTTGGAACTCTATCACTAAGCAGATCATTGTCTGGATGATGCATTTGCCAAGGTGTTGAGCTAGCCTTACCAGGATTTGGATCAACGGGGAAGAAATATCTTGCAGCACTGCCTGAGAACTCCGGGACAGGTGCTTTACTCAGAGCTTCATCATACCCACTATCCGGAAGATAGGACCCATAAGAGGAACTATGCATCCGTGACAAAAGATCATCGCTGGAACAACTAGTTTGCTCGCTATTATCATAAGATCCACCAATACTAGTCTTCAATTTTTTGTTGTGGTGTGACTCTTCGACTAGAAGGTCATTATGATTAAAAATTCGAGTTGCCTGATTAACTCCAGAGTCAGCAGACTGCATCACAGTCTCCACTGAATGTGGACGTTTCAGGTGGTTTGGCACATCATTATTGAGCACATTCTGTGTTGGTTCCGTAGCTGCACTTCCGCTCGTTTCGGATGCTTCTTCATCCTTATACTCATCTTCCAGATTTATCTCAAATTTCCTACCATTTGTGCTACAGAAGCCTTTCTCCATGCTGCCAACAGAAGTTCTCTCCTGCATATGACCTGCAGCTTCACCAACCGAGCGGGATGGCTTCTGTTTATCAAGTAAGGAACCACATTCCACTGGTACTGGTTCACTTGTACTAAGATATGACACAGAATTGGCAGCTTGCACAGAACTACTTTGCACTTCCACTTTACATTCACGTCCAGCATCTCCAACCTGAAAGAGTGTTAATGATGTGTATTAGGTACATGCTCCAGCAATGTAAATGAACTAGTGAACGGGCAAAGAGCGCAGGAGAAAATATCCGAAGACAATCATGTATTAGGTACACCCATATAACTGCGGCATGAAGGATAAATTAGACATGATTTTATAAGAAATTTGAGCCGACACAGTCACTACAAAGAAGAAACGAAAGAAACATTTGTGAATAACAAGTTAAACCTACCACCACAGCCACTACAAAGCAGCAGGTTGACCATTTACAATAGAAAAATACAATATGATAGAATCTAAGAGAATCAGGACAACTGCAGAGTTGAAATAATCGCCAATAACCTTTCCAACTCCTAGCATTTGACGTAAGCAACAAATGAATGGACTTAATACCACATTATCACAATTCCAATACATACTAAGTGTAAACAAATAGAAGTCTGAGATTTTCTCCTCATCATGTAAGACATGAAAAAAATTAAAAGATTGAGGACCACTGGATCACCCAAAGCTAATTACACTGTCTTGGACGTAATAAGAATGTCTCATTAGAAAATGTTGTGATCCATCTAACGATCAGCGTGATTAGTCTTAATATCAAGTCAAATCACTCAAGTGCATTGGATCATCCTTGCACCACCCAAAAGAGAGGACTGATATGCCAGAAATGGTAAACATAAAATAAAAAGATAAAAACTATGAAATCATGCCATATGACACCATTCATCACTTAGACCATCTCCAACCCTTCTCAATTTTATTCTCTATTCTCTATATTTGGAGAGTGAAATAAAGAGTAGGCTCTCCAACCACCCTCCATATTACTTTTTATTCCCCAAATATAGATAGGAGAATATTAATTCTCCAAATACTCTATTTCATTTTTTGAATGTTTAATATTACTTCTATTACGTAAGACAATTAATTATTTTCTAATGTAAGATAGCATCTAAAAATACATTATTGACAAGTATACTACTTTCATCCCGAACTAATAATTTTTCTACTTTGATTTACAGAATTTGTCACTTTCATTTAAAATTATTTTAATATCATTTATATTATGTAACATCATTAATTAAGTCTTTACTATTTGTAATTATATTCTAATGTAATAGAACATCTACAAAAATATTACTACCACCCAAGGATGTGGTGCAATAGAGGGGGTTACCCCTCCCTTAACAATAGGTCTAGGTTCGAGCCTTGGGTATGGAAAAATCCTTGGTAAAGAGTGCTTCCCATGAATGGGTTTTTTCCATACCCAAGGCTCTTTACCAAGGATTTTTCCATACCCGCATGAAGACCATTCTTCGCACCGCATGAAGAATTTAAAAAATATAAAATTTTATATTCCATGAAGATTATATAGGGTGATTATTTGGAGGAAAAAAAATTTTATATTATGAAATATGAACATAAAAATAATAATATATTATTGAGGAGAGAGACAAAGATTCCTTTTTAGAGAGAAATAGATAATTAGGTTGGAGATGGTTGTCTCCAAATACTATCTGTTCTCTATATTTAGAGAGTAAAACAGAGAGCGGGTTGGAGATGGCTTTAAAGCAACAATGCCAGAACTGGCCACATTTGGAATTTAAGTTGATATCTGACATGTTCAATACAGACTAAAGAACTCTGAGTTGATGACGATTTGTTTATAGGTCACCTTTAAGTTGATATCTGACATGTTCAATACAGACTAAAGAACTCTGAGTTGATGACGATTTGTTTATAGGTCACCAGTTAACACAAAACAACCCAGATTTGTAAGATCTAAACAACTAATATGACTATAAGTACTGAAATAGCTATAGTCAGTAAAGCAACCGAGCAGACAACATATTAAAGTCACAAAAGGATTTCATGCGTGGGTTTGTTCTACTTTTTCCTTTCTGAGTGAAAGAGGCACTCTAGTGGCTAGTGCAATCCGTCTATGAATATACGAGTTCCGGATTCAAAAACAGATCTTTTCAAATCATGATAAAAGTAGCAAATTAGAAGCTCTCTATGCAAATATGCTGAAGTTAAACAGCACCTGAAAATTGCCGAACTGTCTCTTCTCTGGGGCAAAATTCATGTGGCTGTCCGACAAAGAAGACATGGACCCAGGCCCCAGATGCTCCACCTTTGTGTCTGCAGAGTCACCTTGGCATATTTGGGATGCTTTCGAATCAACATTTCCATTAACTAATGGACAGCCAGGCTCCTTTGCAGCAGTGACCTCACCATCCATGGAAATGTTACCACTTGTAACATTGTCTACAGGCCCGAGACAACGTATATTCTCTGGAAAAGGCATGACTAATTTTGGAATATCTTGGGGTACAAGAGATGGTTTTCCAGTTGTTGCCTGCACCTTCTTTACTCTAAAGACACCCCATAGGAAGAACATCATATTCCACCCTGCATGAACCGTATGATCAGTAAAAGCAAAATACAAGAACAAACTTTCTCCATCTCATTTTGCATCAAGTATCTTCCAGAGCATGAGTTTGCATTAGTGCATGTCTTCATTTAAACACCCTAAATAACATTCACCACTACATGCAAATGAGAACCGAAAGGCAGCGACTAGTATACTCCCAATTGCAAAGAAACAAGTAAAGAGTAGCTAATGTACCAAGCAGGCATGCAGTATCTGCTTAAAGAATAGTGGAAAGGGAATTAAGCCGGAAATATATGATAAAAGTTACAGACAACAATGAGTTCTTTCATTTTTGACGTCAGAGTTCAGGATCAGAAACTTCACAAAACCCTTATCCATCCATATCAAGTAACCTCTTATGCCAAAGTAAGGTAATAAAATGTGAACCAAGTTTGTCGCAGTCTGTAGACCCTCATGCTTGACATATAATTGAGTGTTGATGCTTACATAATATAACTAAGATAACACTTAAAAATGTCAAAGCGCAATATATATCAAGTTCCAAGGAAGTATCTCACTATATGCATCATCCTTACGTTGAGATTTTTCAGGAAGTCGGTTAGATGGGAATATCAGAAGTTCGACACCTTGAAGATTCGCTTTGAGAGCTGTGTCATTCCTAATCATATTCTCCAGCAAAATTTTGTAGCACCTCTCATAGCTGAGACATTAGATAATAACATCACTCTCAGATGAAAAACTAAAACAATACTGGCGGGAAACCCCATTTACTGAAAGCAAGAAATTTAAATGGGAACAGTTACCTTCCGATATCTTTAGCAAAAAAGAACAGTGCAATATTATCTTCTTTAACACCATACTCCTGAAATTGTATTGGCCAAGTGCTCAATCGTGATACCTCATTAAAGAGGACCTTTTGAGGAAATTTGTTTACTGCGTCAACAACGTTGGGTGATGCACAACTTGATAAATGAGCCTGAATTCCATCACATAGGTCAAGAGTTCTTCCACTCTTCTGAACCTCAAAAGCACCCCTGAACAAAAAGTAAGCGTAAATAACTGCTTCTGAAATGCAATAGAATCTCACAACTATAACCGATCAAAAATCGTAAGGTGAAAAAATCTTTAAAAAAATGATAGATAAAGTTGGACATCATACTGCCATATATATTCATGCTCCGGAATTGCTGTTCTCGAAAGTATTGACATTGCCGCTTGAGAATATCTATGTAAATCAACAAATGAAGACTTTCCGTCAGACAGAAGAATAGGCACCAGATTCCCTGCTCCGGTATGGGCTTCAGCAGGAAGCACAGACAGCTGCGTCAAGCTACTGATTTCCTGTTTATGAGAGCCAGTCATAGAATTCGATGACACCCCATAGCCGTCCTCATTGGAAGACAAAAATCTTTTGCTACTTGAACCAGATAGTAGATCCTGAGCCGCTGTTTCAGAATTTGTGTTTGACGCACCTAAATCATCAGATTGATCAACAACCCTATTCTTCCGGCATATTCCAGGCTTCCTTAGCATAGCAGCCTCAATTGCAGCCTTAAGATTGCTGGTGCCATTTGGGGCCTCTCTAGAATTTCTTACAGCAGGAACATCAGAGGCGGATAATTCAGACCCGTCAACAGTGCAACTATCTGTCAAGTGACCGCTTCCTTTACACTTCTGGCAGAAGAGTGACATAGTACCAGTTCCAGTGTGTTTTAAGCGTCTCCCAGAACTCTCCTTTATTTTCTCACCACCATTTTTTGATTCACTTGGCTGGGACAGTCCATCCGACAGACCATCACCAGTGTTAGATGTCGGTCTCTCAGCAATATAAGAGCTTGGCGAAGAATCATCTCTTACGCTACTCTGGTCAGGTCTGTGATCAGAGCTACTAATTTTATTGGCAGCAGGAACTCCTGTGGAGATGGATGTGTGTGATGTCTGCTTCTTAGTTTCATCTGATTCACATAGGCAGAAAATGCATCATGAAATGAATATGTGAAAAGCTTTAACCCCCAAAGAATATGAGTAAAACCAATGAGAGACAGAAAGCACATCAACTTAAAGCCACTCTACCTGAATGAACAGACATGTCCTGAGTCCTACAAGCAACAGCACCAGAAGATTTCAACAATGACACTGGTTTGCCATCAAGCTGACCAGTCCTCGAATCACGGATATTGCTTGAGGAAGAAAGTGCCAAAGGGTCACCACGAAATGATGATCTTTGGTCGGTTTTAGAAGGAACAGAAGTACTGGGAGAACGCTCTGATCTAAAAGAATTCTTCCTTTCAAATAGATTTCGTTCTTTTGTCTGCATTTGTCCTTTGTCCTGAGCAGGGGAAAACTTAGGGGATAACATCTTAACTTTTGATTCAGAGATATTGTTGCGGCTTGAGCTTATCGATCTAAATGACATAGATTTACTCATTGATCGAGTAGAGCTCTCTTTCGCATCAAGACCAATAGAATCTCTGACCGGTTTCAGCTTTGACAGGGGACCTTCATCTGCAGGTTGCACTTTTCGTTTTGGCAGGGAACTGAAAGAATTAGACTTTGAAAGGCTACCTGCAGATACAAAAAGAATCCAGCTTAATTGGTCATGGCATACTATGTGACATACCAAGCAGCAGAAAAGATAAGAGAATTTCTTAGTAAGTGGAGAAGCTAAGATCCAAATTTTGATAAAATTACCTCTAGAAGTTTGTAGTCGGGACCCCCAAACTGGAGTATCATGAACAGAAAGACCTCCAGAAGAAAGATTTGCTGATTTCAACTTCCTCTTATCCGAGTTTTTAAATGAACTTTCACGAGAAAGTGCAGGAAGCTTGTTGGGACTCAGTGTTTTTGGTGATGCCGGAACCGGTTCAAGAGCCTGCTTCTTTGCTGCAGAAGAAACTTCAGTATCATCCATGCGCCTCTTGCGAGAAGTTTTAGCATCAGAAGCTATGTCACCGTCAAAATCAGGAGGCTTTGATTCCCTTTTTATGGTAAGGTCTGTATCGTCAACAGCAATTTGACCAGTAGGATAACTCTTTCCATTTCCATCAAACTTCACAGATTTATCTTCTTTCCGATTTTTTATTTCCTCATCAAATTTGCATTCCTCGCACATCCAATCTCTCTCTGGAACTTTTTGTAACATTTTTCGCATGCAATAACTAGGATTTAAAAAAAAAAAAATAGCCATATCAACCACAAGACAAGGAACAAAATGACCATGTGGAGACAAAATGAATTAGAGACTTACGTATGTTCTGCACCATCTGTACATTTACAACATATAGCAAGTAAATCCTCCCGACCAGCATCTCCACATATATCACAAACTTTCACCTGTAATTGGAAAAGATATTACACTGTCAATTTCAAAGGGGAAAAAAGGGGTGTGGTAAGATACAAACTTGCAAATTAGTATCTTACAAACTTGCAAATTAGTAAGAGGCGACAGCTACAAAATCCACATACTAAGGCAGCATGATTTCCTAATCTAAGCTACACAGTTCTCCAAGATACACAAGACATGTCAAATACATCACTTGTATTCACAAAAAAAAAAAAAGGAGAGAATGGTCAAGTAAAGATACAAACAAAACTCACATGCACAGCACTGAATATACATTACAATCTGTAATATTATCGACAAAACATTTCCTTCTAAAAGAATTTCCAACGACTTTATTTATCAAGTCTTTTTAACCAAAAAGAATCTACATGACTAGTCTAAACAAACTAAGAGACAAAGCAGCAATGCAGATAAGGAGTAGGTTGGTTTTTTAGTGTTCATACGGAAGCTGATCGTTTTACCCGTACGTTTGAAGTGCATCCATTCATTAGCTTTCTGCACAACAGCTTTATCTTTGTAATGACCTAATAACCCCTACCAGATATCCAGTGAGTGACGTACCAACATCTCCAGCAAAGAACCATAGAATTTGATATTGGCAATTAGCTCTGTGCAAAGATACCATTTTCTGTAAACAAGTTACAACTGCCTAATCCCCATATAGTAGGGATGATGTCCCTTACAAGTCATGCTTTAGACATTCAATAGTCCTCAGACTTGACACGCAAAACATGTTCAACCAGCTAAATATAAGTTTTGAGCTAAATAATTTCTGGGTATGACTAATAAAATGAAGAATGCAAATGTGTTCACATGTCTACAAGTTTAGTTGGCTTCTTCAGTGTCTGAAGATATGAAAACATAAGATTTCTCAGATCTCCTTTTCCAGATGATAATACAACCTGACTATCAGTTTCATATCATGGTGGTCTTGCCGGGGGGATTGATCTATTAGGATGAGACAAATGACAAGCTTAGAGGACAAAACAAACAAAAAGAAAGAAAATGAGTATTCCAAGAGCAAACGGCAAAAGCACTCTTACTTACATCTTGCTCCTCAATGTCAGAATCCTCACTCTCATCCATTTGATGTAATTGTAAGGCATCCTTTGTATCAGAGAGAACAGATGATCCAACATTCTTTTGGTCATTCTTCTCAGGACAAGTATCAGCATGTAGATCACCAGAAGCTTCAGATGCTACATCATTCTTTAATGATGAATGGTTATTTTCCGAACAGTCTCCTGTACTATGTGCATTTCTTGAAAAGGTCACTTCACTAGGTGCCTTATTATTTTCTTCCCCACTACTATCATTCTGCCTACCATGGTCAATTGGACTACCATCATCAGCCTCATTTTTCACATGTACACATCCAGCAGAAGTTTGATTATTTATAGTCTTCCCACTAGAAGTGGAAGAACACTGAAGACTTGATTTGTCTTCACTTGTCTTACTGAAGCTAGATAATTTATTAGCTTCATCGCCTCTAACAATACATGACATGTTGTCATCAAGGCCTTCAAAAGATTTGGGATCCTTTAACTTCGCAAGTTCTGCACCATCTGAAGTAACCGAGGAAACATCAGAAGTCCTTGCCTGTACTTTAACTTCAGCGATTGCAGAGAAGGATAAACTACTTGAGCTAGTGCGGACTGCACTGTTTATTTGATTACTCTGTCTAGATTCACATTTCCTAGATTTACTAGGAGATGAAACATCATTGACAGAGAAACTTAAGCTATTCACCATACCCGTTTCCCCAGATAATTCATCAACTTTCGACTCCATGAGATTTTGAATAGTAGGAAAACAAGAAGAGCAAGGAGTGGAGCACACGTTACACGTCCCAGGGACTAGTCTTCCAGCAACACTCTGATTCTGAGGACACGGAATGGATTCCTTACTGACTTCAGTTGACACCTGAACACAGCAAAACATTCGAAGAAAGAGTTTTGGTTAAGGAGAGGACTGAAACCTACAGGATATGAAAAATGAAAATAGTACGTTAGATTTATTGATTCTTTGCAAGTTTAGGACTTCCACAGCAGGATTTCTTCTTTTTGTTAATGCACAGAATGATTCTTGTCACGCCTTAGCACTTATTTGGTGCTAGGCTGATCCTATCTCCATGGAACTCTACTAACATGCTCCCAAAAAAAGAACAACTATGATGATGGCAAAAACCTGAGATGACCATAGTATGAAAGTACCTGCTAACAAATCCTCACATCTCAGAATCTAAGTACTATTTTTAAACAAAATCTCCAAATATAACAGATTAACAAATAAGACAGTCCTTCACAACTTCTTGTTCTTTTTTTTATCAGTTGGATAGTCCTTCATATTTCTTTATCAAAACCAAAATAAGAAAAGATAGCCTCATTTCAAAACCTTTTCTTTCCCAAAGAAGGACTAAGCCCTATGTTTATCATTCTGTTTAGATATTGCCTATTCTGAAAATCTTGTAAATACTCTGTTAAGAGAAAAAGGCTCTCACATCCTTCCATTTGTTTGAAGCCAAAAGCCAGAAAAAAAAAGACACAATCTACTTGCACCACATTATTCATTTCTTACATGATAACTCAAATGGCAACGGTATCTTGCTGTAAACAAGAAAGTTTCTGGAAAGCCAACAAAGTACACCTAAACAATGTTTTGAGGATTCAAGTGAGTATTGGAAGCAAGTAGAGAGGAAGTATCTATTTGTCAGTAATATCCAGCAAAAAAAGAATTATTGCCCACCCTTCTCCTATGTATGGCAATTTCAAATCTTCAGCAGGGAAAGAATAAACCATCAAAAGAGGTTATCACTCCAGAATAAAAAGGGACAAAAACCCCGAGACAAACTAATGGAAAACACATAAAAAGGTGAACATACATGCATCACATTAATGGAAGAGGATAATGAGTCAGAAGAATGAGCACGCAGAACGTAATTACCCTGTAGTCTCACCGTATTCGTCTGAAAGTTACAAAGAGGTTCAACAAGCGGTCCTTGCATCCGGTGGCTTCCTCTCAACAGAGGGGTGATCTAAAAATGTAAAAGACACTATCAGTTGCAGCCAAACAGCATCATCCAAAAATCTAGGGAAACAACAGTACAGCAAATAGATCGTGTAGCAGCATAACAACTTCAATAAAATAACCTAAATTGAATAAATCCCACAACATCGCTAAAGCAGATATACACAGATAAAAAATCTATTTTTGATTAATCAGAAACCCTAACCTTCACAGAAGTAAACAATCGTCTTCAAACAAGTATCAGGAACAAATCAGCATTGAAATTTATCCACAAACCATCCCGTTCCATACTGATTCCGATTGAAAGAGAAAACAAAAATAAATCGAGACTTTTGATTGACGCACCGTTCAGACGGCAGTTTAAAAGAAAAAACTGAAACAAAACCGCGTCAATTGAAGCTATCTACTGATGAATTGAGGAGATAGAAAACGCCCAAAAAACAGAAAGGACAAAAAAAAACCCTAATTGAATTTCAGAGAATAAACCATATGAAATGAACATGCCTTCGGTTTAGAAAGAGTAGAAGTCACATTGTATAAGTCATTTAGAGTCCGTTCCTTGTGCTTAGACATCGCCGACAAGGAAACGATGATCGATTAAACATCTACTTTGTCTTCCTTTGACGATACCATTCCCTTAATTTATCTCAAACAATTCAACGCATGCAATTCAACAAAATCAGAATGAAAACCCCAAATTTCCAAAATGCTTATTATCTGTATACCCTCTCTCTCTTACCCCTCCACCTCTCTCTATAAGCAAACAAACTAATATACGTGGTATCAAATGTTAATTTTGGTAATTGCAAAGGGCGATTCTGCAAAATAATACAAAACACATTAAAAAAAATTTCAGATAAGCAATCGATGAGCTATAAAAATTAAAAATTTACTGTAAATCAATGGCGAAGATTAGGGGAAAGAAGAAAATTGACGTGTTATTTGTTGAGTGAACAGTTACAACACTCGCTTGCTTGCGCCGTACAGGAATTTCGTTTATTTTTTCCTCCTTTAATTTAGTACATTTTTCTTTTATTTGGGGTTTGGTAGATTAGATTACATTTTTATTGCCATGGGAGCATGTGATAAAATATTATTGGTACCACATGTTCCCTTTTTCTTTTCTTTTCTTATTTTTCATTTTTATACATCTTTTATTTTAATTTAGTTGTCTGATATTTTAGAATTTATGTATTTTATAACTGTAAATTAAAGATATATAGTAATAACAATAATAATATATTTAGTGAAATTTTACACGTGAAGTATGGAAAGAGTAAAATGCATGCAGATTTTACCATTACTTCATAGAGATAGAGAGGTTCTTTTCAAAAAACCCTCGTCTCAAAAACCTCAAATCCCAAAAGCAAAAGAAATTAAAGATATGTAAGACGTATTAAAATATTATGATAATCATGTCCCAGCTATCGATCTAAACGACCATTTGAGAGAAAGTAATAAAGGGATGTTAAATGTAATTCTAAAATGACTTCTTCAGAAAGAAGAAACAAAAGTTTTGACAGTTTAAATAAAACTTTAAATTAATGATGTGTAAGATGTATTAAAACATTATTTGATGTTATAGTCGTAAACATGCCGTAGCTATCAACCTAAGAAGCATTTTGAGAAGGTAATAAAGGGATGTAAAACAAAATTCTAAAACGATCTTTTCGAGGAGGGTTGTTTTTGACAATTTAAATGAAAATGTTTTAGACTAATCCTACGAAAGTATTGAGGAAATTTACTTTTGAAATAGCAATTTTCACTTTGATAATTACGTAACGAGAGAGAGCTGAAAGATAGAATCAAACAATTATTTTTAAAAAAAAAAAACATCTTATTTTAAAAATAAAAAAGTAAAATAACAAACTAAACCGTATACTTGAAAAGCATGTTATTGAAAACTTATCATTATCCTTCCTTCCCCATGTACATAGTTGTTAGACTAATTTTCTAGTCATAAGCGGTGCAAATAATCATGTTTATGTAGGTAAACATGAGTTAAAACTCATTTAAATCTCCAATCTATTAAATCCAAACTATATAAACAATTTTAAAATGCAATATTACTTCACAGTTTATTTTTCATACAAAAAAACAATAATCAACGTCATAGTCTTAATTTAAAAGTGCAATGTTCTTGATATTTGTGTAATTTTGATAAATAATATCTTAACTCATGCTATAGTCTTAAAATTGACAATAATATGGAATGAGATGATATCATTTTTTATCTAATCGTAAAATATATCCTTTTCAATTCAATATTATTTTGAAGGTATATTATAAAAAAGAAGAAACATGAGAATCTTGCTTGTAAAATCATGCGATGTTATACCTTATATGGAGATTTGCAGCATTATTGATATGAATTAATTTTGATTTGTAATTGAATATATATTTTTTACTGTTAAAACTCGAAAGAAGCAAAATATTGTTATAACTTGAAATATATAATCTTATAAATGCTACTTACAAAATTTTCCTATTTAAAATGTATTATTTTATGAGATATATGTTTTACTACTAATTAACTTGTTAACTAAAATATTGATTAAAATTCACATAATTTAAATTTGAAAAAGTACAACATATATAGTTTGGATATGAAAAATCTA
>JAABOM020000075.1:21229338-21240791 GCA_011800125.2 Solanum clarkiae
TGGGGGAGGTGATCAGACAGGATTTGATCGAACTTGATCTCACTGAGGACATGACCTTAGATAGAAAGAAGTGGAGGCCACGAATTAGAGTAGCAGATTGATGGTATATTTAGGTATTTGTTTCTTTCCTTTTATCACGCGTTCACTTTCTCTGTATTTTATGTGTAAGTTTTATCTTGTTAGTTGCTCTTTTTGTCCACTTTCTTCCTTTCTGTCATATCTAGTTATTTCTGCTTACGGTTTTTGAGATGAGGGTTCACAGGAAACAGCCTCTCTACTTTTATGATAGTGGTAAAGTCTGTGTACATTCTGCCCTCCCCAGACCCCACTTGTGGAATTTTACTGGGTATGTTATTGTTGTTTTATAATTATAATTAACCTTTAGAAAAATTAAATATGCAAAACTGTAAATTAGTGGACAAATAATACAATATAGTAAACATTCAATAAACTAGCAATTGACATACATCAAAATTAAAATATAAAATACATAATAATAATTTACAAAAAATTCAACAATAACTTAATAAGATGTATTTTTATTTTTTATTTGTATTATTCATTATCCATTACAAAAATTACAAAAAGTTTAAATTTTATTTATATTATCCATTATTATGTACAATATGTAATATTTGACAACAATTTATATTGTTTAAAAAATTATGATATAAAATAATTTTATCTTCTTTTTTATATATAATATAACAATTAATTATCATTATAGAAATAAAATTTTAAAATTATAAATAGGTTGAGATTTTCTTTTAAAAATTGACACTTTAATACACTATTTGCACCAACAAGAATTATGTAAATAGATATTTTTTATACATAAAGGATTTTTCTCTGTGATTAAGACTCGAATAACATCTTTTTGCTTACAACAACTAAATGTATTGAACTTTGGTTTTACTTTTTTAAAATTCATGAATTTCAAATTTAATGCTGTTAATCTTTTAAATATTTGAAAATTCAAGATATCCTTTTTCTGTGTATCTCAACTTCCAACACAACTCAGTAGCCGCCGACGCCGGTTTTGCTGTTTCTGCCCTTCTCCGTCTGCCGCCGTCGACGCTGCTTTTGCTGTTTCTGTCCTTCTCCGTTTGCCGCACAGAACAAAACCCTAACTCCCTATAGATTCACATAACACGGAGTCAGATAATGGGTAACTGTTTTTTTTCTTTTTTCCTTTTGAGTGTGTTGAATATATCTATCTATATTTTCAGCCTTTTGTTGTGAAGTTTGTACGTATTTCCTGTGGGTGTTTTCATCTTTTTGGGTTGTTGTGGTACAGAGAAGAAGAAGTCTCGTAAAGAAAGCAGAAAAGAAGCTAGGACGGCTGAAAAGCAGAAGAAGTTTGAATCATGGGTCGAACATCAAGTAATTATTTTACGATGTTTTCTTTCTTTCTGATTTGTAATTTCATCTGTATTTGCAATCCAGCATAACTTGCAGCAAAAGAATGAAAATTGGGCATGTTGTTTTACTTTTTTGTCTGGCGGTACATAGTAAGAGCTTGGGTTTGGGTTGTAGGTGTAGCATTGTAGAGAGATCATGTTAAGAGTCCTAGAGCTCACCTGCTTCAGCTTTGGTGGGCAGATTTACCGAACATCTGTGTTGTGGACGGTAACAAGCAACGTGGTTATTAGACAAGATGCGGCTACCTTGGCTGGTCGTCACTGTTAATATTATATGACTCATGTAACGACGGCTTTTGTTTCCAGTCAATTTTGTTTCAAACAATTTAGGAAGATGTGAGTCATGATAGAGGCATATAAACATCTATTATTTTTGGGGAGAAGTACTAATTAATGAGGGATGTTCATAGATAACAAACGAACAACATTTGATACTATTGCTTTTGGCATAAGGTCTAACTATTACTATTTATATAAAGCATAAAAATCCAACTTGACAAGATTTTCTTTCCTGACACTGGCTTCTGTTTTTGGTCGTAGCAAACACGAAAAAAGCGGACAACATTGCCAAATTTAAAAACAACTCACTCAATGCATTCACGGAAGGATAGCCAAGTCCAAAGACATGAACATTTTCACTCCTTAAATTCAAAGAAAGACTTGGACACTTTTCCACGGGTGGATGCTTCTAAGGCGGGCAGTAGGAGTTTGAAAAGGACAGGTGCCCCCCCACAAAAATCAATTGCATCTGTAGAGCCCGATGTTGAAGTTAAGAATGACTTGCAGGCGTCTCCACAGTTGGAATCTTCTAAGATGGAAAATAGGAGTTTGAAAAGGAAGCATGCCCCAAATAAAAATTCAAAGACTATGTTTATGGAGTATCTTGAAATGGAAAAGGAGGGAGACACTATCTCTGCAGATGTAGATCTGAGATTGGAGAGGAAACTCGCTAAGAAACTCAAGGTGAAGAATGAGAAATTGCGAGGAGATGATGATATTGATATGTTACTTGAAGGAATCCCTTCTGCAGTTGACTGTAATAGTCAATTGAATGAATATCTGGAGGGTACTGATACCAATATATCACGCAAGAAACAGAAAAAGAAGACAGTGAATGAAGTTTTAGATGATAAACTGGTTTCAGAGGATGGGAAGTTCGATCCTTCATGTGTTAGCTGTGTTGAGCATGACAAGACAGTTTTGCAGACCAAACAGAAAGAGTCAAAAAAGATGAAAAGAAAGAAGACAAAGTTTGAAGAGCTTCTTGCAACTGAAATGTGTGGACAGGTTATCTCAGCGGATGGGGATCTGGCTTTGGAAAGGAAGCTTGCAAAGAAGCTCAAGGTGAAGGGAGGGAAATTACCTAGGGATGATGATGATATGAATAATTTATTTGAGGGAATTCCTTCACTTCTGGATTCTTTTGAGGATGACAATACACAGCTTGCCGGCGAAGCACCTCAAAAGCGTGATAAGAGCTCCTCAAATGAAAGATCTAAACAGAAAAGATATAATAAAGAAGCACTAGGAGAAGATCAAGATCAAAAGGAAGAGCAGAAAGCTGAGAGCACTCTATACTGTACAGATGTTAAGGCAACAACTGAAGAAGTTTTATCGGCTGGATCTGCTCCCAAAGAAAATGTAAAATATGTTGCTCCTCGCCTGAGGTCATGCTTGGGAAGTGAGTCAGAAGAGTTTGCTCAAATTCGTCGACGACTAAGAGGTATGAAGTTTGGGACAATTGCACTTATTTTACTGGACTTGGAAACATTTTTTGCAAAATGAATTATGTTTCTTGCACCTGAAGACCATTAAAAGAAAAAACATCATCCAGGTCTTCTGAATAGGATGTCCGAGGCTAATGTGGAATCAATCACAAATGAAATTTCCACAATCTACCAGGTACGCCACAGGTTCTCATCAAATATTCTGACTGATTTCTTATCTGAAAATTATATCACCTCATGCACTGTCCACAATAATATTTATTTTTTTATCTGTTTATTGAAATACCTTTTGTTGGTGTATGTCTTGAGGTTTCAGATTATGATTTTTATTTTTTTCCCCTACTACTTTATGGACAAGTAGGTCTAATACAAATGTTAATAACTTGTCTAATTGCGTTCAGCAATTTGAGAGTTAGACCATAAGAATATTAGTTTGTGGATTCAGCATTGAGAATACCAAGATCATTTACATTGCTTGCTGTCATTTTTACTGTTATCACTTATGGTTGTTATGTCCAGATATCTCCAAATACTTATAATACTTGCTTCTCAATTCTCATGAATACTTGTCTTGTACTGTCATATTGAGATTTGTTTATTAGTTTCTTGTTCACCATAGCATCCCTTTCTTTTAAAAATATTCTCACCAATGAGACTATACGTCAAAAATAATTGTTTTCTTGTTCTATTGTCGTGAACTAGAAAACTTACTTGGATTAATGCCTAAAATTAGTGTTTCCCCCTTGGCAGACTGTTGGTCGCACTTTTGGTTCTCAGATTATCAATGAAGAGGTTTTGGCATCATGTTCTAGAGGTCCGCGTGGCAATGAACAGTAAGAATTTACCTCTTCTTTTTATCTGAAGGCAACTTATCCAGTCTAATTTTCTGGAGAAAACTTATTTCTGAATAATTTTCTAGAGACAACAGTAAATTTGAATTTGGAACTGGTATTAGCTTAATTTTCTTGTATAATCTTCTGTCTAACTGCTAACGTTACTTCAAGATGCTTGTTTCCTAACAAGGGTTTCACAGAAGCTAAGTGGAGCAATTTTGAGTCTTTGACAATAGTGCTAATCCAAATTTTGTTTTTCAAAGCATTTGAATGAAGATGGACCTTAATCTGCTCCTTCCAAAGAGTTTTCCTTGCTTTCTTTTAGTAAGGGCATTCAGTCCTCTGCGCAAATACTCCATTGAGATAGCAAATAGAAAGGGGGACATAGGATCCCCTTGTCTGAGTCCTTTAGCAGGATTGAAGGGGGAAGTTAATTCACCATTGACTATAATGGAGTAGTTAACAGTTGTGACACACTCCATAATCCATTTCAAGAACCTATTAAGAAATCCTATGCTTTCCATTACTTGTTCCAAATAGATCCACTCAACTGAATCATAGGCTTTCTGAAGATCAACTTTTATCATGATTCTTGGAGATATCTGCTTCCTAGCGTATCCTTTAACTAACTCATGAGCAAGGATTACATTGTCAGCAAGTTGCCTCCCTGGAATAAAGCCAGCTTGAGCATTATAGATGATGGACCAATCACTTTTTGCAATCTGGTTGCCAATATCTTGGAGATGATTTTATATAACATTGTGCAACAAGTTATTGGTCTGAAGTCTTTCACAGTAGGACAACACAATTTTGGGAACTAGAGTCACAACAGTACAATTGATGGCTCTGTAAAGCTCTCCAATGGAAAAGAAGTCATGGACAGCATGTAGTATATCATCTTTGATAATAGGCCAAGTCCTCTTAAAGAAGAAAACATTATATCCATCTACCCCAGGAGCTTTATCATCTCAAATGGCCCATAGGCTTGCTTTAATTTCCTTTTCTGTGACCTTAGCACAAAGAGCAATTTGCTGGTCATGGTTCAATTGTGGACCCTTTCTCATAATGGTTTCTATTAATGGCTGGTAGTGTGCAAGCAGAGGAACCCATTAGCCCCTTATAGAAGCTAACAATTTCAGATTTGATCTCTGAAGGATTAGTTATCTTATGCCCACTCAGGGATTGTAATTCATATATTTCCTTAGCTACTGCTGCACAATATTTAGTATTATGATCACCCAGTTTCATCCATTGAATTCTAGATTTTTGTTTCATTATACTTTCTTCAATTAGATTTCACCTCTATAGTTGCATCAGTAATTCCTTCTCTTGTTCCATCTGTTGATCTGAAAGTTGGTTTACATTTACTCTCTGAAGCTCCTGTAAATCAGCCCTTGTCTTCTCATTCTTTTGCCTTATTCCTTTGAACTCCTTATTATTGAGGTTCTTGAGGTCCCCTCCAAGTCTTTTAAGTTTCCCCCATATATGTTTCATATTGTCAGCCTTGGTATTATCTGCCCTGCTCTTAGTAACAAGTTCTTCAAAATCGTCATGCTTAACCCGTACATTAAAGAACCTGAAAGGAATTTTAGGTTCCTATTTAGGTGTCTTAAATGTAATGAGCATAGGCGAGTGATCTAAGAACAGGGGACAAATCATATTCAACATAATGTGCCCCCATTTCATCATCCATAAGTCATTTCCGAGGGATCTATCTAGTCTGCAGCATACTCTTATCTTGACCTTGTTGTCGATTTGACCAAGAGTAATAAGGCCCCTTTGAAATCAATTCATTCAGTAACAATGTATGAACACACTCATTGAAGTCTTTGATTTCTGCTAGAGTAACCAGACAGCCAGATAGTCTATCCTGTGAGTGTAGTAGTGCATTAAATTCCCCAGTGATTATCCAAGGCAACTGAACCATTCTGTTAAGATCAGTAAAAGTACTCCAAAAGCTCTTTTCTTTTTTTCCAAGGTATTGAACCCATACACTACAGTCAAAGCACGTTCAAAATCTGATGTTCTCTCATTTATTATGGCATGGATTAACTGAGCTTCCACCTGGATGATCTGGATTGCGTACACACTCTTTTTCCAAGTTAGCCATATCCTCCCATTATTTTCATATTGACAGTTGCAGTGCAGCCCCACCCTCTACAGATGATACTACTGATGTGCTTTACTTTATTCTGTTTAACTCTAGTTTCTAGAAAACCAGCTAATCTAATTTGCTTCCTTTGCATGTAGTTCACAATTTCCTTTTGTTTATATCTCATATTGATCCCCCTTACATTCCAACCTAACCAAGTCATGCTTGCATTGGGAGCCCTCCGGTAGGAGGCATGTTATTTGTCTCTTCATCCACATTGGCCCAGGTTCTAGACCTCCCCCTTGATGCTGATAGTATTGGGAATTCCCTATGGCAGCTGAGTGAAAGGTTTTGAGTCCTCAGATTCAATGCAGGATCTTCATGCTTCAAGGTTGGAGTCTTATGGCCTAATTGCTCATTTTCCCTTCTTTGTTCTCCTTGCTTTAGCTGTTCCCCACCCGATGAACTTCCTTCAATTGGCTCCAATCTTCTCATAGGGCTCTGTTGGGCATTGCTAGTTTTCTTATCTCTATCTTCCCTATTCTGGATTTGTTGAGCCGTCTCATTCTCTTCGTTATCTATTCGATGATTATTTTTTTTTAGGTTTCCATATTGGGGCAAACCTGTTGTGAGCATTACTTTATTGTCCTGTTCTTTGCATATTTGCTTGTTGATCCCTTCTCGCTCTCCTCCTCCTCCTAGGTTGTTCAAACTGGTCAGGCTCAGCCTGTTGTTTAGGCTTGCATCTATGTCCAATTTGTTGGCATTCTTCGCAAAATTCAGGTTTCCAATCATATTCTGCAGCCTGTTGGAATTGTGTCCCTTTCCCATCACAAATCATAACCTCCATTGGTAGAGGTTTAGTAACATTAGCTTGTATCAACATTCTCGCACAGGATATTCTTGTCTGTTTGGTGGTGCATTCGTCAGCATACAATGGCACTCCAATCGCACTTGCAATTCTGTTGAGCGAGTTGCAACTCCAGTATGTCATGGGTAGTTTAGGAAACGTAACCCGTAGTGGTATCTCCGAGAGGAATTCTGCATTTAGTTCGAAGTCAGGTGTCCATGGTTTGAGAATCATAGGTCTATTGTTCACCGAGTATTGACCCGCATGAAAAATCTTATTCATGTCTTCCTTTGATTGAAATCTGGCAATATAATAGCCTTCTTCATGGTAAAAGAGCTCAGGTTTATTCAGACCTACCCTCATTGAGCTAATGAGTCTTCACATATAGTTATACCTAGGTGTGTCACCAACTACATAGATAATCAGTGCACTGTTCCATTGATCAGCTTCCTTCTCTATTTCTGCTTGCTCCAATTTGACTACTGTTCCATTAACTAGATCTGGTGGAATGTAAGAGAGAATTGTACCATTTTCCGCGCTTCGGTTCCCAGCAAAAAGTTTGGTCCATGCCTTCACCTCCCCTGTCTTTCCTTCATCTAGATCTGGCAGGGTTTGTGTTAAAACCCCATCCTTCTCAGCCTCGATTGTTGTTTTTGGACTCAGATTGAGGGCTCTCGCTGCTCCTGAAGATGGCGTTTCTATGGTTTCCAATGGGTCCACACAAGTCAGAAAACAATGCTCCATTGAAGGATTCACTGTGGCTACCTGTTTACCCCTTAGTTACTGATGTCAAAGGTGGTGTTATGCTATTCCTTATTGGTTGTATTTGCTATTTCCGGCCTTGTCCTCGTCCTCGTCCTCGCCCTCACCCTCTTCTTCTCCCTCTGGCCATGGCCAATCTCAGGGGCACAGGTTATGCTAATGTGCGCCTTACACCGAGTATATCATCTGTTGTTATTTATTATGGTCTTAAAAAGAAAGAAAGAGCTTCTCTTGGAAGTATATAAATTAGCGTTACACTTCTCGACCATCGTTCTGATCATCCTTCTCTTTTTGGGATTATTAGTTCATCTGCATTCCAGCTACACACTTTTATCTTCTTTTGTTAAATCTAGGATGCTTCCTTCCTTGGCTACCACTTCTGAGTCATTGGCATAGTTGGTGTTCAATGCTAATACATTAGTGTTCTCTATCATTATGCTCTGGGTAATATTAATTTGCTTATGTGATGGCTGGTTGTAGTTTACGAAACATTGTAAGTGGATGGCATATCAGAGTATGCACCCTCTTTGAGCTTTGTTACCTGCCATTTATTTCCTTTTCTAACACTTAAATATTGGCGATAACTGGATAGCTAGTTGTTAGTGTTAGGTTACCTTCCTCTCAGTGTTGATATTTTCTTTCATAGCTTGTGTACATCAAGTTTCTAGCTAATGCATACTTTTATGCACTCTCACACCACTTCTTTTCTCTTCCTGTATGAAAGATATGCAGCAGTTTTTGCTGCTTTTGTTGCTGGCATGGCATGTTTGGTTGGGATGGACTTTGGCGCAAAACTTCTGGCATCTATGGCTAAATGTTTTGAGGTATTGACACATTTACGAGTGGTAATTTTATGGATCGAACACTTACATCTGAATAAAAGTAGAAGCAACATTATCCCGGGAGCAATTGATCTTCTTATAGTCGACGTAATATGTTCTTATATTTTCTCAAAAAAAAAAATGTCTTGTTATATGCGACAGTGTTTAAAATCATTGATTACTTGGACCGTCTATATAACTTCAAAATAAAATAAATTTTACAATTTAAGTAACTTCTTGTATGTTCCATTTAGGATGAGTATCAGAATGAAGATAACCTCTCTGTTAGAAACCTGACACTTCTGCTCTCATACTTGTACACTTTCGGAGTTTGCTCAAGGTAAGCACTATATTTGAATTGACTACTCTATGACTTGGATTGTTAGGTGGACAACCTAGGCATATTACTATGCCTACGTATCTCCTTTGTCTCCAATGGTGCTTTCCTTCTATATGCTTTTTGTAACTTGTAAAGTTTCTGGCTATATGAGAAATTGAGTAGGAAATTAGCTAATTCTTGTGCAACAGATAGATCCAGACTTCTCTGATGTTCTTGCCTAAGCAAGCCTTAGGAACAACAACAGCAATCCAGTATAATCCTACAAAGCGGGGCAAACCTCAGGAAACAAAATTAGTATTTGGATTTAAGTCTCCCAATATTTCAAACAAATAATTTTGCAGCACCTGATGTTAAATTGTTCACAATTAAATCGGTTTTTGGAGTTCATGAATTTACCTTATTCTGGATTTGAAGGAGCGCACCGTGGGGTTGCAGTTGTAAAAATCTGTGATTACATGAGATTAAACAAGAAGGTGTATGATGCTTATATGATTGAAGAAGAGATGTCATTTGTAAAGACGAAAGGAATATTGCTCATAAGTTTTGGTCTAGTGGTATGAGGCTTAGAGTGCAATATGTGATGCATGGGTTAGGTGTATGACATGGGTTTGGGCCTTCTTGCGGACAAAAACTTTGTAATTAAGTGGAGAATGGTGGAAGGGTAGGCTCATTATGTACCGAGTTTTGAACCATGCACCACTGGCCCTCGAGATTTCTCAATTGACACCAAAAAAAAAAAGGGAAAAAGAAGGGGGGAATATTATGAATTGAATAGAAGCAAAGACCGAAAAGGCATGCGTGTAGTGCTTTGCATCTACCCAATAGGTCAATGAGTTCTGAATCCTAATGAGTCCATTGCCTTTGGACTATCCAAAGAAAACTAAATTTCAATATTCAAGAAGATGTAGGATAATATTCTCTATCACATAAAAGGGAAAAGAGGGTGGGTGGGTGGGTGGGTGGGTTATAGGATATGTAGATCCTCTATTAGGCATTGTTTCTTTCAAGCAGATACATCAAGTTGTGACTCCCAAAGAGTGGACAAATGTTGCTTGCTTTCAAAATTTCTGGCCTAAATTGGACTATCAGTAAACTTGATGCATATAATTCGCTTATCTGGACAAGTCCTCCATAATGCCTTCCTTAAAAGAGCAACATGGAGAAATATGGTTGTTATTCTTGCAATGTTGTACATGTAAAGCAAATGTCTTATTCTTCATCTCCTTCTAACCTTTGCGTGCAAAAAAGAACAAACGACAGCGGATAAGTGGCAACATTGATAAACATTTCTCTTCCCCTCCTCTTTCCATTCTTTGCATGCCTTGTCTGTGCCACCTTAATAATCTTCGAAAGTAACGAAAATGAGAATACCTCTTACTTAGCTTTCAAAACAGGAACCAAAACTGCACTGAATTATGGTAACTTCTGTCCTTTTTCTTTTTTATTGTTTAATCATGTTGTAAATCCCTGTAGAAGCAAGAACACTAATCTATAGCTAATTTCATATATTTGAACTCTCATTAATTCAATTATATTTCTTATGCTTCCTAGTGACTTGATATATGATTTCCTGGTGACATTAAGCAAGAGAATGACAGAAGTGGATGTTTCTATCATATTGACAGTGCTACAGGGTAATAAACTTTCCTTAAGACACTGTCTTTCGTTGTTGGAATGATCTGTCATCCAAGTATTTTCTCTTTCTTTACTCCTGCCCCATGTCTGTTCCCTATTCCAGAGAAATTTCAACAAATTATTCATGAGTTGCTAGGAAACTTGCATCTATTGTAGAAGCATTCAACAGCAACATACAACATGAATTTGTTGAAAAGAAGTAAGGAAACTTGCCCACTTTTATGAAACTTTAAGTGCTTGCCTCTAAGGCTCATTAATTGTGCTAGTTTATATTGTATTACTCTGGCTTTCATTTGGAAGTTTGGGAGAGGGGGTTGGCTAGCACTGGTATACATTTTCTGCCAATCCGGATTGCATTATAGTCATTTCAGCTACCATGTTTGTCCAGATGTCAAAGTTTTATAATCTGTGTAGGTTAACTAGTAATGCTTAATAGATCGAAACCCACTAGGTGCAAACAATTTTTGATGGCCATCCGACTGGGTAAAACCTGAATTAACCGTGGTGCACTTACGGGAAACTCCTTGCCGAGGGCCTGTGCAACGCCGAGATTAGTCGGGGCTCTAGGAGACTCGGACACAGGGTGCAAATCAAAAAAAAAAAAACTAGTAATGCTTAACATCTTCAAAAATTTTCTTCCACGGGGACAACAGTTATATATTACATAAAATCATTTTAACTACCATGTTTATCCAGACATCACAGGTGTATAGTCTGTAGATGCGTTTCTTCTATTTATGTGCTTCCACCGATCTAGTTCCCAGGCAGTCTACTTTCATTCAGCATAATTCTTCCATTGGTGAAGATGTTCTTCCCTATTCTTTGTGTCAGCTAAGTATTTCAATAATACTTCTCTACAATCAACAATTTGGTATAATCATCTGTGTGATGCTATAACTTAAATTAGAGACATAATTTATGAATTGTGTGTGTCTTCTTACTCACACAAAGAATACATTGATATATATATAT
>JAABOM020000075.1:21247106-21270278 GCA_011800125.2 Solanum clarkiae
CACGGCGACAAAATTATATATATTAATGATATCCGGATATTTACAATTACACAGAATACACATATAAAATGGAGAATAAACAGTAGCACCTAAATATATTATCAGGCTCCACTACCTAACACGAAAAGGGTTTAAACGAACTTTTTGTGCCCCCTAATATTAGGGAAAAAAGGCGCATGAATGAGTAGTGTCTCCTTTTATGCCTTAAAGAGTTCGAATTGTGCATTTTGATTGGCAAATTTTGCTTGACATGTCCGATATTGGCGTTATAATAGTTTCAATTTCTATCGAGCTCTTTCGCTCGAAAACTTAATAGCTGCTCGGCGTGGTTGGACTTCGAGGTCCTTGTCAATTTCAGCTTCTCACTTCGCTCTATTTTTTCGCTATTTTAAATAGCGAGTTAGAATTTGTTCAATTAGTCATCTGCGTATCAAGCTTTTCAACTTCTGGTTCCATTTACTCTGTCAGGTTGTGTATTCTATTTTCAGTAGTTTATGACACCCGTTCCATCCGATAAAGCTAACCAAAGTTAGAGTGCATTTTAAAGAACGAGGACGACCAGGCATTTTATTACTAACATGATTTGTCTGATTTAGATAAGGTTGTCTTGCTAATCTAGAGAAAGAATTACGTCAGAGAAAGAAACATCATCAAGTAAAAAGTCTAAAATACAGGATCAACGCTGATATAACAATACTGAAGGTTAACAAAATACAAATCTCAATGCATCCAAGGTACTTTCTTCCTTCCTTCTTCTCTTATTACTATTCAAAGATTACACATTCTAAATTTCCTACATATTTTTCGTATGGATCAAAAGCCAGTTGATCCCATGAATATGTACAAATGTTTTTGCATATATTTCACCAGCTGCAATATCAATCAATGTTTTTGGATTTTTTATAAATATAAATGTAAATAAAAGCTGAAATCTGAAACAATTTTGTCTGTACATAGAGGTAAACAGTTTGCTATTAATTGTTTTTTCAAAAAACTTGGCTCAAAAAAAAAAATATAAAACAACATAAATTTCATTAGCTACATGAACTTAATAGACACAGTGAGATTAGGTCCGTGTTCAGCACGGACACATCACTTTTGCTTAGTTTTTGGAGATGAGGCAAATTTGTTAGAATTAGGTGTTTGCTTTCTTAAAGAATATCACAAAATCCTTTTTTTGAAAAACGAAGAATATATTATTCCTCTATTTTTAAAAAAGAATAATCTCTCTACCGTTTTAGAAAAAATAATCCTTTTCTTTTTTGGTAAAATTGTAATTTCAACTTTTCACGTGACATGTTTAAAACTGTAAGATTAAAAGGCATTTGATATATTTAATATAATTTTAATCTAGGATCACAAGATTGAAAAATCTTATTTATTTTCTTAAACTTGATGTCAAAGCCTAATCATATCACTTTTTTTAACGGAGAAAGTATAACAAAACCTCTTGGAATACATTTAACTAAACCAACAATTAAATTACAACTAGTGGACTACCACTCACAAGATCCCTATCAGTCAGGTAAACTTATGTTAACGTTAAAGCGATAATGATTTTTTATAAAATCATTTCAAAATGATAAAATTAACTTCATTCTTAGATATTTTAGAATAAATTATAGTAAGATGACAGAAAATTTTTTAAAAAAGAATCACAATTTTTTTATAACTCAATGAAAGTAATCCCGTGGATGAGCTTTGATGAATAAAAAAATTGATAAAAGTTAATTATATATTGCGTGTATATCAAATTAATTTCAGATAAAATAAAAAATCACCATCATCATCATAATAAAAATTATAGTAGTTTGAAAATTAATAATACCTTATAAGAAGGAAAAACTATATCCAATAATATAAATTACTCATTTCTTTAGATTTATCCACAACCAATATTAATCATTTATTTCAAAGTAATTTGAAAAAATATATTTAAAATTAACTATAATATTAGCAAACCAGAAATACTAAAGTACAAATAAATGAATTTTTTTTATCAACATTAGTTATAATGAAATAACTGAAATTTATTGAAAGCATATGATCAATGTTACTTCAATGCACATATCAAACAGGAGATTAAAAAAATAGAATTTTAAAAAAATAATATCAAATAGTGCATATTTTATTATTGTCATTGTATTTTTAAAGTAGATAATAAAATTTATTGGCAAAAAATAGAAGTATTGATATAGTTAATTTGAAAGATAACTAAAAACACCTTTAAATTTAACATGAATTATTAATTTTCTTCCTAAACTATTGATAGATTTAATAACATACTGATTTCCTCCTATTTCATAACACAAATAAATAAATAAAAAATCTTATTCATACACTACATATGACGTAAAAATATATTTCAATTGAACAACTATGCTTAAATACAACCCTCAAGCTGGCGTGACCAGTTACACTTAATGGAGTATTTTATATTAGATCTCTGTCAACGCCACGTCTGAATACATACACAAGTTATATAGGCATTATCATTTTCTGCTTCAAAGAATGGATGAGGGTTTCTATTGACGGCTCGACTTTGCGTTGTATTGCCTTAGCTTTACCCTACTACTCCAGAGCTACTACACCTTCTTCCTATTACTCCTCCACCGTCGCCGCGGCGTCGCTGCTTCCTCCGTCGCCGGCGGTTAGGAGACGGCTGTTTAATTTTGCACGTAGCTTTTCTGTCTCAACGCCGATGGGTTCTCAGCCGGAGGTATTGGATTGGCCGGCCAAGAAGATTCGGGAGACTTTCATCAATTTCTTCAAAGGGAAAGGTCACAAAGAGGTTCAATCCAGTCCTGTAGTTCCTCATAATGATCCTACTCTCCTATTCGCCAATGCTGGTTCGTACTTCATTCTGTATAGATGGATGGATTGTACAGTACTTGAGATGTTGGTTTTAGTGGTTGAATGGCTAAAGTTTGTTTTTTTGTGCAGGTATGAATCAGTTCAAGCCTATTTTCTTGGGTATTGTAGATCCTAATAGTCCGTTGAGCAAACTTAAGCGTGCCTGCGATACACAGAAGTGTATTCGTGCTGGTGGCAAGCACAATGATCTTGATGATGTTGGTAAGGACACTTACCACCACACGTTCTTTGAGATGCTTGGTAATTGGTCATTTGGGGATTATTTCAAGAAAGAGGCCATTGGATGGGCATGGGAACTCCTTACTCAGGCAAGTTTTATCCTCATCAATAGTTAGTAATATTCTTGTACATAGTCAGTTACGCTTGTAGCATATATATGCTGTACGATCAAGAAATGGAAGGATGCTGACTTGTACAAGTGTTTCCTCTTGTTTGATGATTTTCGTCCAGGTATATGGACTGCCAAGTGAACGTATTTACGCCACTTATTTTGGGGGTGATGAAAAATCTGGCCTTCCAGCTGATAATGAAGCTAGAGACCTATGGCTTCAGTTCCTTCCCCCTAGCAGGGTGCTTCCTTTTGACTGCAAAGTATGTTATCACACTGTATCTCCGATTCTACTATCTTGCTCAAATTCACCATTTTCTGTTTGGTGCATTAGTAATTCACTAAACTGAATCTTCCAATGAGGTAATTTTCTTAGTATACTTGGTATTTTTGAAACCTGTGAATCAATTTGAATCATTAGGAGCATGTTTAACTTTGTGGACCTCTCAATTTGGACAATTTTTTTGATGATGTGAGGTGGGGGCAGTGGTAAGTGTCATTTTTGCCTTCTAAAAATTTAAGTGTATTTTTTGGTGATAAAAGAAGCAAAACTGTGGTAATCATCATCCACAAGTGTAGAAGAGCATCATATTGATATTTTACAGAAGCATATGAACTTGTGCGGGCAGTGATAAGTATCGTTTTTGCCTTGTAAATATTAAGTACCCTTTTTGCTGATAAGAAAATCAAGAAGTTTTGTTCATCATTTACGTGGAGAAGGATGAAGGCGTGGGGGGGGGGGCATTAATTGTGGAGTTTTGGAATTTCAAATAACTGATTCCCCCATTAAAAAGGAAAGAAAAGAAGCAATTCAAATTTCTATAAGTTGTATTTGTTATCTGAATTAGATACTACTAAATGTTTTGAGTAATTGATGTACAATAACCAATGTTCTTAATTACCAGTTCCAACCACTGAAATTTGTCTTTCAGTATGTTGATGAGTGCTTCATTTCTAGTTCAAACGATTTTATTACTTTGAGATAAGTCGTTCAGATTATTTCATAACACTTTGCTCTTTGAGTAGGACAACTTTTGGGAGATGGGTGATACTGGACCCTGCGGACCCTGCACCGAAATACACTTTGATAGAATTGGGAACCGTGATGCTGCATCGTTGGTTAATAATGATGATCCCACAGTGATTGAGATATGGAACCTTGTCTTTATTCAGGTACGATTATCTCCAAAGGTTTTGTCTTCTCATTGGAAAGCATTGCTTAACTCTTGTGCATCTTTTGCAGTTTAATAGGGAAGCTGATGGTTCTTTGAAACCCCTTCCTGCTAAGCATGTTGATACTGGAATGGGGTTTGAAAGACTAACCTCTATCCTCCAGAACAAGATGAGCAATTATGATACTGACGTGTTCTTACCCATATTCGATGCTATACAAAAGGTAATATGAATTTTTTATTATTTGGAAAGTCAATTTTATTGATAAGTAATTCTTTTGAGCCACCCACCATATGCATTTTTATGTTGCTTTGGGATAAACTAGAAAAAAACTTTCAATGATGGTCCTCCTTGGTTTCACCTATTTAAGTCACGACTGCAGTAATTATAATCCCATCGTATTGAGTTTTACTGAAAATATGTTAATTTTCGCGCAATGTAGGCTTCTTTGTGATTCTGTGGGCCTAAAATAAATACATATTCAAGTAATGCTTTAAAAAAAACTCTGAAATTTTGTATAATCGCTTTAGTGTATTTTGGGCATGTTGTGTAGGCACTATGAAGTGTTTGATGCATTATTTTCTAAAGTATTGTTACTGTTTCATTTACAAAATTAGTTTAAAACAGAAATTTTAGGATTCAATTTTGTATCGCGGCGAATTTTCTGTGATATAATGAACAATGGCAAGAGACTCAACTTCTAGTTAAGAAGTTGGGATTCAATCATGAAGGGAGCAAAGTGGGGAAGAGCTTGTCCCAAACTGACTGGTGCTGATCCTGAATTGTGCTACTGAAATCTTCTTATTGCCATATTTATCCATGCTGGTCTCCTAAACTGATGTTTCAATCTTTTAATAGGCAACTGGAGCTCGTCCATACTCTGGCAAAGTTGGAGCTGAGGACGTGGACAAAATTGATATGGCCTATAGAGTTGTTGCTGACCATATTCGAACTCTGTCTTTTGCCATTGCTGATGGTTCTTGCCCAGGTAGTATCTTGTTAATCTGATCCATCAGCTAGCGATTAGGTCTGTTCAAAATTGTTCCTCTCCTTTTTTGGTCGTCCCCCCTATATTAGTACTATGTTATGATGTTAAAAGTCTTGATTACTTGTAAAGTTTATAGATAAGATCCATTATATATGATCTTATTGGTGTTCGTTTGCTTGTGGAGCCAATTTTAATGAGATTTAAATCTTGTCTAATGAATTTGCAGACATTTTTGTTATAAGATGGATTGTATTTTACAGTTTGTGACCTTGTGAGTTTTTTGTCTAATATTTCTCCTATTTCCTTGCCTTGATATTACTTGAAACCTACTCATTCTTTTATAATGATGTGCATCCATTAATCTGAAATTTTGGTTCTATGACTTTCCATGATTGGTAGAGAAGCGTGTGTTCTAGTATTTCTGGGGAGGTTCTGACAGTGTTCTGACGTTTTAGGCCAAATAGTGGTATCTGGTTTTGTTCTTTGGTAAATCTGATGTTCATATTTCTTGATTTGCAGGGAATGAAGGCCGTGAATATGTCATCAGACGCATTCTACGTCGAGCAGTACGCTATGGTACAGAGGTTCTGAAAGCGCAACAAGGGTTTTTCAGTAGGTATGCAAAAGTACTTTGAAATTTGTGTGTCTCATTATGTTCTTTTTTAGGCCTACAAGATGGGTTTATTTGATATTTAGCAGATTTTTGCTATACCTACCTCAAAGCTCAATATATTGTTTACACACTGCTTTTTCTTGAGAGTAGCCTTGTGAAGGTGGTGGTAGAAGTTATGGGTGATGTCTTCCCAGAGCTGAAGCAACGTGAGACACATATAAGGGATATCATTGCTGATGAAGAAACTAGCTTTGGAAGGACATTGCTTCATGTAAGCTTATTTGTAATATAATGAAAGCAAACAAGTACTCAAATGCTGTAGTTTGTATTCTGTAAAACAACCATCCGAAACGCTGTATTGAACCTGTAGATACTTATTTACTTAAATTGGTGATCCCTTGTTGATTTTCTTTTTTGTTAGATAATGGAAGTATGCAGATAATTAGTCCTGATTTTTAATTGAGGAAAATCATACATAAAAGTAAATCCAAGATAAACAAGTTTTGCTAATATCATTGAGTTGAAGTGCTAATGCCATTGATACTGTTGGAATACTTTTCTGCATATTGATAACTGTATAGGTGCTTAATACTAAACCAAAGAAATAGAATTAGCATTTGACTGAAATTTGTGATGATTCTGCAAGCGGCCTCAATTCTGAAGAACTATCTTCCTTCTGTGCTCACGCTTGCTTCACCTTTGTTCTGAGAGGAATGCACCAAAAAGTTGATGTCATCACTGTGTTGAAATATGTGATGACTTTGTGAAGCTACCTGTCTTCACATTTAAACCTTTTCTTGTTTTATGCTCAGCTTAATGATATGTTTCTCACTTGCTCTTTCTTCAGGGAATCGAGAAATTTAAGAAGGTTGCTCAAGATGTTCAAGGGAAGCAATTTAGTGGTCAAGTAAGCATACTAACCATGTACAACTCGTGATGGAGAAATTAGCCAAGTTCCTTTTAATTCAATATCTTATGTGTGCCCTTAATATTTACTTAATACTCAGTTCACCTCAAACCCCACTTAATGTCCAGTGCCTCTAATTGATATTGATTTGGATTGTGTTGTATTTAGTGAGTATGTGGAGCCATATATTTCTATTTATTTATTTTTGTTCTTTCTTGAATGGAATAGACGGAAGTTATACTGAGAGGAATAGCTGTAGGTCTGATGGTACTTTGCATGGAACATAAGTTATTTAAGAAGTCCCCTTTGTTTAAAAAACCATTAACCAATAAGGAGTTGGGGGCATTCAGTTGAAACTAATGAGTAAAACTTTTAGCTTGTTATACGACCTTTGCTGGCACTTCAAATGTGGGATGTTATACATACTTGTTTGTAAGGTTACATGCAGTTCCCCAACCATGTCTGTTATTACAACATAAAGTTAAAACTTTTACAACTTCCTCAAGACCTTGGAAAACAAGCAGGAAGTGAGTTGTGATCAAGGAGTATACTAGTGTATAGTATCATGGTATCAGTTTGGATTGTATTGAAGACTCAAATTGGGTCAAACGTCATCCATAGGGGTTTGGCAGAATTATGGTGTTGAAATTTATCAACTTGCACCTCCAATGAAATCGGGAATGTTTTATATATAACACCTGAAACTTATATAAGAACGTATTTGGTTCTCATCGCACCGGGCTTGCCCAGTGCAAGTTGCCTCTCCTGTGTGGTTTGCGAGCTATTACATAGGAGCGAGGGTTTACCCTGTGCGCAGCCAAAGGGTAGCGGCTAAGGGTTCCCCTTGTCATAAACAAAAGATGTTAATATTTGGGTTTACAAGCAAAGATGGATATATTTAGCTCATGGTTAGTCGCTAATGCATGAGATGGACATTAAACGCTGTCATTCTGTCAATATGATTCAATTTTCAATTTTCATAAAATGAACACTCTCCCAAGGAAATAGAAAAATGGGCAATCTTAACTGCAAGCAAATTAATGCAATGTTGTTATTAGTCAGTTTCAAGTGATTGAGTTCAACTTATCAAATTTAGTCCAGTAAAAATTCATCATTCTATCTTTCATGCACTTCAAAAAGCTACTTTCTTTTGTTATCTCTGGACGGCCAGGGATCTCAGCTGTCACTGATTCTTGTTTCTTCTGTTGTGACGTGCAGGAAGCATTTGTCTTGTGGGACACTTACGGATTTCCATTAGATTTGACCCAGGTAAATAATGTGACGACCGGTTAATTTATATCCCAGTGATGAAAACAAACTAAACCTTTTTGTGTCAGTTAATGGCGGAGGAAAGAGGCTTGGTGGTTGATATTGATGGTTTTAATGTTGCTATGGATGCTGCCAGGGAAAGATCAAGAAATGCTCAGAGCAAGGTTCTCTTTGTTGCTTTTCGTTTTGTCAACTCTCTCCAACTAAGTTAATTTCCGTTTAGCCGTTTGAGCTGTTAGGAAGTTACATCTAGGCACATTTAGTTCTCCTGGGGTATTTTAAGCTTGAATATATATGAAATTCTGAATAGTGAGGGCTGAAGAAATTAAGTGATGCCAGCGAACTTTCTTATGTTCACCTCTTTGAGGCCTTGTCAAGATTGAGTATTTTTTCCAGAAAATAGATATTTCCTTGTGAAAACAAGTTTAGTAGTATTAAAAAAAAACTTAATTAGTTTAGAGTCTGAAGCTTACACCTAAAGATGTGACCTAGTGATCAATGAAGTGGGTGCAAACTTTGGAGATTTTAGGGTTCAAATCTCAGTAAAGCAAAATAAATTAGGTGATTTCTTTCCATGTGTCCAGGTCTTGGTGGACAAATTAAGAAGCAGGTGCCTGGATAGATATTCGAGGTGCGCACAAACTAGAGCAGAACACACTGTCATAAAATAAACTTAAAAGCTAAGCAGATGGATGAATTTGACATAGACGTGTGCCAATGTAATGAAGCTTTGGGGACCATGTACGATTTGAGGTGACATGCGATGTATAGTGTGATAGATTGAGTTAGCATGAAAACAGAAGTAGTGGAATGTTTTTTAGAGTGGCTGTGGGAGTAAATAGGTTATAGCTGAAAAGCAACTTATGAAGTGAGGTGCTAGATTCTCATGTTTCCAGGTTGTATCAGTAGTTGTCATCAGTCAAGTTATTTATCTTATGAATTCCACCTTCACAAGTTATTAATATATGCTTACACCTCTATATGTGCTGAACCTATACTTACAGAATGCTGGCGGTGCTATTGCCATGGATGCTGATGCTACTGCTGCTTTGCACAAGAAAGGGATCGCTTCAACAAATGATATTTTCAAGTTCACTTGGTTTCAGGTTACTGATTTGCTTATAAAACTAGCGACTTCTTGAATTTGTTGCTTGCTTCTATGATTTTATGCTGCTGTTTGGTTTTCATATGCCCAGAATGTCAATATTTATAACTTGAATATCAATTCTATGCCTTGAATGTCAATTTCATATGCCTTGAATGTCAATTTCTATGACTTCTCTAGTAGCCAAGGGCAAAACCTTCTTTTCCTCCCCATCCTCTTCTTTCCCCAATTTAACAAACTAATCACTCTTACCCTTTTCATTATCCATGTTTTAATCCTCATTCAATAATTTGTTAATATTAGTTCTTTCTGCTCGGATTTCCTGCCTATTTATCTTTTCGACTTGTAATCTGATACTCCCTACGTCCAACAATAGTTGTCCACTATTGACTTGACACATGGATTAAGAAACAATAAATCATAGGTACCAAATCACCCTTTGAATATCATAAATGCGATGTCTTAAAAAATATACTCCCTCCGTGCCATTTTATGTGGCACCCTTTGATTTGGCACGGTCTTTAAGAAAAAAAGGAAGACTTTTGAAACTTATGGTCTAAAATCATTCTTAGATATTTGTGTGGTTGAGAATTATTTCATTAAGGGTAAAAAAAGGATTTTAAAGGTAAATTTTTTCCAATTTGAGTAAGGTGACATTCTTTTTGGGACGGACCAAAAAGGAAAGGGTGCCACATAAAATGGGACGGAAGGGGTAATAGAGAAATGACTATAATTAATGGTAAGGATAAATTAGGAACTATGTGTAAAATTATCTCTTGATTTCACAAAATGGATATTGTTGGAAATCTGTTTTTAGTATAGTGAACAAGTAAAGATGGACGGAGGGAGTATGTTTTTCTTGACTTTCTTGTTTTATTTTCTCCTGACCTAAATGGCTAGTCTCAGCTGTTGTAAAAATATACTATCATGATTTAGGGTGTGTTTGGTATGGAGTGACAATGTTTTCCAATTTTCCCTTGTTTGATTGTTCAAAATATTTTGAAAAACATTTTTTCTGTGAAAGCAAGTTCTTTAAAAATGAATAAAATGATTTCTCTAGTGGGAGTAAGGATAGCAAGTTCTATAATGGCCTTCCAAGCGCATTTTCTCCTCCCCACTCCCCAACGGCCCCCAACTCCCTTCCCTTGACCATCCCATTACCCGCCACCCTCCAACTCCCATCCCCACAATGTTTTCTAGATTACATATTAATGTTGATGTGTCAATATCTTTTACTTACAAAAAACTAGAAAATAAGTAAGAATTCATTTATTTTTTCCAAGAAAACATTTTTCTAGTACCAAACACACCCTAGGTGCTCGCCCCTTTTTTTTTTTGAGACGGTAACAAAGTGCTCACATCAGATTTTTACTTCTGAATTTCTTAATCCAGGATCACAAGAGTGAGATAAAAGCTATTTACACTGGAAGTGAGTTCTTGGAAAGTGCAGCAGCTGGGGATGAAGTTGGTATTATTCTTGAGAGCACTAGTTTCTATGCTGAACAAGGTGGTCAGGTAAAATTTTATTTGATGTCTTGGTTAGAAAAACATTAAATATTGATAAGTCCCTTTACTTCAAAAATATTGCTGGAAGGACACTAAACAGCAATATTGTTATTATCAATCTTCTGTAAGAGGAGGGTTGTGGCCCAAGTTTTTGTAATGTTGTGGTCAAAGCGTCTATGGTATATCATATCTGTATGGAGACTTGTGTCTGTCGCGCGCACACAAAAAGTTAACCTGGACAACAATGCTATATAGAGGGGCCGCCTCTACACTGCAACTTCAGTGTAGTAAATAGTAGACTCAATAATGCCTACATATCCATTATATTTGGGCACTAAGCTCTAGTGATGAACATTTGTTAGCCGGTCATCCAAGGGTAAAGCATTCCTTGGGAAATGTTTATGAAAGCAAGCAAACAAAAGCCATTCTCTCGAAGGGGACTTTCCTTACCCCTGTAATAGCATTCAACATTACCCCAATGCCTCAAAGGCTCCCGCCCATTGCGGGGTAAGGGGGAGTCGGATGTACGCAGCCTGACCCCTATGTTTAAAAACATAACGCGACTGTTTCCGGATTACCCCTGTAATAGCGTTGACAGTTTTTTTGGGACTTTGTCAGCTCCATTATACTAGTATAGCTTTTTCTAATGAGCTGAGCAGCTTCCAGTTGCATTTATTTTAATGTTTGCGGACTTCTTTTAATCCTCAATTTACATTTGTTTGGAGGTGGAGGGGTTCGACCAATATATTAGCCCCTCTTTTGTCTGTCGCGAAATCTAATTGATATCTCCTACCATTTTTTCCTTTTTTTCTCGTCAATCAAATGTAGCATGCGGAAGTTATGGAGGGTTGTGACAGTGTGAGGATTTGACATTCCTCAGAAACTTGAGGAATCACTTTCATGTATGCCGCAAGAGCCTAACCTTAATGTTAGTTTTGTTCCTTGATGCATAAAGGATGGATGTTGTTTGAATAGTTTATTTCTGTGATGCATAGATGCGTCGTCGAAATGAGAAATTAGCATATAGGCCAGTAAAGTACTCCCATTTATCATGTTTTTTGCTTCTTTCCATTACAGTGCTGTAGTTTCAGAAACTTGAAGCTTATGGAACGTGAACAAATCAACAATAGAACTTATAGAATGTGAAAAGGAAACTCTGGGTGCTTGTAGCACTTTTTTTCTTCTTATGTTATGTTGTACTCTAGTTTTCTGATTCTGACAAAGCTATTGGACTATTCGGATGCAGATATATGACACTGGTTCACTGGAAAGCCCCAGTGGCTCCTTCCAAGTTTGTAATGTTCAAATTTATGGAGGATTCATTCTTCATATTGGATCTTTCAGTGGACAGGCACACAAGTTGTCTGTTGGTGATAAAGTAATTTGCAAGGTGAAACTTTCTTCTGCTTGGCCTTCCACAACCATATGATGCAAGCTTTCAAATTCGTTTACCTCTTTTTACTTGCATTATTGAATTTGATTCCTTTGATGGATTGAGCAGGTTGACTATAACAGGCGTACATTGATTGCTCCCAATCATACATGCACTCATATGTTGAATTTTGCCTTAAAGGTACTTCCTCTAGCAGAAAAATAAAGAGATGCTGGAACCTTACTAGAGTTGATTGTCTGATAATGTTACTGAACTAATGCAGGAAGTACTAGGCGACCATGTTGACCAGAAAGGTTCCATTGTTCTTCCTGAAAAATTGAGATTTGACTTCTCTCATGGTTAGCCCTTTTTTGTGCAACTGTTGCTGCTGTTGTGGGTCTGCTTCTTTGTATGAAGGATGATAACGTTCTAATGACTTGAACAGGGAAGCCGGTAAAACCAGAGGAGCTAAGAAAAATAGAATCCATTGTCAATGAGCAAATTAAGGCTGAATTGGATGTATACTCAAAGGAGGCAAAGCTATCTGATGCTAAGAGTATAAAAGGTCTTCGAGCTGTCTTTGGCGAAGTAAGGCCTTCACAATTTACCCTGTTTTTGTTGTTCAGACATTTAAATGTTCTTCTTACCTTTGTCCTGGTGAATTCAGGTGTATCCCGACCCTGTGCGGATCGTGTCAATTGGTAAGAAGGTGGAGGACCTTCTTGCTAATCCAGCAAATGAAGAATGGTTATCGTACTCTGCTGAGCTCTGTGGTGGTAATTTTCTTTTATTTTCTAATGCTATTTATTGGAATACATTTGTTCATTATGATCTGTTCCTATGACTAATTTATGGATATTTAGGAACACATATTTCTAATACAAGAGAGGCTAAGGCATTTGCTCTGATGTCTGAGGAGGGAATTGCCAAGGGAATCCGAAGGGTTACTGCTGTTACAACATATCGTGCTTTTGAGGCCACAGATTTGGCATCCTCACTCGAACAGAAAGTAAATGAAGCATTCCAGACCGATGATAGCTTGCTGGAAGAGGTTAGTGCTTGGTAGCCCATTCTTATTGAACCTGTAAAATCTGAGTTCTATTTGGTCTCTATGCTTGACTGGAATTTAAATTCCTTTATTTGATAAAACCAGGTGTCTAGTATCAGTTAACTTACCTGAAAAACATGCATTCTAGTAAAACAAGCTGAAGTGTTGTTGTACTCATTGAGGATTAAAGTTGTTGATGTGATTTTTTTTTGTTCGTGATGATTCGAAGTGAAATTGATTGGTGATAGTTGCGTGAACTTCACTTTTGATGCCGCACTCAATGGATTAAAAGTACGCTACTTTTGGAGAATCCAGCATACCCCCATTGACATTTTTGAAGAGTACGACAACATAGAGTAGTGGTATGAAGTCCTTGATACAATAATTTGTGTCCACTCATTGGCTAACAATAGCTGACGGAGTCATCCTTCTACAAGTCTTAACATCAAACTTGTATATCACTTTAGTATCATCCAAACCCAATTGGTTCTGATGCTTATGTCATGGTGTATCATCATTCTGTAAGATTATAAATCTATTTACATGAGACTAGATGCTCGACCTAATTTTTATTGAAGTTCCATAATTCACAACTTTGTGTTGCCTGATAATAATCATATTTGTGAATTTACCAAATTCTACTTTCACATTGTACAGCGTTTCTCATACTGAGTTATATTCTGAAGGGGTGTATGCTCGGCTGTTTTTGTTTCCTGGTGAAGAGGGAATAGGATATTGGACTGTTTCCCATCTTTTCTTGTTTGATAATGCTGAACAAGAGGAAGTGTGTCCAGGGCTGCTAGTAACAATGCATCTTTGATTATGTCATTTATTTCTTAAATTTGATCCCCTGCACTGTATCTTCCTGCTTGGGCTGTCATGGAACTGGAAAGCTTGTTCCCACTTGTAACGTTGCTCCCTATCTAATGATTCGTTCATTCAGCAGTTCTTTAATGAACTATTCATATTAAACAAAAAGAAACCTAGTTGTAGAACTGCATGCCTTCTTTGATGCATTGATACTGAAGTATAGAACTTAACGTGGCAGAGTAAGATGTATTTTATTCCAGTCATGTAATTCTTATAATTGTTCCCCTGCATGGAGCTGTATAGTTTCTAGGCTGATCTATTCGGCCAAGCTGCTTTTTATTCTTTAATCTTGGTCAATTCAAGTTGATCCAAGGCTTTTTCAATCTTTGCTGATCCTTGTTCTTGCTGCTACTATTGTTCCTTATCTGATGAATTCCTCTTTCAACTTCTTAATTTCAGAAAGTAACTTCATTGAATTCTACCGTGGAGAGGGCACAAATTCCCACTGTTATGAAAACTGATCTCAAGGCCAAACTCTCTGTTCTCCAGGTATGTATTGTTTTTGTTGTGGCCAAAGGTGAATGGAATTGCTTAGGAAAGAAATGTAATATGCTGATGATTTCTTCAGAATCAAGTTATAAAGGCCAAAAAGAAGATAGCTGCAGAGAATGTACAAAAAGCTGTCAAAGCTGCCTCAGAAGTGGCTGAAGCTGCAGCTTCTGGTGGAAAAGCATACTGCATCTTGCAGATTGGCGTGGGTTTGGACACTGCTGCAGTCCGTGAAGCAGTTGTCAAAGTCATGGAGCAGAAGGTTATTTGCTCATACATGCTAAACTTGTGCCTGTATTCTCCTAAACAATTTGTAATTTTACATATATAAAAGTCATGACTGTTTCATTGTCTAAACAGGGTATGGCAGTTCTGGTATTTAGCAAAGATGAAGCTGCAAACAAAGTTTTGGTCTGTGCTGGTGTCCCTGAGAAAGGTGACAAGTGCCAGCAGTTGAATGTCAAAGAATGGTTGAATGCGGCTTTGAAGCCCTTGGGAGGTAAGGGTGGAGGAGGAAAAGGTGGTCTCGCCCAAGGCCAGGTTTGCATCATACTCATTTTTGAATGACCTTCACGGTTTTTTCTGCAGTTGTAGAAGAAAAAGTTGGGAATTAGACTTGGATGGACCATTTTTCTCTCTTAAAATAGTTGCATATTATTGGTATTTGTGTAAATATTTGTCACACTGCACAAAGAGAGGTTGCATTGCATACATCTCAAGCTCTTTAAAAACTATGGTTTGCGTTGCATACATCTCAAGCCCCTTTAAAAACTGATATGTTACTACTTGTGATGGTTGCATTGTATACGTCTCAAGCCCTTTAGTGGGAAAGAAATAAAGCACATAAGGTTCATTGTGAAATTGTCAAACTTGACATTCATCTTTTGCCTCGATTGCTTCCATTGCTCATCCATTGCTTGTTATATAGTATTCACGATGGCTAATTTTTTCCCTTTCAGGCAACTGATATATCGAAAGTTGATGAAGCAATGGATGTTGCAGCATCGTTTGCAGCGATGAAATTAAATTGATGAGTATTGCCAGTGTGTCATTGCAGTGTTCAATGGCCGAAGCTGATGAACTATTCCAAGTAAAATATTGATTGATCGAGATTTCAATTGGTTGTGGAGGGCTTTCGTAGAACGAACCTCCATCATATGGATCATTTATGTTACTTTCTGTGAGCCAACTTTTACATTCAGAAAGTAAAGGAAAATTAGAGAAGATTTATATGAACCTCTTATTTCATACTGCATACTTGTTATATACACGAGAAGGATATTTTCCAGTGTTATGATAGTACGTCAGTTAGCTTGTTTTCCGCTTACGTAAAAGTATTTCGTTAAATTGATATGAATTGAATTAATGGCATTTTGTAGATGTAAAAAGAGGATTTGCTGTGAACTGAACGGCTAAGGTCTGAATATAGAAGTTCTTGAATTTGAATATTCCCTCGATTCTTTCAAGAGTTGGTGTGCTAGGAAAAATCTCACAGGGTTATTTACCGATGATAGTTGCCTGACGACGAAACCTCCTGTGAAAGAGAGAAATTATGCAAACATAAAAGAGTATAGAAAATTGTGGTAGAAGTACACACGGAACATGGATTAGAATCAGATATACTACTAAAACCTAACCTTAGCTGCTTCTTAATCTAAATCATAAGGCAGACTTGAACGCCATGCAAACAATTCTTTTCCTATGTGTACTTGAAATTTGAAGTGGTCGATCACACAATCAGAGATATGTAGTACGATGATAATTCACTTCAAGATCATTTGATAAATAGTGTAGAGAGAATCTGCAGATAGCTACTACCAGAGGGGCCAGCCAAAGCTGCAGCTTCAGGCAGAAAGACATCGCATGTCATCTTAAGCGATTTTACCCGTGAAGCTGCTGTGAAGAGTCACATGACAAGCTTGTATTCTTGAATAGTTTCAGGGATATGACTATTTCATTGGCTGATCAGCAAGACAACAATTCTGCTAATTATACAGTAGAATCTGCAAAGAGAGGTTTGGCCTGTGAAGGTGTACGGATAAAAAAAGAAATAGTGGTCCAATTTCCATGCATTTTCCTTAAAGACGAAAGGAAAGAAATAAAGAGAGACAAACACCACAGCCACTCCAAAAAAGATGTGTTTCATTCACTTAGCTTCTATAAATGAGAAAATCAGACAAGTCAAATCATTCTTTGCACCCGGAATGTCAAACTGGTTAATTACGTTATTGACAAAGTAATGACTGTCAAGGAAGACAGGGGAACGGATGTGCCACTTCTTTATAGTACAACACAAGTCCCTGCGACTGATATAACCAGAGAAGGTTGCATTGGCATACCATTTTCACCGAAAATGCAGCTTTGATGTATCTGGATATCAGGAGAGGTATATTTTTTTCCTGCAGATCACAGAAAGATTTATAACTCATTTCCAGAGTTCGCACAATAAAACTATCTTCAGTCATCCTAAATTTAATAGGTGAGCTTCTCCCAACTTTCAAGTGTAGAATCAGTTACAGAATGCACCAGAGTATATGGTGGGCTAAACTTTGACACAAACATTCACTTTTCACATGGAAAATGCCAAACACTGATGCGTCTATGATTCATCTTGTGTTCAGATCCAACTCCCCCCCTCCACGCCACTCACTCTGTGTACCTATATCTCCATTATCAGTTTCTTCATCATTCAAAAAGTCCTCAGATGGTTCCTTTTCATCTTTATGTCCATTGTTTCCCCAACCGTTCATCATTTCATCGGGGCTAACTTCCTGTCCGTGCTCACCTACATCATTACCCATTTGAATATTGCTCCCCCTAGGCCCAAGTGCACTAGCTCGCATTGGTGCTCGGTTCATCATCTCAGCCCGAGCTTGTGATTCAGCACGAGCTTGTTCTGCATGAGCCAGAGCTGCCATTTGCAAATTAGGATCATGAGTATCTCGACCCAGCTTTTGCCTCAACTCCATCTCTGCCCTTAATTCAAGCATGGATTTCCTCTCTTCTTGCAACATTAACTGCTCTAACATGAGTTTCTCCTCAGTCCTGAATTCTCCAACATCTCTCTTGCGGGAAATTATATTGAATGCAAGCACTTGTTTCTCAAATGTTGCAGTAAACTCTGCAACTTTCACGGCAATGTTGTGATCCCACTGCTGTGAACGAGAAAGCATTTGGCCAGTAGTGTCTGAATCAAGGATCTTATCATCCTCCTCTGCTTCATAATCTGCCACCACATGGTAAGGCAGAAGCCTGAAAAAAACCATGACACAAGGAAAAACTCTGAAGTCAGTACCATGGATGAGATGCTTATCAAACTTTTATGGTAATCCACGTAATAATTCCAGCAAGATAAAAAGAAAAGAACAGCTAAGATCATATGAGTGGGTACAACCATCACCAGATAATACATTTATACTACAACATGCAACATGGGTCAAGTCTTAAGATTCCTGATCAGGAGTAACTTTCGGCAACCAATAAAGCAGGCTATAGAAACATAGATTCTCATAGCCCTGTCTACTTCTATGAGCTGGAGACAAGAAAATGGAACTATATGCAAATGTTCTTTTTATAAGTCACAAAACCACTCTCATGAAATAAAAGTGTACCTTTATCATGATATCACTCCTCAGAAGTGTACACATCTGAGATAGAAATACTCGACTTACTAATTGTGTTTTGTTACTCCATTTTTACTGTAAAGAAAACTATATGGAGGAAGCTGAAACTCCATTAGAATTCATACAAGCCTTGTAAGAAGAACAAGACCACACTTTTGTTATTGCAATTTATAAAAAATGGCTCCCGCACAACGGCTGATGATTAATACACTTGTATCTTTCTCAAAAATATAACTAGACTTTCTAACAAAAAAGATGGAGTTGGTGTTCATTGATTGAATATTCATTGTTAGTCATTGCAGTGTTTTGAGTATTCACTGGGAGATAAAGCTGTGGTTGGCAAGCATTAGACAAACCATTCTATGGTGAACTTATAGTTAAAAAGGAAAAAGATGCCGACGATGAAACACTAAAGATTAACATTAAAAAATTCAGACATCTTTCTGTCAAATCTTTATTCCTATGACGTGAAATCAGTTTGGGCCAAGTCTTAGGACCAACTGCATCCTTCAAAACACAGGCGCAATGGGCCCATTCCCTCCCTTCTCCACTTAAATACTAAGCTTAGTTCACATAGCGCAGGACTCATATTTCTGACCTAAGTAATAAGTCCCTCAAACTTTGTCACTTGAACTAAGCCTCACTGCCCACCTCTCCGTCAAATAAAAGTGACCTTTAAACAGCTCTCTATACCATCTTCCGTAAAAGGAGATACAGAATGAGAAGGTAGAGAATGGAAGGATAGAATAACAAAAAGAATAGTAGGAGCTTTGCTTCTTTAAGCCCTAGAGCCAACCTCTCCGTCAAATAAAAGTGACCTTTAAACAGCTCTCTATACCATCTTCCTTAAAAGGAGATAGAGAATGAGAAGGTAGAGAATGGAAGTATAGAATTACAAAAAGAAGAGTAGGAGTTCCGCTTCTTTATTGCAATTAGATCAAGTATGAAAAGAAACAGGTGAGAATGTTCAAAGTTAAACACAGTTTTTCAAGCAATTTGCATACTTTTAAGAAGTGATAAAAACTAATGTATTTGCATGGCTTGTCTAGAAGTAAGAAATAATTAAAACCTATTTATATTTCATCTGGACAGCTCATGAAAAGAATAAAAGCGCTACACAGAAGTATGTTAAATACATTGTCTTATGCCTATTAAAGCTTGGAACTACTTTAAATAGGTGCAAAGATACTGTATATCATACGGTCATCAAAGGAAAGTGATTCTTCTGCTTCATAGTGGAAATTTAGGAGTACTTAAAGGTTCAGCATGTACTTCTTGATGACTGTAGTTGGTGATTTTTTTTCCAAGAAGGTGTTAACATAGTTTATATCCACAGAGTATCCCTCAGCAGAGTCTCTAAGTGAAATATAGGAACAGAAGCCCCAAAAAATATTTTTTTATTTTAAGAAAAAAACACACACTATTCCTGGACTGGTTATAGTGACCCAATAATGTCAATTACAGAATCTACATCTTCTGCAAAGGGCCTCATTACACCAAAGATGAAACGAAAAATACAATCCCGTTAAGGAGAAAAAAACTTCACCTAATAGAAAAACACAAATGAACACAGCCAACAGGCAGGTCTTATAATCCACTTGATGGGTGACGTATAATCTAAACTACAATGAATCCTCTATTGATATTGGGATTGGTATAGCCAATAACTAATCTAATCTGGGAGAGAGTCATGTTTTATTTATTGAGACCATGTGCTCCAACTTCTCATATTTTTCATTCTTATCAAATGCCATAATCCACTTGATGGGATGACAAAGTCTAACTATAATGAATCCTCTGGATATTGGTACAGGGATTGGTATAGCGAATACTTAATCTGGGAGCAAGTCATGATTAATTATTTGAAACCAAGTTCTCCAACTTCACACATTATTACCTCTTTTTGGGTGATTGATAAATAGATCAAATACATATGCCTTTTTTTAACTTGTGATTAATTAAAAAACCAAGGCACTTCAAAGGGCTATGGAAGCTACTTTTCTTGGATCTTCATATGTACAAACAACCTGCTTAGCATAGTGAGCGTACTAATTGTAATAGACACGACCTAAAAATGGCATCTGCTACAATATAACATAATATAACCATTAACGGATACAAGTATACACAAATTCTTTACAATGAACTGCAATATATTCCTAGAGAGAAGCATAGCTGCTCCGCAATTGGATATTTGATCATATGAGGAACAAGGGACTCTAGCAAAGCTGGAAGCACTACCTCCATTTTCATGCACTTCTTGTTTAGAACCTACCCCTAATTGCATATTAAAGTTCAAATGGTGCAAGTGCATGTGCCAAAATGTGGAAATACCTAGCCATATCTTTGCCTTGTTGTACTCCCTATAAAATTCTTTTTCTCGACATTTATAAACACGAGAGTGATCTTTGGAAGCCTTTAAGTTCCCATGGATGAGCTAAAACTATAGTTGTTGTACAAATAGACATTTTGAATAACAAAAAAACAGAGAACATACAACATACCCAGTGTATCCCACAAAGAACAGAAAAACACAGAGGTCCAAAAACGCAGTAAACATTTTCAAACATCACTTCACACTTTGAAAACAAAAACTACTTTTTCATATAGTCAAACGTGACTCCTAATTTATGAAAAATTGATTATAAGAGGCCACAAGAAAGCACCTTTCGCAAGCGTCTTCAAGAGAAGTGAAGGGACGCTTAAAGTCAGGATGGCAGACTCGCCACGCGTCCTGGTAAGCCATCTGGAGCTCCACCCGATTTGATTCCGGGACAACCCGCGTCAACTTCTGCTGTTGTTGTTGTTGCGTCGGCGTAGGGCCCTGGTTTTGTTGATTCGGGATCTGGTTTGAAGGGTTATTGCTAGAACTAGGGTTAGGGTTAGGGTTAGGGTTAGGATTCTGCGATTGAAGAGGGTTAAGGGGGCGATGAAGGAGCTGCTGAGGACGGAGATGAACATCAATGTTCGAAGGGAATCGAGCCATGGCATCCTGTTGTTGTTGCTGTTTCTGGCGTTGGAACTGCTGCAACAGGAGTAGCTGCTGCTGTTGTTGCTGCATCATTAGCTGCTGTTGCGCCAAAGCCTTCGCTTCTTCCATTTTTGAAAACTCACGCACAAATTATCACTCGGATCAAACCCTAATTTTCTTGGAGATACCTAAATTCTTCATCAATGGCGCTGCTTAATAGCACGAAGGTCGGAGGAGGACTCAATTTAATTGTTGCTAAAAACAGTGTGTAACGGTTCGCTATTTTATTTCTCACTTACTATGCTCAAAATATTAGCTAAGTACGAGACAAAAGTTTTTCTTTCTAAAAGAAATTTTATTTGTAACTCCTCGCATGTTGTTTCATTTGGATATATATACTTAGTACGAAACGAAAGATTTTTGTAAAAGAAATTTTGTTTGTAACTCTTGCGCCTCGTTTCATTTGGATATAAGTTATATTGAGAGTAATTTTTATTATTTATTTGATTTGTCACTTTTAAAATTATATTCATTACATAATTAAAGCCATCAGTATGGGTTAGGTCCGTTGGGCCGGTCTGGTCTAACTCCGTGATTTAGCAGAGTTGGGTTACAATTTTTTGAGCTCATTTTAAAAAATGAGTTTTTTAGCTCGGCCTGAATAAGTCTGCTAATTCGTGGGGCTTTTGCAATATAGGTTGGGCCGGCCCGTGGACGGATTTTAAAATAATTAAAAATTAAAATAAAATAGAGTATTAAAAATAATAAGAGTCTAAACTCAAAGTTCATTTAAAATTTTTACTTATTAAAATTTAGATACAAATTGTATTTTTACAATATATACTCACTCTATCTATCTTTACTTGTCTTTTATTGATTTGGCACGGAAATTAAGAAATAGTAAATAATATTTATAATTTTACTAAATCACCTTTTGAATATAATACCTTGAGAAAAAGTAACAAGAAAATAACAACTCTAATTAATGATAAGGGTAAACTAAAAATTAAGTTTGAAATTATCTTTTCATTTCATGAAGTCGACAAGTATTAGTGAACATCTCAAAATAGTATATTGGACAAGTAAAGATAGACGGAGGGAGTAATAGTAACACTAATATTATGTAATATTGTCGTGTTGCTATTTATTTTAATATGTTTAAATTATAATTTAATTTAAAAATTTATTAAAAAATACAAGAATAAAAATGTGGGAGTCCGACAAGGCCCGTGACCCCGTACAAATGGGTTAAACTAGCTATTTTCTAGTCCAAAGTGGACAATATCATATTAATGCGAGGTTGAGGTGTGGGCACGCATAGTCCCTACAAGTGGTATCAGAGCCTAGGTTCGAAGGATCGGAGTGATAGACCAACACGTGCGGAATTCTCGGTGTGACAACATGACCAAAGATCTGCAAGGGTGCCTTGTATCGAAAGTCTTCATGTTAAGTGATGGTACAGGCGGTGTGTCCCATTAGGTGATAGAGGCGGTGCAAGATGATTTGGCGGATCAGATAATGTAACCTAGTGATGTGGAGGTCTGCGGTAATGCCTTGTGTCGAAAGTTTTCCCGACATGAACAGATGGTCGGACGGCGTGTCCTGCGAGTTGTTGTGGCGATACAAAATAGTGGTAGATCTGAAATCGATAATCGCTGAAGGGGAAGTCATGAGATTGTGTGGTCAGAGTTTGATAGGAGGTTTGTTGGGATACAAACTCCTCCAACGTCGGTTGTGGGAAGAGCAAATGACCAACTTATAAGATTGAACACAACCCCATTAGTATGAGACCTTTTGGGAGGTGCCCAAAAATAAATCCGTGAGAGTTTGGCCTAAACCGGACAATATCGTACTAATGCGGGGTTGGGGTCAAGGTATGCGCAGTCCCTATAAAAAGGGTCAGCACAGCCTGACCTGTCAAATTCCAAAGCCTGTAAGGGCTAGCCCGGATGGGTGGGTCGGCCCATATTGACAACTCTATATAATTTCTAAGAATAAGTTATTTGTTTACAAAAATATCTTTTACCTTATTTAGT
>JAABOM020000075.1:21295467-21306301 GCA_011800125.2 Solanum clarkiae
CAATTTCACAATATTTACGAAATTTTTCCAACGCGACAATTTACCACAATTAATTATTTACGGGGTCTAACATCTGTCATTGCGAGTTTATTGCCGCTAAAGAGAAATTTGTAAATCTCCATATATATAGAGAGTCAATAAAAAGAATATGACATATAAATAATATGATATTCCACATGCTATATTATCAATTGCTTGAAAAAACAAGATCTTAATTATTTGCGTTAAATTATCACTTCTTTACTTTTTAATCCATTCTTTCTTCGATATGCTCATACGCTCCTCTCTCTCTCTCATACGCTCCTCAGAAGCCTTTTTCGCCTGATCTTGAGTTTTCCGGAAAGGGTTCGCACTGCTCTTGGCCGGAAAACTCTTGGTCTTCCACTGCTTCGAGCGCCGGCGGACCCTTGCCGGACTGGAGTTCTATTCTCTCTGTGTTTTCGGCATGTGTCTGCAGGTAATCGTACTGCAATTTCTCCGGCAGTAACCGGTTAGTCGGTCGGAAGTTCAGTCAAACCGGAACGGGTAATGTGAAGCAATAATTGCGGCGCCCGATCTCAGATTCGACAAGTATAACTGAGTTCCAGGTGATAGCTGGTCTTTTATTCTTGCTAGTTGTAGGATTTTCCATTACACGTTGCTGGTAAGGATGCTTGGTTTATATTGTATTGTTTTTTCTTTGTAACTTTTGTATATTTCATATCAGTTTGCTGTTGATTTATTTACTCTGGGTAGTTGGCATTTGTTGTTGCACTGGGCTGATTACTTTCTGGTCGACAATTGTAAAGCATAGTGTTGTTGGGTGTAGCCCTGTTCGGGTAGCCTCGTCTAGCGCCTGTTGACGGATACAAGCACTAGATTGTGTATCGGGATTATCTGTTCTTGGTGGACTGTATCACGTAGCGTCTTTTCCTTATTCTCTGGCGTCGGGAGCCTTCGTAGACCAAGGGTCATGTCATAGGTCGGGGCTAGGGGCTAGGGGTAGTAAGGGAGACTCAGGGTTGTTCAAGTTGAGGATCGGGTCGTGGAATATTGGGTCGCTTACAGGGAAATCCATCGAGTTAGTAAAATGACTTAAGAGGAGACGCATTAACATAGCGTGTGTCCAGGAGTCCAGATGGGTAGGCACCAAGGCTCGGGACGTGGACGGGTTTAAGCTGTGGTACTCAGGTGGGTCTAGGGATAGAAATGGGGTGGGAATCCTAGTGGATGAGGACCTTAGGGAGTTTGTGGTGGAGGTTAGAAGGGTCAATGATAGGTTGATGTTTATCAAACTCGTGGTTGGACGACAGGTAGTGAATGTAGTTAGTGCGTATGCGCCTCATGTTGGTCTAAACAGAGAAGTCAAAAGGCGTTTTTGGGAGGATTTTGGATGAACTGGGGAGAGGCTTTCCCCCGGCAGAAAAAATCATCATTGGAGGAGACTTTAATGGACATATAGGGGTGTCATCAAGCGGGTTTGAAGATGTCCATGGAGGATTTGGTTTTGGGGAGAGGAATGAGAGTGGGACGTCTCTCTTGGATTTCGCTAAAGCTTTTGAGTTAGTGATCGTGAACTCATGTTTTCCAAAGAGGGAAAACCATTTGGTTACTTACTGCAGTACGGTAGCCAGGACTCAGATTGATTATCTTCTTATTCAAAAGGGCGACAGGGGTCTTTGTAAGAACTGCAAGGTTATTCCGAGTGAAAACATTGTCACCCAACATACACTTCTAGTGATGGACCTGGAGATTAAGAGGGAAAAGAAGAAAAAGGCAAGGATTACGGTACCTAGGATTAGGTGGGGTGATCTTACGCCTACCCTATCTCAGGAGATAGAAGGAAAGTTGAGTAACTTAGAGGCCTGGAGGAGCGAAGGTGATGTGAACAGGATGTGGGACTCGACGGCGGGGCTCATCCGGAAGGTAGCTGCCGATGTTCTCGGGGTTTTGAGAGGGATCCCGGGTGGACATCAGGGCGATTGGTGGTGGAATGTAGAAGTTCAGGATAAAGTGACGAACAATAAGGTTGCATACACAGAGTGGTTATTGTGTAGGGATGAAAAGGAAAAGCAAAAACTTAAAGATATCTATAGGAAGGCTAAGTCAGAGGCGAAGATGGCGGTGACAAATGCTAAATCTGCTGCTTTTGAACGCTTGTATGAGGAGCTTAACGAGAAAGGAGGGTAAAAGCGATTGTATAGGCTTGCTAAAAATAGAGAGAGGAAGGCTCGCGACTTGGACCAAGTGAGGTGCATCAAGAACGTGGAAGGCGCGGTGTTAGTGGATGACACTTCTATTAAATTAAGGTGGCAAGCTTATTTTCATCAATTGTTGAATGAAAAAGAAGAATGAGATTTTGAGCTGGGTGAGTTGGCAAATTCCGGGGACCATCGGGACCTTGGACTTTGCAAGAGTATCGAAGTTGAAGAGGTTAGACAGGCTATTAATAGGATGAGAAAGGGAAGGGCGATCGGGCCCGACGAGATCCCTATAGACTTTTGGAAGAGCATGTCCAAGGATGGTTTAGAGTGGTTGGCTAGACTATTTAACGCTATTCTGAATACTGCCAGGATGCCGAATGAATGGAGGAAGAGTACTATGGTACCCTTGTACAAAAACAAAGGGGATATTCAAAACTGTAGTAACTACAGGGGGATCAAACTGTTGAGTCATACGATGAAGATATGGGAGCGAGTGGTGGAGTTGAGGGTGAGAGAAGGCGTTTCGATCTCTGAGAACCAGTTTGGTTTCATGCTGGGACGGTCGACGACTGAGATGATCCATTTGGTCAGGAGATTAGTAGAGAAATATAGAGAAGGAAAAAAGGACCTTCATATGGTGTTCATTGATCTCGAGAAGGCCTATGATAAAGTCCCGAGGGAGGTCTTATGGCGGTGCCTGGAGGCGAAAGGTGTACCTATGGTCTATATTAGGGCGATAAAGGATATGTACGATGGAGCCAAAACACAAGTAAGAACAGCGGGAGGGGCTTCAGGTTTTTTCCCGGTTGAGATGGGACTCCATCAAGGATCTGTGTTGAGTCCATTCCTGTTTGCCCTAGTGATGGATGTACTGACGCGGTCCATCCAAGAGGAAGTACCATGGTATATGCTTTTTGCAGATGACATAGTTCTAATTGATGAGACTCGATCTAAAGTTAATGCAAGGTTGGAGGCCTGGCGACATGTCCTGGAATCAAAAGGATTCAAACTGAGCAGGACCAAAACAGAGTACATGGAGTGCAATTTCAGTGGAGTGAGGGGAGACTCAGATACGGATGTGAAGCTGGCTACCCATACTATCCCTAAAAGGGAAAAATTCAAGTATCTGGGGTCCATCGTCCAGAGCAGTGGCGAGATTGATGAAGATGTCACGCACCGTATTGGGGCAGCATGGACCAAGTGGAGACTTGCTTCTAGCGTTTTGTGTGACAAGAAAATACCCCTTAAACTCAAAGGTAAGTTTTATAAAACGGTGGTTAGGCCAGCGTTGTTGTATGGGGCGGAATGTTGGCCTATTAAAAATGCACATGTACAGAAAATGCATGTTGCAGAGATGAGAATGTTACGGTGGATGTGCGGCGGCACCAGAAATGACAGGGTGAGGAATGAGACCGTCAGGGAGAAGTTTGAGGTGGCCCCGGTGGCTGAGAAGATGAGGGAAGCCCGTCTGCGATGGTTTGGACATGTGCGGAGAAGGAATACTGATGCCCCGGTTAGGAGATGTGAGAGACTGGTGGTGGCAGCTACCCGAAGAGGTAGAGGTAGACTGAAGAAGTACTGGGGGGAGGTGATTAGGCATGATATGGAGGAACTTGAACTTACTGAGGACATGACCCTAGAGAGGAAGACGTGGCGGTCGCGTATTAGGATTGCGGGCTGACCGTTAGGTGTAGGTGATGCGTGGTTTGGGGTTGGGGTAGGGTAGTGCGACGGGGTACTCTTGTGTTCGAAGCATATGTTATATTGTTTTTTTGAATCATTCTTTTCATTTTTGCATACCTTTTGCCATATCTAGTTTCTTCTCCGTTGGTGGGATGCAACAGGGTCTGTTGTTGTTGTTGTTATTGCTTCACACTAGCCTTATATTCACTTTCTGGTCATTTGCTATTATCCTTTTATTTCTATGTTATACACTTACTCTCATTTTGGTCATATCTAGGTATTCTGCTTATGGGTTTTGAGATGAGGGTTTTAGGAAACAGCCTCTCTACCTCATTGAGGTAGTGGTAAGGTCTGCGTACAATCTACCCTCCCCAGACCCCACTTGTGGGATTTAACTGGGTATGTTGTTGTTGTTGTTGTTTGGTTTCTTGTAAAGCTACTTTCTGATGATAAGTTCCTTTAAGTCGACAACTATCAGTTGCAAAGGTAGGATATCAGATGCTGAATTACTTCAATGATGTAAGCATTGCTAGAGTCTAGAATGCTCATAAATGAAATAACTTGGAACTGTTATTACACATGCAAAAAAAAAAAAAAAACTATTGAAATTAGAACGGAAGAGCTTAAAGTCAACAATGGTCATCCTCACGACTATCAAACTGAAAACAACTTGCATCTTTTCACATTCAAGTCTTCATAGTTTTCTGGAGCTCCTACACTTCAAAATTATTTCATTACATGAGTTCTTGTCCAGGTGAAGACCAACCAAAGGAAAAGGTCTAAAAGAACTGGCCAAAAATGCTAGATGTATACAAGGAACCAATATCTCAAAGGATCTTCTCCATATTCAAATTCAAAAAAGAAAATAGCTGATTCCTTGATACAAAGACATGCAATGTGGGGAAGCCAAAGCAAAACCTTCCACCTCCTGTGCATATTTCTCCTCTACCTAAATAGAGGAAGGTAAGGAATCACATCCATTTTGGTTTTTTTTAGCAACTGTGGTGTCCTTTCATCTCAGGTTAAAGATCATAACACTCAGTAATGCTATATAAGCGCCAAAAACAATTCGAAAGTAGGATCATCACATTTAACTACTTAAATCAAATTGACCTCAGTTCACATGGGTCAACTCACTCTTTCAGGAAGTTGGGTTTATCTTTACAAAAAGTTCCAGACTGTTTGACAGATAATTTCAAAAGTAACATCATCAAGATCAAGTTTTCATGCATTCCACATCAGCAACTCTGGTAGTATCCATAAAGGTACTAGGGTCCAGCTACAGGTTTTCGGAAGGGGAAGTTCTGGGGTGAAATAGTGAGAAATCTCTATGTATCTCATGTTAAATCTTTCTCCAACCAATACAAAGGACTGAACATCTAGTGATCTTTGGATGGAATACAGTACAACATTAAAAGCACCATCCAACGAAAAGAAAATGTAAGAGTTCCCTGTATGAAGAAAGAGTTCCCTCTCTATGTAATTCTCATTTAGGAACTTGCTGGTATGAAAAGATTCCCCTCAGCCTATCTGTCACAGTTTCTACTAGTATGTAGTACCCATTATTGAAACAAAATTGTTATCACTTAAGCTAGAAAAAAGTCAGCCCTACTGCAATGCAGTTAACCTGAGTCGCATTTACAGATTATTTTCTTATATAAATCTGTGCACACCTATATATTACAATGATGGTACAGGGGCCAGCTTGCCTGAACCCTTGGATTATTTCACCGGGTATCTATTACCTTCCAAAAGACTGGTATTGTGTAACTCTACCCTCCAAGCTTTAGGAGATTGGGAGAATTCACCTAGAATTCACCCACCTCATTTGACCATCAAGACACATCCTTCGTGCTAGATTGGCCTCTTATATTCCCAATCCTTATTTTCTATTATGCTTATAACACAAATCCCACAAGCCAAAGCTAAACAAGGAAATTTCATGGTTAGTGAAGAACATTTCTCCTTACAACCTATTAAGGCTATCGGAATCACTTAAGAGGCATCATATAGAGTGTTCAAAATAGTCCACCTCAAATTAACACACAGCTGACCACTACCAGTCTGGCTTTGAGCTCAATACTTATAGCTCCAGACTGAAATAAGTAAATAAAAGTATCTCTGTGTGTGACTACCACATCTAAAGGCTTAAACTATTAAAAGGAATTGGTATTTTCGCTCCTTTTTTTATTTTTGAAGAAAGGTGTGAGAAATATTCGAGAAGAATATTATTGAATTGTGTATCTACTTTGTTACACAGTGACCCTATTTACTATTTCTATTCTTACTAGTACTATTCCTAATCCTATTCCTCTGGTAAGCAGCATTGTATATACTTATTCCTATTCTAACACTCCCCTCAAGCTAGTGCATAGAAGTACCTACCTTGTTGCAAATGTAATCAACATGAGGACTGATGAAGGGCTTAGTGAGATATCTGCAAGTTGATCACTTGACTTCACAAAATTGACAATCAATGTCAATGTGTCTAGTGTACATGACTACTAAATTTGATGCATAATGTCGATAAAACACAAAGTCACAAATTCCTAAATTACAGTGCTAAATTTTCCAAGCCAAGCTTGAGAAGTCTGTTTCAAACCATAAAATGACCTACACAATTGCCATGCAAGTCTACCAGACTCCCCCTAAGCAACAAATCTAGGTGGTAACTCCATATGGACTTCTTCCTTGAGATCATCGCAGAGAAAAACATTCTTAACATCCAACTCTTTTTTTTCGGCAAAAGTAAATCTAAAATAAACAGTGCTCGAATCTAATATAAAATATAAGAATCATCTCAAAATCACTCCAAGAAAGTCACTATAAAACTGGTTGCAACTTGCTTATATGCTGGATTATTAGATGTGATGGCTGAAAGTGGTCGCAAATAGAGAAATAAAATTATATGGGTAGGGTCGGAATGATACACATCCCTACGGAGAAAGAAAGTTTTATGAATATGTCAGAATGCTGACATGATCCTACCGGAAAATAGAAATTATATATATAGGGTTATATTAATCGCACAACCCTACTAAAAAAGAGAAATTGTATAAATAGGGTCAGAATGATGACACGTCCCAACACAACTAAAAGTTCATGCTGACCTAATTTTTTCTAACATAATCATTGCCAGATAGGAGGCATATATGTCATAGCCGCCTGCCGGCAGCAGAAGCTCTTTGATTTTCTACCACTTGTTAGGGCCGACAAGTACTAGCGACAACCTCAAGCTCTAATACCACGTGAGAAATATTCGAGAAGAATATTATTGAATTGTGTATCTACATTATTAACGGAGACCCTATTTAAAGACACTACAATACAATCCTTTACCAAGTCGGATACTATTTACCATTTCTATTTCTAATCCTATTCCTCTGCTAAGTAGGATAGTAATGTGTATTCATCAACATTAATGGTATGTTGGCAACCTCCAAAAGTGTGATTACCATAGATAGCTAATTACATCAGGCCTAGGAAATCCACTATCTGTATTTCATCTTCTATACATTTGCTCTTTATACCAAACACATCAAGTAGAGATACATTTTCCTTTGATCTTCTGAATGGAGTTTGATCTGCCTCTGAAGATTCTCTCGTTCCTCCCCTTCCATATAGTCCACCATATGCAAGCTGAGACAGTTTTGCATCATCTCTTTTGGCTTTGGCTCCCTCCACTTCTGATCCAGCAACTCTATAGATCAGTTGTTTTATCTGGCATTTTCCAGCTTTCCCCCCGCCAAGGTGATGAATAAGGACCAGAGCTGAGAGGTTACCTTGAAGTGGAGGAAAAGGTGGCTGTTTGTTTCAGTAGCTTCTATACAAAGAGAGCATATGGAAGCTAAGTTAGATTTCCTTTTCTCTAAGCCTTCATGGGTAAGGCATGCCTTCCTTACTACCAACCAAGAAAAACATTTCACCTTATTAGGTGCCATGCTTCTCCAGATAGCTTTCAGGGACCTCTGTCTCTCTTCTGTCAGCTCAGAAAGGCCCCTCCTGTAAACTCTATTGACTGAGAATTTGACATCTGCGTTGCAACTCCATCTGATTCATTATTGGTCCCTGTGAAGGTTCCTGTTCTACCAAGTAGAGCAGCCACTCTCTCAACCTCCCAATCTGCTAAGTAGAATTGTATATACTTATTCTTATTCTAACAAAAGGTAACAATTGCTTTGTATATCCAAAAAGGACCTTAGAGTTCCTTTCCTTCCACACTGTCCACCAATACGAGCAGGGATAATATTCCATCTATCCTCCACTGTAGCTGGCCTAATGTAACTGTTCCAGTTTTCTAGAGTCTCCAGAATACTTCCAGACATTCGCTCCTTTTCTAGTTATGTTGAATGTTAAGACATTTTTTTACTACTGACAAGAACAGTGATGACTGTGACTGTTTTATGAGCTGCCACCAAACACTTTAACCTGCTAGAAACCTTCAAGAGCACAACATTGCAGCAATGGAAGTAAGGATGCTGGTCAAAAGTTCCATACTCCAGCATCAGATAAACTGAGACTTTGGGTTCCAACTTCCATCCTCCCAGCTTCCGATTTGTTCATTCAGGTAATTTAGCTCATATATAACGCTTCTTCCATTGTTTCAAGGGCATATTTCTGAATCTTGACCATTTCAATTTTAGCTTTGCAAAAGTGAAAATTCCAGCTAAGTAGGTGACAAAGAAAGGGAGACCCCTCCTAGTCTTACATAGCAAACATGGGCTTGACCTTGCATATTATCCCATAAAAGCAAAATTGCTGAACGATTTCTAATTAATGAACTCTAATCAGTTAGATGTAGTAAGGATTCTATTAATACAATCCAAACATTTACTGAGTGCAGAAAAGTCAGCAAAAGAAACTGATCTCCATCTACTCCCACATATGTTCCCCAGATACAGGATACCACATGAATATAACCAAAAAGAAAATCAAGGATCTGTCCAGAAAAACAACTATGTAGATCAGCTCAAACCCAAAATACCAAAAATATATCACCTCACAACTTTCTACAAAAAGCAGAAAATTAATAAAACACCATTACACTCAGATTCCGGAAAGGACAACAAGCTTCTGTGGTAGCATTTGCATTGAATTTGCTTTTCATAGTATTGGTTACTGACAGGATCATTCTTTCTTCTGACATACCGAGTATCAAAGATACTGCAGCTGCTTCTTTTAAGGAGGAGATAGTTCCTCTAAATGGCAATATAGAAACTATTAAGGCTTAATCATGTGCACACTGGGCTTAGGCTAGTCAAGAAGAAACTGATATGCTTCTGAATATAGAGAGGTCCTTCAATTTACAGACAAGGTAAGTTTGTGCCTCACGACAAAATTAAACGTGATTCAAAGAATGGCCTTTTCTCTAAGAAGAAGTTGAAAAGGGCTTCACTGCAAGGTGGTTAGGCAACTGTGGAACTTATTCACCAGCCTCAGAGGAACAGATGGAGGATTGTTCCAGCAGTACTATGGTGGACAATTTGGAAGGAGAGAAATTTGAGATGTTTTGAGAACAATAGCAGTCCCTTACATAGAGTGAAAATGAACTGTATTGCTACTTTTTGTTATTGGTGCAGTTCCAATTATGTAAATGATCCTGTAGCTATAGTAGATATCTTAGGCTCTCTGTCAGAAGAAGCACAAGCTAGTTTTTAGTTTTTTCTGAGCTGTTTTGAGGCAACATCTGTTGATAACTATATGATGTAAAATTTGGTTTCCAGCCTTTAGTGCTGATGATTTATATACAAAAACGTTACCTTTGTCAAAAAAAAAGGGGATTAACTAAGATAGCTTCTTACTTTAAGGTAAATAATTTAATTAATACTGGAAAAATCTCCAGTATATAACCAGTCCACAAAAAAATTAATTAGGATACCTTATTGAAAGCACCACTCATTATCATGTGTATTTATACAACATGAGTGTGAGCAACATTCACTCATAAAAGGCTGAGAAGTCATGGCTATGCATCTACCAATAGTAATAAGAGTTTTTTTTTTCAGAAAGGTACAATCAATAGTAATAATTACTTAAAACACGTGAAGGTGCACATATTATAATGTAATACACAAAATTCTACTCTTTTTTCTTCTTATTAATGTTCTTACTCTATCTTGGCATTCTAGATATTTCACGTGCAAAAGAACTTTTCCATGTCCTGGCTAGAATTTAATTCCCAAAAAACAACATATAAAAGAAATTGATCTTTGATTAGTTGTTAACTTCATTGACTTACAGCTTCATATTCTTCTTCTGTCAAAGCCTGATAAACACTAGATCTGCTTATAGCACCTGGGCCACACTCTTCTTGATTAATGTTCCCAACAAACTTGAAGAACTTGCTGGTATTTTTGGCCTCCTTTAGTATGTAATCAGGGGGTTGCCCCCTGCACAAAAAATTTAAATTGTATTTCAACAGAGCTACTGGAGTTGATACAAGAAAACCTGAACATATTGTAACATAATGAACAGAAGAGCAAGCCAAAATGTTTACTTCATAACCAAACTGTGGCCAAATCAACTAGACAATTAACGCAGAAGATGTAACTTTACACAGGCATCAGCTTGCCGAGCAACTGCAGGTCAAGGAAAGAGTGAAGACAAGAATCTAAACCAGATAGAGGTTAAGGGCTGGTGTACAAGCTTCAAGAAGAAAACGGAACCTCATGACACCTTCTCTGTTGAGCATGTAAGCTAAGATGTTTCAGATCCCACAATGGAATTGTGTGCAAGGAAATCCTGTGAAATATACTACCTATATCTACTTGGGTTTCTAGCTTGGAGAATCTTCACTAATTAAGTGATCTCCAAGAATGACCTATTAGAGACAGGAGCATTCCCTTCAAATAAGCCATTCCTAAGAACTCTCAGAAAATTTTCCGATATTAGCAATCTCGGATGGAGCCAAAGATTGACTATTTTTTGGCCTTGGAGTATGATGGAATAAAGCAAAATGGCTCTTTAAA
>JAABOM020000075.1:21310018-21326045 GCA_011800125.2 Solanum clarkiae
ACATAGGGGTTAGGCTGCGTACATTCGACCCCCCCTCACCCCGCAATGAGCGGGAGCCTTTTGAGGCACTGGGGTATTTTGTTGTTGTTGTATTTTAGTATTTAGGTCAATGAATATGACAGCTGCACTAGCTTGCTCTGTCAGTTACTAAGAATTGCAAATTGCCTTGCAACGGGGTCAACTTTCTTTTTCTTTTTCTCTTATTCAGGCTCTCTAGCCAGTCCTATATCAGTAATGTCTTTCTACTAATAAGTCCACTAATAATAAGCACAACCTTAACCAGCTCTCTGTATAACCCATCACATGCTCTCCGCTATCAGGACGAGTGGTTCAATCTTTTCGAGAGAAACCATACTTAACACCTCGTACCTTTGGGCTAAATGTTATTAGTGTCAAAAAAAAAGAGACCTCGTACCTTTGGGCTAAGGTTTGACCCATTGAATATGAGTAACTCAACTCAAACCAAAGAGATATGGGCATACTGGTTATTTAAGGTCTAAGGAAGGCTCTAGCACAAAGTTGAATTGGAAGCTACGCTACAAACTAACATTGCAGTTGAGCTCGCATAAGGTCCAACTTCAATTAAGAACCTCTCTAGAATTTTTAAGTGTTGATTGGTGAACTATGTAGAGTAAAAGTTCTTTGAATCTAGTTTCCAAAAGATCAAATTGTTTGTCGATTCGAGCTTTATACAAGAAGTTGTGTACATTTGAAGAAAGAGCTGACAGTGGTGCTCGTCCATAGGCTCGCAAAGCTAGCAGGCTGGTGTCCCAAGGCAATATTGCTCCAGCAAGGCAGCGAAGTGAGGCCAAAAGCGTGTAATAGCACAGGCAAGGAGGCGCACAATGTTGAGCATGCAAAGCGTCCATGGCATGCGATATCTTAAAATTTTTAAGTGCATCATTCTGAAAATTTTTCATTCATTCTCTAAGTTTCCAAACCCTAATTCAATTATTCTCTCTTCTATTCCTCCCACGTCAAGGTAAGCTTCTTCCATGAATTTCTACACGTTTCTAACGATTTCTTATGGTGTCTAAGTGTAACAACCCATCTTTAGATAGAAATCCCACATTGGCAAAATGCAGACGAGATGTTGGGTATATAAATAAACAAGTCTTACCTACTAGTGACGCGTTTTAAAGCCATGAGGGCCTAGGCCCAAAGCGGACAATATCACTAGCGGGTTAGGTTGTTACATTAAGGAATATTCTGCACTATAATCTTAGGGCCGTTTCGTTTGAAACTATGGATACAAGTAATGACGGAATTAGTGATGATGAGATAAATTAAGTTATAAGTTATGTTGAGATTATTTTTTATTGAGTATTTGGTTTGTTGTATTCAAAATAACATGCATCACATAAATTTTAAGAATAAGTTGTTTGTTTATAAAAGTAAACCTTCACTTTGTTTAATTTTTTATATTTTCTTTGCAAGCTTTAGTTATTCAATATTCCTTATTAAAATAAAAATTTCATCTTATTTAGCTTAAATATTTTTATGTGTGCATTTTCCATAATGATACCTTATGTATTTAAAAATGAACTTTCTTCTCATTTACTTTTAAAATAGATCTTCCATATTAAGTTTGTTAAAGTAAAAAAGATTTATGAAAAATCAAAATATAAATAAACATAAAATTAGTAAATAAATTTAATAAAAAATTCTATATATATTATATATAAAGGAGATTTTCAGTCCGCTGATGTAGCATGCCTCAATGATCAGAAAAGATATTTATCTATTTTCCTAGAATTTAGACTATTTTCTCTATTTTTATACACAATTATATTATTAATTATTAATTAATGATCAATTATTCCTTCCTAAAAAGGCTGTTGTTGTACCTCAACAGTCACGTCTCTTTACTAGATTTTAGATGGTATATACAATACATTCATTCACTCACATCTCATAAATTATTTTTTTTTTCGCAAAAATATTTGTTGCCAAAGTTTACTCTTTTTTCTTTCCATGTAATTACTCATGTTCATTGTTATATATTAAACCCTGAAAGTTGTATTGCAATATCAAACAAGACTTAGTTTCACTTTACCTTTTTAGGTTTTTGGAGGTCTCCAGCATATCCTTAATGCTGAGGAATAGAACATTACCTTTCTCAAAAAACTTTACCTTTTCAGAGAGTATAAAACTTATATTTTTTATTTTGGTTCTTTTTGATTTACTTGTATGCTCTCCCCACTTAATTGTGAAGGTTTTGATATGGTAAAAATAATTAGTGGGATAAAGAAAATATTTTTTCAATCGTTGTTGAAAATTTTATAATGGAGTCTGGAGAAAAGGATAGGCCATTGTAATAAAAGAAAAAAATCAAAAGAGAAGGACAAATATAAAGAGTAAAGGCCATAATAGAAGAGGCCAAAACAATTTCACATTTTTTTCTCTCTCTTCAAATTCAAATTCTCTCCCAGGCACTTCTCCCGACGGGAAAAATGAAAAGAGTAAGGACAAATAAAGAGTAAAGGCCATAATAGAAGAGGCCTAAACAATTTCACAATTTTTTCTCTCTTCAAATTCAAATTCTCTCCCAGGCACTTCTCCCAAGGAGACATCTTAGCTTGCCCTAGGTCATCCTCTCCTAAACTCCGGTGATCCTTCTGATCATCGGGGCTTCTCCCTCCTTTCACTTTCACCTCTCCTGATTTCTTTCTCTTTCTCTCCTCTCTTTCTTTCTCCTTCTCCTTTCACTCGTTCTTCCTTTTCTTATATCAGCATGGAAGATACCATCTTTTTTGCGGTAGGTTTCAAGTCTTTTGAAGTAACAAGGGCTAGCGGGATGGCAGGGGAATGGTTTGAATGTACTGAAAGAGGCAAAAGCGCCATTACTAGAACAACTTTCAACAGAAGGCTATGGAATGGATTGTCAAAACTCTGCGAGAAACGTCCACAACAACGGGAAACAGAGTCAAAAGATGGAAGAAGAAAGCCGCCCTTTCTGTGATCTTTTGTGCTTGAAACTTTAACAAATATGGAAGATATGTGAGTTTGGTTAATGTGAGGGGCAGACGGAGGTCCGTACTTCAAAAACAGTCTTTCTATCTCCATGAGGTAGTGGTAAGGTCTACTACATTCTACCCTCTCGGGATTTTACTGGGTATGTTGTTGTTGTTGTTGTTTGCTGATGTTTCATTCTACTATTTTACATACTGTACTATTCCATAAGTACTTACATCCGTTGGCCAGGGGCAATATAACTTTTGATTGATGCAGACTCAACTATGCATACAAGAAATCGAGCAGCACACTAGGCTCTATAATCTCTGCTTTTGGTAAGCCCCTCCATTGTTCTCAGTGCTTAGTCTCTGGTTTTAGTAGTTACGATAGATTGATTGAGGTATGTCGGGCGCCTTGTCTCCCTAAGTAGTACTTAGGCATTTTAGAGACTTCGTAGAGAGAGAGAGAGAATCAATACGCAATCATGTCCTGTACTCAGATTCTGACCATGTCGTTTTATGCATAACACACGCAGTATTCTACTTTACAATATTTATTTCCTCAAATGCTTTAGATCATGTTTTCCATCATGTCTGGATGTGTGCTCTATGATATTTATGTCATGTTATGGGTAGGTTCAGGCCGCCAAATGGCATTGGGTGCCGGCCTTGCCCAAGGTGTAGTCTTGGGGCATGACATTTACCATCTTTTTACTAGGTCGACAGACTCACCAAAAATAAAAGTTTACTATAGTTTCCCACAGGGTCAGGTATTCAAAATCAGCTATAGAGTATCCAAGTTTTGATGCCCTAATAATAAAATTCCTTGTTAGAAAACTAACTGTAAAAACAACAAAGCAAAGACAATTTCTTTTTTGAAAAAAAAAAAGAAGAAAGAAAGAAGGAAAGTTGGAGGGCAGTGAAGCCAAGACCTGCACAAACTGAATATATAATGGAAACAAATTGTAAGATGAAATAGGAGATTTCTAAGGCATGGGAAAGAAGCTTACCCAAGTATCTTAATCATTCTCCTCAGAAGATCAAATTCTGAAACTCCTGGGAACAGCGGAAGTCCTAGAAATAATTCAGCAACTATGCAACCAAATGACCACATGTCAATAGCAGTGGTATATCTGAGAAAGAATTAAGGTATACAATACATAACAATTCAAAATGACAAGGTACATCACTATATGGAAATAAAATGTAAACTCCCGGCATTTGCAATTGTCCACGTATGGTAAAAGACTGCAAAAATAGAACCTCACATGGCTGGTGGCTCACAAACAGTGCCTAACTCAGGAGAAGAGGCACAATCATTTGTAGTGGATGTGCACTATGTGAGAGACACAATGAGGATGTCAATCATCTTTTTGTTCACTGCACGTACACTAGATAGATATGGGAATTTGTTCTGAACACTGCCCGAATAAACTGGACAATGCCAACGACGTCAAGAGAACTGCTCCAATGCTGATACTCAAAAGGTTTGGGTAAGACAAAGATGAAAACGTGGAACATGGAACACTCTCCCTTGGACAGTCTGGTGGCCCATTTGGAAGGAACAGAATACAAGGATTATTGACAGCAAACTAGAATCTGGAGTTAGTACCAAATACAGATGTTTATCCCGAATGTTTTTTTGGTGTGACAAAGCAATTGCAAATGATATGGAAACCATAATAGATTTTTTGAGTTCATTATACAATATATAATGGAGCTGCCCCTCATAAATTCCTCACAGCACCTTCCGATAGCTGGACTTTTAATACAATACCTTTTTAACAATTAAAAAAACTTTTGATGCCCTTAGTGGGGACAAAAACTGGTCGTTTTGAACAGCGTAGCAAAATTTCCAAAAGGATGAACTTCATAGTTGCAGAAGGTTAAGGGAGGACATGGACTTACCTTAATTTGAAAAAATAAAATGGCGTACTTTCCTATCATTTTTATCTAATTAGAGAATGTCCACCTTATTGTTTGTGATTCTGCAGGCAAAACACGAGAAACTTGGCACATTTAAGACAAAAGGACAGAAAACATTCAAATCAGATTGCCACAAGAAGCTGATCAAAAAAATACTATCAACTGAAAGCCTAGGGAAGTTACTACAAAATTCCCCACACAATGACAGATGCAGTCAAATTCTGGTTCAGCCTCCTGCAGGCACTTCTATAAGAAAACGATGAACGGAGAAAGTAGGAACTAACTAATAACATTTTTTTGAGAAGGATGATCTAACTAATAACTTAAGGATACTGATATCCAAGGAGGACTTCAGGTGACCTGTAGTACCGACTCTGCATAAGAAGATATTGGTAAATTAAGAGATATTAGAGCAGTCAAGTAAACTTCAACAGAAAGAAGCAACAATCACCTGGATATAAGAGTAAACAGTACGATCCTCCATGCATGCTGATCCAAAGTCTATAATTTTTACTTCAGCTGGCTTCACACTGACAAGATGCAAGAAATAAGTGAAATGAAAAGTTAGTGAAGCAAAATGATATCTCTAACCTTGGTATCAGAGAAGCTTGCCTAGTGCATAAAAGAATGTTCTCAGGCTTCAGATCGCAGTGAATTATACCAGCATCTTTCATTAGTGCTAATCCACGCAGTATCTGCGCACAACGGAAGGCAAACTTGTTATAAACTTTATTAGACAAAAAGACATGGCCATCATCAGAAGTTCTACATTCAGCAACCAATTACCTGCTTTGAGAACAACTGGACAATGCTCAAAGACAATCCTCTAAAATGGTTCAACTTTATAAGCTCATAGCTGGAAAAATTAGAAATTTAAATCAATCAGAATGTTGAAGTCCGTAATAAATTACAGATAATCATACGAAACATTTTAAAATGCTGCTTCTCCTGCAACTTACAGATTTGTGTCAAGAAGTTCAAAAGCAATGCACAAGTGACGTTGATATACAAAGTAATCATAGATCCGGACAATATGGTGCTTATCATCAGGATCATACTTCTTATTTAACTGGAAAAAGAAAAAGAAAAGGAAAGGAAGCTAATGATATCCACATCAACTTTACTGACAGCAGTGAAAATACTAAACCAGCAGAGTGATTTTTACTGTTGTCAGGATAGAAACTTCAACAAGTGCTTGTTGATAATACGCTGGTTGATTCTTGATGACCTTAACAGCAAGAAATCCATTAAATTCTTCAACCCAGCACTTAGCAACCTGACCAAAAGTTCCATGTCCTAGCATATCCTTGACTACATACCTGTACACAGTGAAAACTGTACATAATTAGTCCAATTTGTGCCAAGTGAGGATTTACAAGGAAACTGTGAGTGGAATGAACTACATAGGTTTGAAAGAATTAAACTTTAGTGATCATCATATTGTTTCATGGAAAGAATCATAAAAATGACTGCCATCTGACTATAAAAGCACTCCAAATTAACGACACAGCAACACATTTACTCACAACTAAAGAGAGAAGCATGCACATTCAGGTCGTTAAGTAGATAATCAAATATTTCATTTTCTTGCTCATGTAACTTAATCTTAGAGAAATATTCAGATACATTTCTTCTTTTACTTTTTCAGGCAGGTCAAGCCTGCAAAGGCAAAGCAGTGTCACATGAATAAAGTGCACTTGACCAAAAAATTCATAAAGCATACAGCAAAGAAGTATTCAATTGCCATAATGAGACAACTACCAGTAAAATATTCCGAGTTGTCGAAACTAGAGACTTTTGCAGGGGAAAAATTACAAAGAATCCCTCCTCTCTAAAGCTTTTGCATATCAACCCTTGCAAAGGGCAATTAGGACCCAAAATACATGATAGGAAATTGGGTGGCAGGGAAGAGAGAACCAACCTTCTCTTTGTGTCCAAATTGACCAACTCAAGATTGACAGAAAGAATGAGGTCCGAGTTTGCATTATCATGGCCATCATTCAACACACCAGCCGATGGGGACGTCAGGAATCTCTTTGGATTCAGTTCTTCGGAGTAAGTGAATTGAGGATTGCAGATGCGGTATGTCTCAACAATATCTTTGGTTAACCTTGCCACAAACTGCAGTTTTGAGATCATGATGTGATTAAAAGAACACGTAATTATTAATTAGGCTTCCAGGGCTTCATTAAAAACTATAAATAAATAATGATAAAGCAAAATTATTAAGATGCCGAATAATTGTCATAAGTTCACAAACTAGATGTATTTGAAATGCAGATGTAAAAAGATCGAAGGTGGAATTATCAAGTTGGAGATATAGCGATTAATGACCATGTGACCTGTATATCATTTAACTGAAAAGCAGACACCAAAATGCAATAAATGAAATATTTTACATGATGTGAAAAGAACGAAATTAGTATCACCTGATTCAATTATTATATGGCATAGATTGATTGGACACAAAGTTTTAAGAAATAAAAACTGACTTTTGAAACTTGCAGTCTTAAACATGCCATGATATTATACAGCTAAAGGGAACGCGTTAAAGAGGAAGATGAGATGCTTAAAAATAAATTTTTTCAAGAAATAGACGAACGTCATTCTTTTTGGAATAGATTAGTAAAAAAAGAGTGTCACACAAAATGGAACGGAAGAGTACTTATCTTGAAGTTCTTCCCAAAAAAAAATTCGGATAAAGACAGTGGCTTGCATTTTCTCTTCATCAATAATTGAAATCTTAATTTGGATTAAACAACCTAAAATCTAAATATAAAACACTAGAACGTTGACCCAACATGTAGTTGTGATCAAAGTTCCCTCAGACATTCTGATAAAGTAAAAAATAACTAGCTTAAGATAAATGTGATGGGTATTTAGTTGAAGTACACTATAATAATAACTAAATAAATAGCTCTATTTTACTTAAATAACCAGTATGATAATAGTGATGATATCCATCATCATTTCAGAGGAGAAGTGGGGAATTTATAAATAGAACCCTGGAAGGATAGAATTGAAACACTTGTAAACATATGCAAACGTAAAGTCATTTATCATGCGAGTCTAAACAGTCATCCTCCATACTCTCCCCAAAAGCAACACATTTTCCTTTTTCGACCCACCCCCTACCCAACCTAATCTTCGAGGATTATGGTGCACAATTATTTCCCATATCCCATTAACAAACAAAAAAAACTAGACCTTACATCTTGTCTACCTTACTCGTCTTCTTCACTGAGATCCCCTTACTTCACATAGGTCGCTCTTCTATCGCGAATTCTGAAAGCAATTGTTGTAACAGTGTCCTATTAAAGATTTTCAATCTTCAAATGGTGCAGCCAGCCTGCTCTCCCCTCAGGGAATAGTTACCGTATTCCTGCATATAAAGTGGAGCTTTTTTATCGCTATATGTGTTATCATACGAATCGCTTGATCAACTTCTCTAGCCTTGCATTACAGATTGAAAATAAGAACATCAAATAAGTGGGAACACTTGATATTATTACTCTAATTGGGTGATTCTCTCATCCCGTTCGAAAGAGAGATTGTTTTTTCAACCATTATATTCTTCTTTCGATTTTCTAGATAATTGCCTAACAAAGTTTATGATCCTTATATTTCCTGCAACACCCAAATACTTCATTTGGAGTTCAACAACCTTACATCCTCCCAACTCAACAACATGGTTTTACATTGTGCATACTCCACCTATCACCTCAAACTTTTGCGCATTAGTTCAGGGGTTGTTGGTCGCCACCTTAAATCAACCCAGGAACCAAAAACTTGGGAGTTGTGTTACCTTTTTTAATAACCATGGAATCTCCACAAGCTTGCACATACCTCGACCAATTCCATGGGGCACCTACTACATCCATCCAAAACAAGTATGGAATAACTCTATACACCAAGGTTTGGTTAGATGGAAATAAATCACTTAGTGTTTTTGCCTCGATTGCGAATTGAACTTGAGACCGCATGGTTCTTAACCCACTTCATTAACCACTAGGTCATACCTTTGGGTGTTGGAGTTGTCCCACTTAATCACAAACAAATAAGCAAATGTTATAATACACTTCCTGTCTTAGCCCCCTAGAACGCTTTGCAACTCCGTGCTTTCCCCTCAAACTATTAAGGAAAAGCAAGGCAAGGAAACCTTAGTATGCACAAGACAAGCATATGACACCAACCAAAAGTACTTTTTCAAAATCAGGCTAGTAAAAGGTCAGGAGCTCAATCAAAACTACACACTTCCTTCTCAGCCTGCCTGCTATTCAATGAAACTGTTAGACGAAGAAAATTCATCTTTCCAGTAGAGGGCAACCCACAAAAGTCTCTCACTTAGAATAGAGCTAGTACTAGCAAAAAAACAAATACAATAACATTCACCATTATGGAAAATATCATTGTGGAAAGGCAATGATGTACTACTTTCTCCATTTTCATGATCATACACCTAATCAATGTCTAGTTTAGACACCACCCTATGAATTTGGATCAATGGCTTCATTTGCCATAAGACTAGCATCTAGAACATCTCACTTCCACCTTCTTCTTCTTTTTTTATCTAAGCTGAACCAGACAGCAATATTCATTGAAATATAGCCAAACTTGACAAGTTCTGAAACAAAAGTTTCCACTACATCCCAACTTACAAATGAACTGATACTATTTATCAGAGCTATATCCCCTAGTTGAACCATACTAATTACACCAGAATAGAACCCAGCAAGCCCAACAAAAAGCAAAACGAAACCCCATATCCTTTTTATTGACAGTATGACTTTGCAGACAAAACAGAAGTCAAAACCAAATCTCCCCTTAACCTCCAAAACCCTACGAAGTCCTTCCTTGTTTCTTGAGTGCATAGACAACATCCATAGCAGTCACCGTCTTCCTCCTAGCATGCTCGGTGTAAGTAACAGCATCACAAATCACATTCTCCAAGAAGATCTTCAGAACCCACAAGTCTCCTCATGCATAAGCCCACTGATATGCTTCACTCCTCCTCTACGAGCCAAACGCCTAACGGCTGGCTTTGTGTTACCTTGAATGTTATCACGGAGAACCTTACAGTGACGCTTTGCTCCTTCCTTTCCCAATCCTTTTCCTCCCTTTCCATGGCCTGACATTTTCAATCAACTTTTAGTTTATCTGATATCGAAAGCTTCTGAATTTGTAAGAGAACTAGGAAAGACAATGATGAAGACGATAATATTCTCAATTCTACCTATATTCCTAACACAGTTAAATCTCGTAATAATTGCAAACATTCCTCTAGGAAAATAGGTCAAGAATACTTGATGTCCATAGCACTTCGTAACGATCAAGACAATAGTCAGAGAGCTGAAGCTTCAACTGAACGTACATGTGCGGTAGAATTGCTCCAACAATACATAACATCCTCTTTTCAACTTAAAGCAACAACAAAAGATGGCAATATTAAAACATAGGGCACAATATCTTTTTCCCAATAGTGTGTTTGCACTATATTCTCTTCAAAAGGTCGCTAAGTGCTTCCTGTTACTTAATTATTTCTATCGAGGATGACATCTTCATTTTATATTCTCTTCATAGAAGGATCAATAATATTATAGATTCCCTCCTTAATTTCACTAAACTTGCACTTCAAATATTTTGGTTTGGTCCCACTCAACTTGACCCTTTAGAATCCAGGGTCTATCTCTGAATCTTGAGCTCAGCATTAACTCAGTTGCTCGTCTCCAAACATCCAAATCTTGCACACTCAACTATTCCACCGGGTACATGATACCTGGGAAACTCTACCTGCCAAAACTCAGGCAATGAGAACAAACCACCAAATTTTTCACTTGGCTAAAAAACCTTCTTCTTCCACAATATTAATTTCTCTCCACTAACCCCTAAATACACCTTTAGGTACAGAGTAAGTCAACTTATCTTTAGAGATTTTCCTTTTAATGCACACAAAAGAAAGGATGATTTACTGATGACAAAATCGCAACATCTCAAATCATGAAATCATCTTGGTTTGGAACTTTTACCAACTTGAAAGTTTGCAAAATGAATGGTGTCCATAAAGCTTTATTTTTTCATTAAAATATTAAAGGTAATTATTCAAAGGATATGTGATACACATACACAAGAGTTCATCATACTCATCCTTTCCAACAACATAGACGCTTACATGCTGAGTATTATTATGTACATGATGTGAACTGACTTGTGGCAAACCATTAGAACTTCATTTTTGACGGCTTTAAGATTCTCCGGACCCAGCTTAAGTGCTTAACTAATTAGAATCTCTTAAGCAAACTCTCCTTTGTTGGTACTCCATTAAAGCATTCGACGAGAATATTGCCCTCGGAATTGGCATATAAAACCGCTAGAAGCATTTTCTAAGCCCTTCCGAACGCAATTACCTTCTAATTTGATAAGCAAATTCAGATTGAAAATTGCATTCTTCCATGTATCATTTGTGTCAACTCACACAAAAAAGTGCCTTGCATATTTTTTGTAATCTTTCCTATTAGACTTTATTCAGTGCCTTGTCAAAATCATTGTCAAATGTTTAAACAACGCAATTGATTGTTGAGAAAACTTCCTTTTTCCCACATCTGCTTATCTCATAGCTTAATATGACCTTGATATCCCTTTAGAGTGGAAAGATCACCCACACCGGGGGCCACCTCCTTGATCACCACAACAATTTGTCTAAGCTGGCAGGCAACCCCAATCAAGTCTACTCGAAAATCTTCTAATATAATGATCTTTTAGCATATCCACTTTATTTCTAATAATGATTCTGAGTTTACTGGCATACATCTATTATGAGTATCACACTCCAACAAGATCTTTAGTACTTATGGTAGTCTTTTGCTTACCACTGTCTGTCTCTCCTAGGCCTCATAACAGCCTATCAATTTACTTCATTTATTCCTTGTTCTTGCTAGTGATGATGCTCCACACGAATAGAAGCATACAAAGCAGTGTTCTAATGAGGACTCTTTATCATATTTGCCGAAATTCATTTGTAATCTTTCTTCAATGCCTCATGCTGCTAAAACTATTAGAAACCACCATCATGCATATTGCAATTGGTTCCCAAAGATGTCCTCCATTTCACATTCCCTACCATCACTTCCCTTTGTTTGCAGCTAATGTATCATTGAAAATCACCTGACCTCCTCGCTATCACAGATCTGCATGATAACCTCAGTAACAACAACCTAGTTTCTATAAAGCATCTCAGTGCATACAAAAAGGATGTGATTGAACAAGTTGGGAGATTTCAGGTCCTATGAAGTTATATCTGAAAAAGTATTTTTCCTACGAAGGTGAAATGTTTCACATGGTTAGTGGTAAAGAGAACTTGCCTTACACAGGAAGTGATATAGGAGAACCCAATCGCAACTGGTGTCAAGGTGTTTTCTCTATATCAAACAGAGGAAACAAACAAGCATTTGTTCCTACATTGCAATTTCACTACTCAAAACACTTTTCCGTAACCTCACCAAAACTAGGTGGATCATGCCTGAACATACCGCTGATTTGCTCAAGTGCTGGATCAGAGGGGAAGGAAATAAAAGCCAAAAGAGATGGTGGAGGATTATTCCATTTTGTATCTAGTGAACTGTGCAGAAGGAGAGAAATGGTAGATGCTTTGAAAACAGATCCAGTTTCATTCAAAAAGTTAAATGGAAATGCATTATATCTCTACGTTTCTGGTGCAACGTTTCTCGTGGCAATCAGAAGTGCATAGAGGATATAGATCAACCTGTAGATTTGATGGCAACTTTGTTGTAATTTTTTGGAGGTTGCCAACATACCATACCCTTAATGCTGAGGAATAAAATTTAGCAGTTTCATTAAAAAAAGGAACGTTGATGAGTATAGCTTTCCGTAAAGTTTGGTGATAGGTATTTCCTCTGTGAATTTACCAACAAACAGAAGTTTCTCATGTGATGACAGTGTAAAACTATCCATGACATTCAACGAATGATTATAGATCACCTATGAAGTCGAATCAAATGTGAAGTATCCTCCACTACACTCTATAAATTGGAAACACAATTAAATGTCTTAAGTCCAACAAAATTTTAACAATGTCAATACGGCAACAAGCTTCATTTTGGGTTCAGCTTAAAAATAAGCTCATTTGTGTCCCCTTTATTTGTAAGCAGTTGTGAAGACAAACTTAAATAAACTTTAGTTGTGTCTTTCTGTTTTACTTGGGATCAAAAGCTTCCTAATGTTCTTTTCGCACACATATCATTATTTATGCCAAGGAGCTAATGCAAAATATAGAGTGATGTTATGGAGTTTTAGTGTTTGCATTATAATCCCCAAGGGAGGGGCAACGACTTCTTTATTATTCCTCCTATTGTTTGGTTTCCTTTTAAGGGTCTGCAGGAACTTCTTGAACATCTCAATAAGCAATTTTTCGTTTTACCTATCTGGAAAAGAAAAAGCCAATGATCAACTCTTATCAATAGTGTTCTGGATACTTAACAGCCTATGTTATCTCCATTAACCCTGCTTTTGGGATGAAAAGAGATTGAACAAATTTAGAAAGGACTTCTATGGCAAGGTAGTAGAGAAAATGAAAGCTTATCATTAATGAAACATAACATTGTCATTGCTAGTGGGGAAGAAAGAGAACAAGAATAAAACGGTTTTCTTTACTTTAAGTAACATTTTTTGATGTGCATCCAGAGGATGCTGATAGTTGGGAATGGCTAGTCAACAATTATGAAACTAAAACAAAAGTTTGCTAATGACATGGTTGTGGAGATGTAATAAGGAAGAAGCTCTTAGGGGAAGGGATTCTAACCAAATACAGGATGTTGGATGATCAGTGCACAAATAGGATAGACTGATTCTCACAGGATGGGGGGTTAAAGGCATATCATATAGCTATGGCCTTTTACTCCAGAAAGGATAAGTCCCAAATTGACAGTGCCAGAAAGATCTCCTTATGCAATGACCAGAAAGATCCCCTTATGCAAAGTCTGCTTCCTTTCTAGAGATGTCGTAACTGCCTGTGAAACTTCTACAGCAACAGAGTGCTGCCTAGGCACTAAGAGAGAGTTGGAAACCAAATATTGTGAGGTTATCTCCCTAACTTAAGGAACTTACCCCAAGCAAGATTGCTCTACAAGAGAGATGCTGACAACAACTAACACGAGTTCACCTGTTTGCACAGTCATCTTTTGTCGAAAGAACGGGCTACCTCGATAAGCATGTTCAAATTGATTCATTATTGAATGTTGGAGTTATCATGTTAGTTCCGGATATATTCTTTTTACTAATGTGAAAAACAATATTCTACACAAATGTTGCATACTACTACTTTCTTTTCATGAGGAGGAGGGGGTTACAATATGACCACCCTTAAAGGGCATATTATATGGAAGTACAGGCACCTCTCAACTCATTTATCATGATCAGAAGGAAGCTGTGGAAACGAGAGTCGAAGCATCACTTCAACTCTATACGACACATTCCAGTCTAAAGAGTAAATACAGCAGACATTCCATTGAAATAGTTATAAACCTTACTGCTGATGTCAGCAAAACACAGTGACCCATACTCACCCCTCCTTAGAGCTGATGTGGTATACAGTTATCATCCCTTCACCAAACCAGCAATATAGTGGACACCTACTCTCAGAGCTACAGCTTCAGCTATCAGTTCTTAAATTCGGCCCATAAGACAAATTGACCAATATTCTATCTTATTACTAGCAATATAATCTATGATTTGAAGCCCCATGCTGGCACACTCCCAATATCTAGATTGACCTGCCTCAAATGGGTTCCTTTATGTGTCATTTTTGACTGTGGGTTGAATAATACAGACAGAATAAACAAGACTGCTTCAGACTGCCATACAATGAGCTTAATGATAAAAACATTCAAGTCTATCTACTTGCGACTTTCTACGGATACAGAAAATCATAACCTAAAATTTGACTTCCAGGGTCTCATTCATTGATAACACTCAAAATTCAGGAGGCATTAGTTTTATCTCTCCCCAATGGATAAAGGCCCAAATGCAAGGTGGAATAAAGTAAACAGTATTGGAAAGGAGCACTTACAGGTCTTCTAACAACTACCCGCAAACTTTTGGGGCTAGCATTTGCCTGGACAACAGGCAAATAAGGACAAAAGACTCCCTGGCCGGGACGCCATGATAGCCCTGCTGCCGCAGCAGTAGATGACGACGATGATGATAAGGTTCCCGCAGCTGCCAAGTCCGAGGAATCAGCGGCCTTAGAGCTAGTACTGGCCTCATCCATGAACACACCTCCGCTTAATAAACTATTAGTATTACAACTTACAACAGAAACAAAAATCTAAAGCAAGGACATCATCGGATCAAATAGCACCCTCATGTAACGCATTAATCTTCCGGCAAACACGAGGAATTTCACCAGAAGATTCTAATCCCATCCTCATTCACCCAGTTTTCCGTCAACAATCAATCAAACCATGATCTTTACCATCAACAGATCCATCCGCCAAGATTTTCAACTCACTCCTCCACGGAGATTAACTCGAATCGATTTTCCCCCTTTTCGGTAAAAATCTCGTCTTTATCAATGATTGATATAGAGAAGAGGGTACCGGCGGTGAGAAATTGATCGAAGAAATAGGTGTAATCAACAAAGCAAATGGCGATTGAAGGAGTTTATCGAGTGAATCTGAGGTAGAAGAAGTGTCAATTTGGGGAGAAGAGGCAGCCACCGTCGCTGGAGTTTGCTCCAGATGGGATTTTTCAGTTTTGTTTTCTAATGTTTTTTCGATGTGGGCAAAAACCCGCTGTGTCACAGCAATAAGATTATGTAAATCTTTTATTTAAGCTTGTACTATCTTTGTTATTTCTCATTTTTATTACCAAAAAAATACAGTAATATACAATTATTCAACATAGTATTTGTGATTTGGTATATGGATGTGATATAAAAAAATAAAGTAAGAGAATTGAAATAATAATTAATCAAAGACAAGTGAAAATATAATGAAAGATGTTAAAGAAGTGGATTTAAGATTTAGAGTTTATAGAATCAAAATGTTATATATATATATATATATATATATATATATATATATATATATACAATAGATTTATCGACAGATATACAAAATATAGATGAAAATATT
>JAABOM020000075.1:21331735-21350598 GCA_011800125.2 Solanum clarkiae
AAATCAAAATAAAAAGCAACATATGTTGAGTCATGCTAGCACAGACTCTTATAACTAGTGATTATATAAATAATTACAAATATTTATATGTATTAAATACCATTCATTTATTATTTAATTAACATCATGGACATGCAAAAGCTTTAAAAAAATACATCAAACCATTATTACAACAACAACATATCCAGTAAAATCTCACAAATGGAATTTGGGGAAGGTAGAGTGTACGCAGACCTTACCTCTACCATAGAAATACATCAAACCATTATATTTCAAAAAAATGAAATTTCTAGTACCTTTATGGTGTTTACATAAATATTGCAAGAATGACAATATATTTTTATTTTCTGCTTGACAATGTATAAAGATTGATCTAGTGAAATTCCACAAGTTAGGTCGGGAGTAGGTAGAACGTACGCAAATCTTACTACTACTTTGTAAAAATGGAGGTATAAAGATTGATAAATACGTTCAAATAAAAAAAATTGCAACTCTATTCTTCAAATGATAATATTGAAGAATTGTGTATCTAAAAAATATTATGATTATTATTATACAAAAAATATCAAAATATAAATAATTTTGAAATTATATATGGGAAATAAACTGAAAATAACAAAAAATAATTTTACAGTTTATTTGGCAATTGCTAGTCCTTTATTATGTGTGACCTCTAATTGGTTTGTGACCATAAAGGGAAAGGGAAAGAGAAATTAGAGATGACGAAGGCTCTGTTTGTGAGGCCAAATGTGGCGGCGCTGTGTATCCGGCGGCTGAGCAGCTCCGTTCAGCCACGTGTACCTGCAATGGTGAAATGTTGCTCTATTTCTGCCAGTTCCTACCGGCCGATCAAGCTCCTTCCTCACATAGGATTGAAGATTGAGGCCTTTGCTGGTCTTCGGAGTTTCAGTATTCGAGCAACTAGCGATACCGGCAGTTATGGCTCAATTGATTCTCCTCTTATGCAGTCTATGGAGAAAAAGGTTAAATTCATTGACTCCTTTTAAGTATATTGAGTTTTTGAGCGCCATAAAACTTGGGACTTGTGTTTTATTTATATGCTTTGTGCTTTCTACAGCTAGGGCACTGCTAAATTCTATATGAAGGTTAAAACTTTAGGGATTACTATGAGGTTTTGTTTCGGAGTAATTGCTAAATCTGACCTCAAGAATTGTTCTTTTTTCTTTTTTTGGATGAAGTAGATTTCATAAAAGGCATTAGGAAGAAGCAATTGATACAAAATGTTGATCTGTTCAGCTTTCCATGAACTCCAACTTTCATAGATTAATTTTTGCTCATTGCTTTGTTACCTTTTTCTTTCTGAACTCTAAAACATCTGATGATTGAATTTTAATGAGTCTTACTACTAGATAGACTAGTTATGAAGGTTAAGCAGATTGAACTGAATAGTACGTTGAGCATCAATGGAAGAGCAGCTTAAAACCTTTCAAAGAATTAGGGGGAAGGAGTTTGGACAAAAAAGGAAGAATTTTCGGTGTAGAAAACATGGGGCCTTTGATGCAGTGTTCAGGTTGTCTGAAGGGGGCACATATTAGGAAGAATACATCATTGAGTATATGCTGTCTAGCAAAATCACTTAAAAGAAGGAACGTGATAAGAACTGACTTCGACATTACTAAATATTCTCATTTTTTTTTTTTAAAAAAACAAATATTCATGATGTTTATTACATGGTTAATTATGTAGTGTGGAAGATGTTTTCTTATTTGTTTTGAAGATGTTAGGATCTGAGAAGAAAAAAGAACAAGAGAAACAATGAATGAAGCAACCTCTAGATATTCAGTGAACCATATGATGAAGACAATCCCCCCAGCCCCCACCCCACGCCCAGGTACATGCCATGGATTTGAACACAAATGATTGGTACTTAAGTGGAGAAGGCGGGAGTATCAAGTTGATTATCCACCAAATTCTGGACCGAGCACCACTAACCTTCAAGAATTTCTAGGCTGTAAATAAGAAGATAAACTGACCTACCTAGGATCACAAATGCTGCATATTCTATCAAAGAACCAAATAGCGCTCTGGTGTGATGCAACACCTTGATCCATGTGCCATGAACTATTAAAGTGAAGACAAAGATTCAATCTTCTAGGCCCCACCAGAGTTGTGATGAGTTTTAAGTGTGTTGTAAGCGGCTGAATGACAAAGAAATATGTAGATGCTGAAAACTATTTGGACTATGTAATCACAAGAGATAAAGCGGTGCACATTTCTTGTCGTAGTGTCGGTGGGTGGGGATAGAAAAGTACTGCAAAAAAGCAATATCAAGTATTAGGGACATTTCACAATATTCATCTCGGTGTCATAATGAAGTTAATAGAACTATGTCTATATAAAGAATTGATCAAATTAAATGAAAGAAGCAGAGTTTGAGTTTTGGACTAAACTTGTGAAATTCTTTTTTTAAAAGGATCTTTGAATATAGTTTACGATATTCTGAATTACTTTGAGGTGTTTCGATTAGTTTATGAAACTGTTAAATCAGCTTAATAAAAGTAATTGATAAGCATCGACAGTTGAAAAACACTTTTACATGCCAAAGCTTAATATTTAAATAAACAGTTACGGATTTGGATTGAAGTGTTGAAACTAATAATAAGCTGTTAACATGTTTGGTAAGATCTTGATAATCACATTTTATGTTAAAATGATTGAAATGTCCTTCAAGCTATTTACCGAATAATAAAAAATTTAATAATATTTATAAATATGGAAGAATGACAGAAATAGAATGGGGAAAATAAAATATTATAGGAGTAGTATTTCAGAGATTACAATAGATATGAGCGATAAATTGTAAAAGGTTTGGTCAAACAAAGAGCACTTATAAGCTGTAAGACCAAAATTTAGGAGGGGCCAATTATGACTTTAGGCTACGTTTACCAAATGCCTCGATAGGCCAAAAAAATGTTTACAAGCTAGTTTGACCAGCTTATAAGTTTAGAGGGTGTTTGACTAAGCTTATAAGCTGGTCAAATTGACTTATAGACACTTTTTAGCTTATCTACGCTTTTGGTAAACACCATAGTGTTTGTAAGCCAAGTGCTTATAAACCAAAATCAGTCAAAAGTCATAAGGTGGTCAACCCAACTTATGACTTTTCAGCTTAAGCAATTTTGATTTGACAAAGGATATATGATTTATTCGTAATAATTTTTCTAGTCCTTCTCTTGATATGGTAACATATTGTATTAACCAAAAAGAGATAAGCCATAATTACATGTGACGAAAGCAAGCTAATCTAAACAAAAAGATCTATAAAGACTCTTAACAAATGCATGTATTCTCTATCTACTCCTGGTTACACCATAAGCTTGGGGCGACTAATTTATGACTTTAGGCAATGTTTACCAAATGCCTAGATAAGCCAAAAAGTGTTTATAAGCTAATTTGATCAGCTTATTAACTTAGAGGGTGTTTGGCTCGTTTGGATTCACTTTTTTAAGTGGCTTATAAGCTAAATATTATAAGTTATAAGTTGGGAACACCCAACTTTTGGCTTTTGGTTTTTTTTTTAGGGTACTTTTTAAGCCTTAAAAAGGTATTTAAAAGCACTTTTTGTGTTTTCTAAACACTTTCAAAAATAAAAAAGAACTTAAAAGCCAAAAGTTACTTAAAATAAGTCAATACAATCACCCACTAAGTTTATAAGCTGGTCAAATTGGCTTATAAACAATTTTTAGCTTATCTACGCATTTGATAAACACCAAAGTGTTTATATGCCAAATGCTTATAAACCAAACTCAGCCAAAAGTGATAAGTTGGTCAACCTATCCCAACTTATGGTAGCCTAACTTTTGACTTTTCAACTTATAAACAATTTTGGTTTGATCAAGCATTTATGATTTTATCCTTAATAGTTTTCGCCCCCCCCCCCCCTCCCTCCTTTGATAGGGTAACATAGTGTATTAACCAGAAAAAACTGTTAAGCCACAATTACAAAGTTGGTCAACCCATAAGGTAACATAGTGTATTAACCAAAAAAAAAACTGGTAAGCCACAATTACATGTAATGAGAGCATCTTTCCCTCAAAGCATCTTAGATTCCTTTCTCTGCAGATAGTCCACCATATACAACCTAGTATTATACTCCATCTTCTTGTTTGGTCTATGGTTTGTCCCCTTTTGTTTCCTTGGTAGATCATACCTTTTCTAATTCTTAATATCTTTTCCAAAACAAAATTTCTTACTTCCTCTCCACTTCGTGTGTGTTGTTCCTCCATTTCTGTACACGAATACTTTTAAATTATATTTTTCTGCAAATATTTTAAGGATATTTTAGTCATTCTAACAACAAAACAACTTATCAACAATTTTTTATCGAACACATCAATTGCTTATTAACAACTTCAACACTTCTATCCAAATATGTTAACTGCTTATTTGTAAAATCAGTTTTAACGCTTGATAATACTTTTCAACACTTCAAACTTTCCTACTGTTTACAATTAACTTATTCAAATAGGCTATCAAACACATAAGTTGGTCAAAATTGGCTTATAAGTACCTTTTGAGTTAGCTATGCATTTGGTAAATACCAAAGTACATATACCTATGTGCTTATAAGACAATCATCCAAAAGACATAAATAGGTCACTCCCAACTATTGTAATCAACTTATTAGTACTTTTATTAGTTTGACCAAGATTATATGAATTTATCCTTTTGTATTTTTTCTAATTCTCAAAATACCATTTCCGAACAAAATATCCTCTTCATCAGTTCATTGTGTATATGTTTCAACACTTCTGTTCAAACACATGATTGTGCATTTATAAAGGGATAATTATATGAAATGACTATTTGGTCTTTTCAATTACCAAAAATGGCCATTCGGTGTGTGGTCATGTATACTGGGTGTATATTTTATGTACAGTCAAGCTATATTCAGCTTTTGAGTGTATTATAATGTACATTCAGTGTATAGCTCATATATAAGTAATCTATATTGTATAGTCAATGCATACTTTCTATGACTTTTGACAAGCTATGTTATATAGTCACTGTATATTTCCTATGATTTGGCTATTTCTTTTTTATAACTATGTTTGTTATAAACCAATTAGTTTATTGTATTTGGAATCACCCCTTTATGAAATCAGTTTCAACACTTAAAATGTGCTTATATAACCACTTAATGCATACCCTCTATTCTTCCTATGTCTGACAAATTTATGTGGAGTCGGCGCTTTGGTCCAACCACAACCTTGGAACTCGAGAATGATGGGTCTGCCCCTTTATATTTCTCCTCTTAAATGCTGGACTGAGTTGCTTGGTGCATGACTCGAAACTTTTAGCCTAACAAGTCTCTCAACCTCCCTCAAGACATATTTATCATTAACCATATACAACAAAGTGTAGAATGCTAATTCATTATGACATATATTAGCTCCTACTTTAATTAAAACATGGCAGCAAAAGCTTAAGCACATCATGTCCACAATTACAGTTCTGGTAAAGAACTTCTCTTCCCTGTCCTTTCTTTTGCAATCAAATTTGCTGCAACATCGGCTGATGTATTAAGTTGTCCACCTCTTTTGAGTGTGATTTCTATTTTATGGCTCCAAGGGCATACCAGTTGAAGTAGATTCCTCTTTTGAGACTTCATTCCGTCACACGTGTCATTAAACTTTTCATATTTGATCCTTTTAATATTTTTGTCATTTTTGTCATGGTTACATAAACAAGACTGTGACCTTAGATTACATTAGTAAGGGTTGTACTTGCTTAGTCTGTGCTACAATTGGCTGTACAGTTTCCATGCTCCTGTAGTATCTGCCTGGGATATTACATTCATGTCCTTTGTGATAGTGTCACTTCTATCAATATAATTGTCTGGTTGAGATTTAAATATATGTCAACAGATCAAGGAACAGTTGAATGCGGACACAGTCATAGTGAAAGATGCTTATGGTGATGGTCGGCATGTCAGGTGAGGTTTCTTCTTTAGTAGATGGTGCATGCATTGGATGGGAATATGAAGCTGTTTTACTAAATCAAGTGGTGACCATATTTTTTGCTAGTTCTATAGTCATCTTATTGCTCTCTTTTGCAGCATTGATGTAATCTCTTCAGCTTTTGAGGGACAATCTGCTGTGAATAGGCAGAGGATGGTCTACAAAGCCATATGGGAAGAACTTCAGAACACTGTGCATGCAGTTGACCAGATGACTACCAAAACACCGACAGAAGCAGCTGCAGGGAAGTGATAGAGGCACAATCTAAGAGTATCAAAACACCAACCAAGTCCACCATGTTATTTTCAAGTTGCAAAACTTTTCAATTTGATATCATATACAGTTACTATGAAAAAAGAGAACATTGAATGATGCCAACTTTGAAGAAGTATTGTTTTACATTGTTAGTTAGAGGCAGGGCATCGAATCCCTGCCGTTTTGTAAAAAAAGTTTGTTCATTTTTAAAACCTAGTTCTTCCCTGCTACAGGTCGAAGAACAAGAGTTGAATGTGCCTGTCCAAAGTAAGAACAGTTTAAGGGCTTAACACATGGATAGGGTGAAATTCTGATGACAAATAAGTACTCAAAGAAATTGGTGTTCACCATTTTCTCAGTATAGTTGCAGAAATTTAATTTTGATGCATTTGACAATATCACTATTGTAGTATTGAATTGAAGTAGAAAAGAGTAAAAGACAAATTTCTTATCATTTCTGTTTGAACTCAGATGGTTTAGGCACAGCTAACACATAAGCGTGAAACACAATTTTCTTGATGCTTACATTTGCCAAACAAAATGACGATAAAACTAAGAAAAAATTGCAGAATGTATGGATACAAGAAGTTGGCTTGTTTGAAAAGCAAAAGAACAAGAAAAAAATGCGTTTCAAAAAGTATAAAATGTACAACTCACAATTAACGTCATCAACTTGTCTTCCAGCCCAATTGAATGTTATGTCAAGCATGTTACCCCTCGAGATATTACTTATTCATTTTTTTGATTTGATGTATTAAAAATAACATGCGTTATATAATTTTAAAAAAAATTATTTGTTTATAAAGCTTTGTGTACTTTGAGGGGCTTTAAGAGCAATTTTGTCTTTAATTATGTCTATCCATTTATTAATAACTCTAGACTTGCTAATGTCATTGTTTGTTATGTACAAAAATAGTACTCCCTCCGTCCCATTTTATGTGATACCGTTTGACTTGGCATGGTGTTTAAGAAAAAAGGAAAATATGTAATCTAAAATCATTCTTAGATATTTGTGTGGTTAAGAATCATTTCATTAAGGGTAAAAAGGAAATTCTAAAGATAAATTGTTTCCAATTAAAGTAAGGTGACATTCTTTTTTGGACGGACCAAAAAGAAAAGAATCGACATAAAATGGGACAGACGGAGTACTAAATAAGATGTATAACTAATACATGTACTAGTTATACATAGATTGATTGGAAACACTACAAACAAGGGACTGAACTAATACCATTATCGTTTTCTCCAATGTGTCCTAGCTACCAAACGTCCTCTAGTTAGAACATTGTTGCAATGCAGCAAGTCTTGTTGAGATACAGTTAAACCCCTTTAGAACATATAATATAATATAACATGCTAAGTTAGTTCTTAAAAAAAAAAAAAAACCTTGATCGTTACAGTGAAATGTTATTATAGAAGATATTAGTTATAAGGTGGTTAGTTTAATATCCCTTTTCCATCTCACATCCTTTTATCCTTCGTTTGTTAACTCCTTAGTCCAGAACAAAAATATTAACAGATAATCATGGGAAGAGATAAAGAGGGCTCTATGAAGAACATGGTCATTTTCAGCTCCTGTAATTTATTAAATAAGCTAGAACCCTGGAGTATCAACTTTCACAAGTATAAGTCCAGGATGATGAATATTTTTCGATTACAGGATAGCAACCCCGCGCTATTACTACCCTTAGTCTTGCCCCCCACAACTCTGTTTTCAGTCATAAAACTTCCAAAGGTACTACACATACATATGAACTCCTGTAATGAATGAATCTGATCCTTGTTTAAACAGAATCTTCATGCTGATTCAAATACAAGGAAAATCATTAATTGGGGTCAAACAATCAAGAATCGTATAGACATTGTATCTGTATGAATATATATGTACACTTCTAACAAAGTTTTCCTTTGAATTATATATACAAATGAAAATTACCCCGTGGTTTGTCCTCCTGGGGAAAAAGCGGAATATATAATTTGCAGAACGAATCAGATCATCAATGTATTTGAGAGTCCGCCCAATCAGTCAAAAGTTTGACAGATATATTTGAAATTTGGTCCTCTTGAACTCTTTTCAAAGTTAACTGGTAGTAGGCAGCATTGGATCCATACCAAGGCCAAATTCCCAGAAGCTGCCAGGTTCAACATGCTTTACTTTGCCAACATATCGAATGTGACGAAGCAGCCTGGCCAAATATGTGTTGTGGCATATAGTTGAACTGTCACAGACGACTGCTACATGCTTGCGTGCCCTTGTTATTGCAACATTCATTCGCCTGTTGTCTCCCAGAAAGCCAACGGCCCCCAAATTGTTTGATCGGACCTGGATATCATCAAGCAAAGTGATATAAGCATGCACTTATATATCCATACTCCCAATCGAGCATTCAAGCAGATATTACTGTTTTTTCACTAATTCTTGGAGGATATCACGATATTTCCTCTAGGAGACTTCAGATCCCTCAATTATTAACTTTGATTACTCAAAGGATCCTTATCAAGACAGATTAGAATGGAATGAAAGAGCCATCCACAGAAGCATGTCAAAATCTAACACATCAGTAAAGTGACAGCTTACCATGGATATAATCACAGCATCTGCTTCACGGCCTTGAAAACTATCAATAGTTGCAACCTCAACACCAGTAGCCATTGGAATCTCATCAATCCTGTCTCTAAGTAGTTGCACTTGAGCGACATAAGGAGACTGCACAGCAATGGCCGCAGGAGGAACACCTGCAGAACATAATAGATACTTCTTTAGCTAATCTATCCTGATTTATGATACATGAAGCAACAGTGGTAGAAAGTACATGCAAATTCCCCAAATGTAAATAAAAAGCTTTTCGTCATCTAACCCGTAAAGGATGCGTTCATAAGCTAAGTTGCTAGGATTCTTCACTTTTGGTGCCGCACCCGTGTCGACACGACATGGGTGTGGGATCCGTGTCCGATTTGGTCAACCGATTTCAGGTAATTTGACCAAAATCGATGGGGAAAGTTTGGACGGTTTTAATGATTTTTGTAATCAATACAAAAGCTAAGATGAAATTGAAGAAAATGGAATACCTTTTACATAGAAATTTCTGTCATGCCTTTTTCTTTAATCTCCTTTCAGGATTCTCTTCATGTTTTCCACATAATATCTCATAATTTAGGTTTTATCACTCTATTTTTAGATATTTTGATTACTTTTTTGGCGAATCCCCGCACCCGAACGCATACATGGATCCATATTCCCGAATCTTACAAATTAAACCAAGGATCCGACCTCTAGGTCTGTACCCGAGTCCGAGCAACTTAGTTCATAAGCTCATCCAAGTAATGTGGATGCATAATTATGAACGTGCTCAGAAGGGAAGTTTATGTTGGTTCGCTCAAGAGAAGATATCAGATGAGAAACTATCACGACGAGTGTCATATTGGAAGTGCAATAGTATTAATTAACCCTCATTAAAAAATAGTACTGATTAACTCTTATTCAGCTAAGCTTTGGAGGTGTCATATTTATCATCCATATAAACTAGTCAACTGAAACTTCCTGGTCTATGGCTTTACTGAAGACACTTCCTTCTAGCGAAGATATAGGAGGTGTAGACATTAAAGGAACAATCTCATAGGAAATTAAAAAGGAAAAACCATCTAAGCAAGGTGAAGGTTAAAGGTCTTCAGCTTCTCGAAGAACATGGTATTTGGCATGATGGATATTAAAGTGTCCTAGTTGAGTAGCTTTTTGTCAAACAGTACTTCCAGCAATATGAAAGAGGAGTTAAAATTGTTGGCTATATATTTCTCTAAAACCTTTTTTTAAGTGTAACTGTGGTAAAAGAATGGGATTCACGTACAAAGAAAAAAAAAATTAGTCATTGGCATTGGATTAGAGAGAAATGCGCAGTTCAAATTGAGATTTCATGAGCTTTTACTTTCAGCATACACTTGTTATAAGTTATAACCAGAGAATACAAAGTTGTCATCAGCCCATCACAGTAGTCCTGCTACCTCTCTATCTAAGCTAGGCATTCTGGTGGGTGGACAAGATACATGCAAGATATTTAATGATTGAATTCAATGAATGCAATATTTTGTCCAGTCATAGCTTGAGCCACAAATATACTCACATGGAAGTTTTATTTATGACTACTTTCAGGAACATTAAAGGATCTATCAATTATAACTTGCAGAGCAAACAAAAAGAAAAGAGCGCGTACCAGCATAAATTAAACTGAATACATGTTGAACAACGATTTCTGCTTCCCCTTCGTTGAAAAAGGACCCAGTGCCAGCAGGGTCCAGATGCTCTTCACAACCAACTGATAAGCTTCCGTAAGGCATTCTCGTATCAAGCAATAACAGTGGACACTGTGTAATCCATGTGGGCTGAATGCAAAATTTAGAAGAACTAAAATCATCAAAAGCTTTCTGTAACCATATACTTTAGTCAAACAATATGCTGAAGTGTCTAACAAGCAAATAACCCCGAGTAATGTTTTGAAGCAGTGCCAAGAACAATTAAATGCAGCACCTAGCACATGTTGAAGAAGGTAACTATACAAGAATGGATTCAACAGCAACTTTATTTCTAAGCATAGTACGCGTTACTTACAAAATCAATAAACAAGATGTTGAGGAGAGACATTCAAATTTATATGTATTAAGGAATATCCATAAAGACACTATGGTAGTTAGGAGTTTAGATCAAAATATCATTTAAAGGTTTAAATTTTAGAATAGGTGTTCATACAGTGCCATGACATTTAAGGGGTCAAGCCTTAAGTCTCAAGAGTCTGAACACATCGATCTCATACCTTGACAAAAGGAGAATCCACCAGAAGATGAGAAGCAACGATTGGAGATGATGTTAAAGATCCATCATACATTTCCTTTGAAGCCCAGCTAGCAATGGCGTCATTCATTCTGTACTGTGTTGTCAACTTTGTCGACAGCATCCCATCATGCAAAGTTGCTGCCCTCTCCAGTAGTGAAACTCCAAGACCACCTTCTAAGGCCTTCCTAGAAAGGATCACAGGAGCAAGCTGGAATTGATCTCCTGCAAGAATACAACGCTTTCCGAGCAATATTGGTATCCAAGATGATGGTTCAATTGCTTGGCCAGCTTCATCTATAATAACCAAATCAAATGCATCCAGCCGCCTAATTAGTGGATCAGCTGCCCCAATGTTTGTTGCAAGCACAACATGAGCAGTTGATAAGATTTCTTTCACAGTTTCCTTCTCTTTCTTCTTGATGGACTTTCCAAGCTGTTTCAGAAGCTGACGTATACCCGCAGCTAAAGAATCATCCTTAAGACAATATCTCAGGTCCCTTCTAAGATCTGATTTCTTCCTCTCAATTTCGGCTCGGAAATCAGACAGCCTGTTATTCACAATTTCAGCCAAAGATTTTGAAGCTACAGCAGGGGATATTCGGGCAGGATTTCCAACTCTAACAATGTTGATTCCAATATCAGACAACTTTTCAACCATGTTGTCCACAGCTGCATTTGTTGGTGCAGTTACAAGCACCCTCTCACCTTGTTTTACAGCAAGAGAAATCAATTCCTTCAGCAAACCAGTCTTCCCTGTGCCAGGAGGTCCTTGAATAATCATTATAGGTCGATTCTTGTTTAAGCCTAATGCAATTGCTTTTCTTTGGGAATCATCAAAAGATTTTCTATGCGTAGAATCAGGAAGTTCCACTTCAGCCCAATCTGCTATGTCATTCTCCTCGAGCCACTTAAGGTCTTCTTTGTCTCCAAAAAGTGTAGCTACCACCGCTACTGAAGGATTTTTCTTCCGAAACCCTTTCTTCTGAAGCATCATTAAGGCTTCACAATTGCGCTGCCAAAAGAAAAGGGTGAATAACATATTTTAAGATAGACTATGTTCTCCTCAAACCTAATGAGACCCCAGGAATTCTTTTAAAAAAAAGATTTGACCTTTTATTTCAGCATAACAAAATGTTCCAGTCTATCACCAACTTTGTAAAGCAGCAAGTGCTCTTAAACGTTGTTATATAAGACTACTCTTTCCCAGTATTGAACAATATTAAAAGAGGACTGTACTCATTGTAAAACATTCTGCAACGCCTATCAAAAAACTATTGCAAAAAACATATCAAAGATAAAGAGCCAAAGAAATAGTTTTCTTTATTTGTTTGAACTTAATTTTATCGTTATGTCAACTTCCACTGTTACTCCAGAAATTGTTCTTGTTAACTGAAGGAGTAAGCAAGTCACTTTCCCTCCTAAGAGAATACATCACAGGAAGTGCTATGGTGATAAAGGAAGATGTAAGAGTAATCAGAAGATAATGAAGAACTGCTCATTTACCAATGGTATTATACAACTTACAACAAATAATGATCATATGCAAAGGCCAGCAGGAAATACTTTCAAGACCCCAAGGGTCTGTAAAGCATAACTTTTAAGGATAAATCATGTACACAATACAATAACACATAAAATATAGAACCTTACACAATACAATAATCTATGCTAACTGGTTCTCACAGGTGTCTATTAAACCCCTTAATGAAGAGTAAAGGATTTAATGGATGGTCGATTGGGTGATACAGCAGCATGCCAAAACAAACTGAAGGAGGCAAATTCCTTAGATAAACTCTCTAATTTTCTACCAGAAAGCATAGCATGAATGGAAAATACTTGGATAATAGAGAGGAAGTATGAGAACAAGTGATGGAAGTGACAAAAAAAGAGAGAGAAATATCACGCTGTTAGAAAAGTAGTAGGAGCACAAGTGAAGAAAGAGAGAAAAGAACAAGGAATGCTGAAGGCATATTTGAACAATATGAAAACAAAAGATGCAACATGCAATGTTGATTCTAGAGTACCAATTATCACCAGTCATAGTGGCAAAAGTGATAGGTTTTTCAAAGTGGTACTGAACCTCGAAATGAAGTGCTGAGCTTCTAATAACAGCTTGCATACAGTGAGTTTGTTCAAAATAAAAAGGACATTACTTTAAAAAAGGTATGAACTCCGTTTTTTCGAAATCAGGCTTGAACCATGAAAATGAAGTATGCGCTTCTCCCAAAAAAAAAATTTAGACAATATAGTACCAGAGTCTCTCAGAAGAGGATCAAGGCATCAAGCTATAAACATGCATTATGACAGGTCAAGCGACATGCAAGAATAATATAATGGGAAAAAGATTCTTAACAACAACAACATACCCAATGGAGTCCCACAAGTGGGGTCTAGGGAGGGTAAAATGTACGCAGACCTTACCACTACCTCATAGAGATAGAGAGGTTGCTTCTGGAAAATCCTCGTCTTGGGAAAAAGATTCTTATCAAGAAAAATTCGGAAATTATAACACATCCAGAAAACAACTTAATTTAAATGGGTATGGAACAGAAAGCTAAACCTGAAGTTTATGCATCCAAAATCATAACAAAAAAATATTTCACATATTTTTCTCCAAAACATAGAGAATCACTGCTGTAGTGAGCATTTCCCTCCTAAGATCAATAAAGAAGAACACAGGGTACTTGGGATGGGCTTGGTAGACCCCTTATGGTTTTGCAACTAAATTAATTAGGTTAACCATATACTAAAACTTCGTTCTTCTGACATAATCAATTATTACTTTCAACATTCCACATATTCTTTTTAACTATAATTTCAACAAGAATTTCACCTGGCAGAATTGAAGGAAATATACCTCGTATGTGAGTGCATCAGCCAATCCTTGAATACGATCAATGCGAACATTTTTACCAAAGAGCTTGGAAAAGGTAGTATCTCCCTGAAGTGATTCAAGAGCCAAACTGATGCTACGTTCGTCCTCCCCTAGGTTGTGCACAAATCCTTGCATGCACGAAGTTGCGCCAGCGCCTCTGCTATCACATATTCTGACACAAACCATGTCTCCAGGTGAGAGGTTAGTCGGAGGCAATTTGTGATTTCCCTCCAATTTGAACAACACTAAATGCATTCCACCTAGTCCTGTTTGTTGTAAAGCAAAAACATGTTCAAATTCAATGGAGGAAATAAATACCGGCAAACATCCATGTTGCAAAAGAAAGTTATATCACCTGTAGATGTGCTAACTGCTGTCAGATTGCAGATAGTATCACAGAGTTCCTGCTCAGGCTGCGCATGGCTAACCAAGTATTCAAATGGCTTCTGAGCCTCAGAACCAACATCCGGTGCAGGGACAGCATTCAACTCCTCCTGAGTGAACTCCAATTCAGCATCCCTTTCGATATGAAGCAAATCTGACATCTGATTGGTGAATTCATCAATCCTACCCTGAATGGCTTTTGCTTTCTCAAGGTCCATTCCCATTACACCAGGAACAAATTTTGGTTGAGAAGTCTTTCTTGCAATGGCTTTATGCTGAGCTGCAAGGAAACAGTGTCAGAGAAAACCAAACTGACCAATCCTAGAACCCATCTGCAGAGGTTTAAAAACTCTTTTCTCAATCTATATGGAAGTGTGAAACTCTTATCTACCTTGATGTCCTAAAATATTAAACATCATTCTATTAATAATATTGCTTTCTCAATCCATATGAAACACTTATCTACCTTGATGTCCTAAAATATTGGGCACCATTCTATTTACAACAAGAGCTAATTTCAAATATATAAAATAAACTAAACAGCTTTCAACAAATATAGCCATATTTTATTTACAAAAAAATAGCCAAAAATCATAGAAAATATACATTATTATACACTCAAAAATTGAATATAGCTTGATATAAATGAAATATATACTGACTATACATGATAGTGAATGGCCATTTTTTGGGTAATTACTTTGGCTGAATTACCATCTACTATAATTATCCCTAATAATATTGCTCTCTCAATCTGTATGAAACTCTTATCTACCTTGATGTCCTAAAATATCGGAAACCATTCTTTATACAAGTTTCAAGTATCCAATACCCCCTCCAATCCATTTTACATTAACCTCTTTGCTTTTAGTCTATTTCAAGAAGATTGCCACTTTTCTATATTTGGTATGTGATTTTTATGAGTCATTTAACCCTTAATGAACTGCTCTTACAGGATTGACATAACATGACATAATTCAAACACAATCTATAGGACTGTTACAAATATGTTACGTGTCAAAAGTCTTTCTTTTGCTTCAGAAACTCTATGTCGATACATATATCATCGTAAAAAACGTATAAAATGAAACAGAAAGAGCAGGTTTTTTATATCAGATTACTATCCAATGATTGATCTTTTTCCTTTTACTACTATATACTTATATCCAATGATGACCTTTCAAACAAATGTGTCATATAAAATGGAATGTAATTTCCAGCGGTGTCACCTGAACTGGCTAGATCCTTGAGCAACTTCCATGATTCAGTCTCACGCCAATCTTGGATCGATGACTTGCGCTGAAGGTCCTGAAGAACGTTCCTGAGCTCGCGCTGGAAGTTGTCGAAGAGGGTAGGATAATGAGTGCAAGCCTTCAAGCAAATAGCTTCAAGACCAAGAGGCATAGGTACAGCATTAAGATAAGGCTGAGCTTGAATAACAAAAGTCAATCCTGGTTCCATTCTTTGTTTGAGCTCAGCAAACTCTCCCTGCATCTCTGCTGTAACAAAATCTGAAGCCATAGCTCTCATCCCTTGAGATAACCACCTAACTACACACTTACCCAAATCTTTACGCCCCAAAGGGTCACCATTCTGATTCAGTGATCTCACGTCCACCGGCCCACTATCCTGTTTACACTCTTGCTGCTGATTTTTCCTCTTCACTTTCCCTGATGGCCCTTTTGTTGAAACTGCAGGGATCTCACTAATTTTAACATTCTTGCTGGAAGCACCATTGGTTCCAGCAATCTTGGGTTTTCTTCTCCGGGTAGTGACAGCCTTTGTGCCACCGCTACTACTTGCAGTTGCTCGACTGGTAGACTTGAGAGAAATAGAATCAAGAAAGCTCCGATTCTTGGGGTTGGACAGATTAACAGAGCCAATGAAAGAAGAAAGATTGGATCTTTTTTGAAGGAAACGGAGACTGAGGCAGCTTGGAGCCAAAGTGGAGATGCTGCCACAGAAATTGCAAGAAGCATCCATTTTTAACAGCTTCACTTGCATCCTGAATACAGAGTACTAGGAAACTGTATCAGGGTGCCATTGAAATCAAGATTCCTAATAAATAACCTTTTACAGTGTGATATGAGGTGAGGGATGGAGGCAGTTAATACTATATAAACAAGAAACTGAGAATGAAGTGGAGATTTTTAGGGCAATTTTGTAAGTCATTATCAGAAAAAGGGGTCCCAAGAGAGGGAGATCAGAGTCTGAACACGTCTTCCTATTGGGTATTTAGGATTCTTTATGAGTTGTGTGTTGATCCAACGTGTTCATTTTCTGTCCTCACTATTTTAGCCTATGGAAAACGCTCTGAGAATATGGAGAGACGGCGATTCCTCTTTGGAACTTTCTTCTTTATAATAACCAGCCACATCTTGATTTTTCCTCCAAATATATTCAAAAATAGACAACCTTTGAGCTGCTTGTTTGGTTGGTGTTTTACAAAAATTAATTATTCTGAAATTCACCCTAAACATTTTGTTTGGTTGGTGTCAATTTGGTATCAAATTCGGGACCGTTTGATTGCTAGTTAGATTTATGCTGGTATTAATTACGTAAATTTATCATAGTAATTATTATCGATAGAAGAAACTCCCTAAAAAATAAAGTTATTATTTTCAGAATATACATTGTACATCTCTAATATGAAATTTTACTTGTTTTTATTATAGTCGTGCTTTACTTTCAATCAAATTATTTTCAGCATTTTTTTCAACCAGTATGAGAATTTTGTCCTATATTGTTTCATTTAACTTTATTACATATATAATGTATATTTTATGTACTAACGTTATTTGGCGATGCAATTTTTTATGATGCAAATTGTACTCGTGATAACAAATGTTTCGTAAGATGTCTTCTCATCAGCGACAGTTGGTGAGACCTCTTCCCTTTTGGAGGACTCTAGTTTAATCAGATCAGTTTATCTGTTTTATAGTCAGGTAATCATGAGCCTTCTGCAAGAAGCCAGGAACCCATTTTTAATTAGTAGAGGCTCTATAATTAGTCAAAGTTAGTGAGTTAGTTCAATCTATTTGATATGATGTTTTAAACATTAATACTATTTATTTTAAAAGTTGTTTTAAACTTTCGCATGAGCTTTACTTAAATATTTTAAGGCTCACTTTTATGAAGCTTTCATGTATATTTAGTCTTCCATTCAGTAGTCAGTTGGGCCAAGGGTTTGTTTGAGACCAACAATGATTTTTGAGTATTAACTATCTTCGGAGTGTAGGCTCGTGATGTGCCAGTAGACTCCAGTTTTATGGAATCATACCGGATCATTTGGTAGAGCATATTAGAAAATATGATATTAGCTTTGTGTATTAATAGTATCTTATTTGGTACACTTTTTCAACTTTTATATAATTAATGCTTGTTCTATTATGTATTAAAAAGTATATTACTAATACAAGAAAATCTATAATATTAATAATACAAGGAGATTTAATGCTTGCATTAACATGACTAAGGATTCAATTGCCTCTCAAAATCTTTCTTACATCTTTTTCACCATATTAATGGAGGATATTTTTATAAATTAATATTTTTTAAAAAAAATAATATAGTACATGTTATTTCTAATATATCAAATCAAACAATGCATGAAAAATAATGCAAATATTATTAATACACTCTATGTAACATTATTTTTCCACACCCTATCAAATAACCCTTGAATATATTATTATTGTTATTGCTGACTTATTATATATAATATCAGAGTCAACCTGAATTTACTCAACCCTAATACAACTATAAAACATCTAATAGAATACTAAATACTCACATGTTCTAGGAAAGTAGGGTGAGCATAAACTATTTCTTACCAAAATACTTTTTCAAAATAATATTTACCATCTATTTTATTATTAAATCAATGTAGAGAAGTTGTACCTCACATTTTCAAGAGACCCTTTTGATTCTTGAAGTCAAACTAATTAAAAGAGCACCACAAATGAGTGGCCAATTGGATGCTATGTAGTGGTTAGTATTTTACTTTTTTTCTTGCTGGTATACGTGGCTCCTCCACACTCCAAATAATTACAAGTCAATATTATTTTGGTATAATAATACTAAAAATGAAACATTACTTGTCATTTTGTTGAATAAAAATCTTCTTTAGGTACAAGTATTCAAAAGGGCATATCAACATCACAGATTTACCAAGTGTCTCTTGGGCAGCACAAGTTCCCAATGGAGAAGATTAATTCAATTTGAATATTAAATAATACTTTGAACATTTAAATTATTAAATTAATCTAGTTTACTTTGATTTCAAATAATAGTGAAGTTAACTTTCATGAAGTGAAAAGTGACTGATAAAAGTGGACGAAAGTAGTAGTAAAACAAGTTTTGATTTTTCTAATAAAGCCTTAAGCGAATTATCGACCAATGAAATTCAATTTTTATTAAAGAAAAATTATGCGAATAAGCAAATATATGATAATTAATTAGCTAACATAGTTATAGTTTGTATTAATTACGGCTCGCGACAAACATCTAGATATAATTACAGTTTGAGTTTTGTATAACTGGC
>JAABOM020000075.1:21371374-21383006 GCA_011800125.2 Solanum clarkiae
AGTAATTTCTCTCCTTTGATATAGTGAGAGTGTATATATATTGATGGTATCGAATATTTTTTCTGAAGTATTGATTCAGTTGTTATCCTATATGTGCCTAACTCGTGATAAAAATATTGTTTATAATTTTATTTGTTTTTTTTTTTCTCAAATTAGGGGTAGGGAAAGGAGAAATGGGGAGGGAGATTACAATGTGGGAAATTGAACCCTCACCAACAACGTGGGAATTCATATAGTCAACCAACTGAGCTCCTAAGATTCTCCTTATAATTTTATTTGTTAGAGTCTATTAAATCATATTCAAGTTGCGTCTATCGACCATTTGACCACATACCTAAGTGCTTTAAATAAACCTTCACTCATTTTTTAAGAATATTTCACATTAACATTAGTTTATTCCATATACTTATGTGCCATAACAATATAATATAATTTAACTTGTTAAATATAAGATTATTTATCATTTACCCTAAATTTAATTTCGTATATATTTTCTATCTTTTATTAATTAAAAATTTGTTTGATTATCGATTTATCTTTATTTTTTAAGAAGTGAATGAACATAAAGCAAACCAATAAAACGTTTAGATTTTTTAAAATTCCTAAAGTAGAGTTTTTTTCTGGTCAATTTGGAGGGATGAATTCCAATTGTACTTAAATTGACATATGAGAAGAATATTGAACAAATTACACTAAAGTTGACAAATGACAAGTTGAACAAATTATATTCATACGTGACTAAATTTGACGATTGCAATACCTACCATAGAATATCTAGTACAGCTCTTCACCGCGTGGGCATATTCATACACATTTACATATTTTTACGGTCAATAGGTGAGAGTTCAGGTAGCCAACCAACTGAGCTATAAGATTTTTCAAATTTATTTATTTGTCTTACTTTGTTTTTAATTTGATATAAAAATTTTTATTTCTTTTTTGTTAGCTTTTTACTTGATATATTTACAATCACAAGATTGATTAAAGAACATTTTAATACATTGTATATATCTTTAATTCAAGACAATAAAATTCAAAAGTCTTCTTCATTTTCTTTCCTGTCAAGTTAAAATCAGACAAACAAATTAAAGTAAAAGAAATGTTATATAAGTCTGTATTGCTTTGATATGAATTCATTTTTGATAGGGAACATTTACCCTCAAAGTGAGATTTTAGTGTAAATCTATATTCATCAAACTCGAATAAAATAAATATCAAACACTAGGCGAAATTTTTCAAAAAATGCACACATTACTTTGGTACAAAATTGTTTCTGATAGGAAATAATTTACCCCTCAAAGTGAGACTATGATATAAATTTAATTAGTTGAACCTTAATATGAACGTCAAATATCATATGATTTTTTTTTTTTTAAAAAGAACGCTCTTCTTAAAATAATAATAACCAAAAAAAGCTTTCTATTCGATTCTATTACATGCATCGTAACAAAATTTCAAATTGGAGAGCGACCAAAATACAATTTAAATCAAAAGTAGAGATTCCCAAATCTTTTTCTTATTATAAATTTATTTGATCAAGAATTATCAAGAGAGCTCTATGTGCCCCTTTTTACCCTTTTGCTAGTCTCAAGGCACCCTTTGAACAAATCAATTTATTAAAATATTGCATGTCGTTCATCTTTTTATTCTCATTTATAATTTATTTATATTTATAACAAAAAAGCAAATATATTTTCTACTATTTCTGTTTTGTATTATGCTTATCCGCATTTGTGCTTTAAACAAAAGCTAATTTATTTTATTATCTATTCCATTAAAAATAATTGCCATGTTTTCTTTTGATTGCTTTTCAAATAATCACACTTTACAGCGTAGCTAAGTATCTAATTTATTCCAAATTACTAATTTAGGTACAGTTAGCTATGCATGTTGTCTTCTTGCTTATGTTACACTTTATTTATATGAAGCCACTAACTTTTTTCTATTGCCATGCATGTCGTCTTATGCTTTTAATTCCCATTTCCCATTTACGTACACTTTTAATTGATGCTAACTACTACTGACACTACTAAAAACAAATCGAAAATCGAATAGAATAAACGAGGATATTATGTGATATTTAGTCCATCTCAAAAAAAAAAGAAGAATCACTTCATTATAATTAAAAATAATTTTAACTTTAAAGTTTTTCTTCTGCCTTTAAAAGAAATGATTCTCATGTATACAAATATCTAAGAATCATTTTAGATCACAACTTTCATTTTTTTTTCCTTAAACACCATATCAAGTCAAAAGGTGCAGTGGCTGATCTATAATTTTCATTTAGAGGGTTCAAAAAATAAAAAAATAAATATGTGAACTTGAGGGCAAAATACAAAAATTACTACTATTTGTAGTCTAAGTTGGACAGTCTGATACCACTAGATTATCTCTCTTTTTTAATTTAAGTGATTCAAAATTAATATATATATATATATATAAAAATATAGAATAAGTTAATAGTTTATTGAGGGGGTTTGGGTGAACCGGCCCGTTGGCACCTGTGTAGGTACTCCCATAAAGGAGGGTGACATAAAATAAGACTAGAAAATATTAAAATAAAAAATTGCCAGGAATTGATGAATCATAAAATCGATGGAGTACTGCCTCAATTATTTATACATAAAATAAAAAATAAATTATACAGTAGCAACTTGGAAATCGAATCAAAATATTTAACATGATATTTCTTCCGTATCAAATTAATTGAATTTTTAAGGCTTTTTTCAAGGTTCAAAATAGTTAAATTTTTCAAAGTTCAATATGAATGTTTAAAACTTTTTTCATGTTTGCGCTTAACTTTTACATTTTCTAGGAAATAAATTACACTATATATTTATGATTTTACAAAGGACAATAACGGAAAGTGTGGTGTAAAGTTTATATTTGAATATTTTTCTTAATATGTGTGCATTACCTCACACATTTAATTAATATAAAAGAAAGGGAGTACTGGATAATTCTACTGTTACACTACCCATGTTTTTTGATGAAATGCTTTAATTGCTTTTATTATACCCTTTAGTTACCATTTTATACCATATAACAACTGACGGACGGTACATCGATTTTTGTAAAAATTAAGAAATCGAGATACCATCGGTTTTAGTATTTTGAAAAAAAATTATAAAAAAAATAGCTACAATAAGCATGAAATTAATTAGCGTCTGACTATAGTTGACTTTCAAAAACAATAAAGAGGACGGAAGTATTGGTTGCTTTAAGAAAGGTAAAAATTATTGATAAAAAACCGAGTCCGTTGGTTTTTTGTGTGCTTTTAATTAGTAAAAGTCATGATTTTTTTTCTTTATTTATTATCATGTTGTCTATTACTAAGAAATAAGAGGAACCTAGAGAGAAAGGGAAATAAATTTTAGTATTATTTCTCGCATTGAATCAAAATATTTAGGATAAAATATCATAATTTATAAAACTAATGTGCAATGAAACAAGATATGTATATCATTTTCCTTATAAATCCTACTTAAAAGGAAAATAAATTAATATAGATTATAAATTTAGATTGTTTTTCTATAAAATGTGTATAAAGTAAAAATAGATAAATATTCTATCATTAGTGCAGATACTATACTGAAATAGAAGACAAGTAATTACATTCTTTTCTCAAGAGATTCAATCTCGGATGGAATCAAAGATTCACTATTTTTTGGCTTTGGGGTATGATGGAATAAAGCAAAATGACTCTTTAAATTGTTTGCGCTTCTTTCAATTGTGAAGTAGCATTTAGTCAATGCAACTTTCGACGCTCATCATGGGTCATCTGGAAATAGTCGCGCTATGTTTTTAAACATAGGGGTCATGCTGCGTACATCCGACCTCCCCTTACCCCACAATGGGCGGGAGCCTTTGAGGCACTGAGGTAATGTTGTTGTTGTTGTTATCTAGAGAGATTCAAGAAATTAACTATGATACAAAATTATTAAGTATTAAATCAGATATACAAAATAAAATCGTGGACATGCAATAATAATGGTGCTTCTATTTTTTTTGTTTATTATATTACATTTTTGAAAGTCAATTTGAGTAATTTTCAAACATAAATTAAATTATATTAATTTGATATTTTGAAATAAAAATTTAGATATCCCAAAAACTATAAAATTAGATACTATTAGTATAAATTATAATTTTTTAGAAAATCAATATGATAAAATATAATACATCTTAGTCAAAATTAAATTTGTTTGACTCTTACAAAGGTTAATGCTATGTAGCCTTCTTGCATTTCTATATATAGACGCCCAACGTAAATGATATCTCACACACTCAGTTCCTAAAATCCTCTCTATAATTAGTCTTCCTTGTTTTATTGTTCTCTCGACGTTAAGAATTCTCCGTGAGTTCGATTTTTTCAAAAAAGTGCAAAAATATTCCTTCTTCTGGTATAAGCAGCCATGTCTGAATCACTACTAGCTGGAGAGAGGTTCCGCATTGGCTACGCTCTTGCACCTCGTAGCGTAAGCAGCTTTATCCAAGATTCTCTCCTCGTTCACGCCAAACAACGAGGCGTTGATCTCATCCCAATCGATCTCGATAAGCCATTGGTAGAACAGGGTCCTTTCGACGCTGTTTTCCACAAGCTCTACGATGGAGAATGGAAAAAGCAGTTGGAAGAATTCTCACTTGAAAATCCGACTGCAATTATCGTCGACCCGATTGAATTCATCGAGAAGCTTCACAATCGGGTCTCGATGCTCGACGCAGTCAGTCAATTGAAAATCGAGAATCTAGAAACTCCACTGCAGGCTTTCGTCGATTCCAACGAGAGCCTGCAGGATGCAATCGCTAATCAGGGGATGAAATTTCCCCTGATTGCCAAGGCGTTGATGGCCAATTCGACAGCAGACGCTCACCAGATGCATCTAGTGTCGAACGAACAAGGATTAAACGGAATTAAAACCCCAATCGTGTTACAGGAATTTGTAAACCACGGGGGAGTCATTTTCAAGGTTTATGTAGCAGGGGATCACGTGAGATGCGTGAAAAGGAAGTCGTTACCCGATATAACCGAAGAGAAATTGGGAAATATTTCAGAGAACTTAATTCCATTTTCGTTGATTTCATACTTTGCTGATAACGAACAGAGTGATGAGAGTTTAGCGAAGCTGATGGAGGCAGCGGTGGTGCCTCCATCGAGCTTCGTAGAGGAAGTTTCAAAGCAATTACGACATGCTTTGAAGCTTCATCTGTTTAATTTTGACATGATAAGAGATGGAAATCGGTATCTAATTATTGATATCAATTATTTCCCTGGCTATGCTAAGGTGCCTGAATATGAACTTATGCTAACTCCATTTTTTCTTGATATAGCACACCAGAAGCATAGCAAAGAGAATGGTAAGATTGGTAATTTTGACCAAGTGGAGAATAATAAGACTTAACAATGAATGATATTCAACCATGTTGATTATGTTAATTTGATTTGTATCCATTGAGATTGTTCATCTTTTTACTGTTTGATTTGCATTTAATGTTAACATTTGGGACTGTTGATGATATTCAAATGTTTGAATAAATCGCCTGATTCTTTAATTAAGAAGCGAAAGATGTAAATTAGGTTGAGTAATAGCGTCATGATTAACAGCTAAACTAAAAAGTCCAAAATTTTAATCTCAATCCAATAGCGTTCGGGAAGAAGAACTAATTCATTTAGTTAAGCCTCAAAGTTATTTCAAAAGTGATTATCCTAAAAGTTTTACTTTCTGTTTTATTTTAGTTATCACGATAAGATTTGGTATAATTTTAAGAAAAATTTAGAGGTTGTTTGGATTGGCTTATTATAAATGTTTTTAAGTCAAAATAACTTTTAAAACTTTTGGAGTGTTTGTATAAATTAAAAAAAATGCTTATAAACACTTATTTACAAGTCAAAATAACTAAAATAAGTTAAAAATCATAAGTTAGTAATCCTAGCTTATTGTTTTTGACTTAATACAATTTGACTTAAATGGGTGGTAACTTTTGAAAATTATAGTAATAGAGTTTTTTCACATTTAATAATGACTTAGCGTTAGAGTTGGAGAAAATGATTAATTATTTCTTGATTGTTTAAATTGACAACTAATTTGAAAATAAATATTGAATAAAAAGGAACTGAGAGAGTATTGAGTAAAAATAACACTACAATATCAAAATAAGTAATTTTACAAATTTATTTAAATTAAATATAAAATAAACTCACCCTGAAATTAATCATAAAATAAATCATCCTTTATCCAGGTACCAAACGAGCCCTTAGAGTTTTTCTTTTTTCAATCTTGTAAAACTAAATTTGTGAAAAGTGATAGCTCAAGATGATATTCGATGTTGAACAATTGCATTGTAATGTTCAATACAAGTAGGGGAATTTATTCATTACACAAAGCTAAAAAGCATGAAAACTGCATAAACAATGGACCATAGAATACTTGTTCGAGCGCTTGAAGTTGTGAAATACCAAAAAATTATTTTGATTTTTTTTTATGTGTTTTGACTGGATACTAAGTGCTTTTTTTAAAAAAAAAAAAATACTAAAAGGGAATATTTTTTAAAATTATGATTTTAAACTAATAAAATTTAAGTGCACGAAAATACCTCTTAAATTTTATAATCTTAAGCACATGGTAGAAATCAAAATCTTACTTGATTTAAAATAAAACTTTATAAGACAGGTTAAATCAATCTTAAAGTTTAAAGATCCATCAATGATTTCTTGAAATTGCTTTATCCAAAATCCTAACTCACACCTGTAAGAAGAGTACACATTCATTCGAAGTAACATCTTCAAATTTCATAACTTCACGGCATATTCATAAGGAATTCAATGCATGAAATATGCCTTAATATTAATTTGTCAAAGTCGTCATCCAAGCGATCAAATACATCACAAGGAGGTCCCATCATATTGCATTCAAGACATATGCTATATAACAATCTTCAAATTACGAAAAAAATATAGAGAAAAAAAAAATCAAGGAAATAATTGTACTCATAAATATTCATTAATAAATTCTTCCATTTCATCATATTTTATTGTTGATTGTAATTTATTTTTCACTTTAAACTTTATGATAAATACACATACGTAATATTATAAATCAAAGACTTAATTAGTACAAAAATGACATTTATAAAATGATAGCTCAAGAATGATATTCGATTTGTACATTTACATTCTTAGATACCTTGTAGGTGTAATATTCAATACAAATAGGACATTTATTCGTTACACACAGCTAAAGCATGAAAACTATGTAAACAATGAAATGACTAATAAAAATACCTATTTGACGGTTTATATAAACTTACTTAATTCTTTTTTTTCTCTTTTCTCTTGAAATGTCAATGGAAAAATTGATAGTTCAAGCGTGTGTACGGTGCAGGCGAAAATATTTTTTAATTTTAGTTGCTTTAAATTTTTTTAAAAATATTCTTTTAAGAACATATCGAACACTCTCCAAGAGAAATATGTGTATATATGTTCGATGTTGAATTAAAATATTCATTACAAACAAAGTAGGAGAATTTATTTATTCGTTACATAAAGCTATCATGAAACCTACTTCAATGATATATATAAAACGCATGAGGCTTTGATTAAAAATGTCAAACTAATACGATTATATATATATATATATATCGGAAGTGATCTTAGAAATCAATCGAGTTCCGATAAAAAATCTATATGTGTGTGTGTGTTCAAACATAAAGTGAAATGGACGGCTTAAATAAACTTATAGAAATAACTATATTTTATGGGTTATAATATTTATCTAGCTACATTTATTATAATTATCTTTAATAGCTACAAGTTATAAGAAAAAATTACAAAAGTACGACAATTAATTTAGCATTTTAAAATTAGTTTATGCTATATATATATGTTATTAAAGAAAGTTTATAACCGTTTTTTTTAAATAGTAACAACAAATTACATTAATGATTATCCCAATTTGAATTGTCAAACTTCCCTTAATTATCAATCTTCACAGCTTATTCATGTTCACTGTGTTACACAAAATGTATACAGAATATTGATTTTCTCTTCCAAATGTTTTGGCTCTTCTTTTCTCTTGACGGATTTTTCCCTTTGCTCATGAGTGATTATGTTCAATAGTACGGGATCGTTGTTGTACCTTGTACGTGTCTTCATCTCCATTGCAGCAACGGAAGCTGGAATAATGACTTGTTGTTGAGTTATACACAAGTCAAAGGATGGTACATCATCCAAAAGTTTATCAAACTAGCTTGTACCTCTTGTAACCCTACTTGGAGTGCTAATTTCATCTATTGTAAAAATTGTGAAAGGAAAATTTGATGCACGAGCCCTAACTGATGAAGAAAAGAAAAAATATAAAACTAAACCTTCACTATTAATTAGTGATCTATAAGATACCTTGTTGCTGAATACGAATCACACTTTCAATTCCTAAAATCATTAAAAAAATCGTGATATTAATAAAAAAATCAAATAAAACCACCCAAAAAAAGGGAAGAAAAATCATTGTAAAGATACAATTTTTTTTAAAATGGAATATTGTTTTTCGGAAGATATCCACCAACTAATCTCAAAAAAAAGCTCTTCGAAAGAAATTCTTTGAATGTTGTTGACTTTGAATGTGAATCTTTGAAAGAAATGTTATTCATAAATTATGAAAGAGAAAGGGGCTTCAATTTTGAAATACTTCATACATTTTACCCCTTTTTTTTTTTAAATTGGAATAGCGTGTATCTTTCCTAGTTTGCATAGGTATTGATGTGTATAATCCTTAAGATGGTAATTGTCTTGTATCGTATCTTTGTTAATTGATACATCATATTTTGATATTAAATATATATTTATATTATATAATAATAAATCAAAAAAAAAAAAAGTCATCATAATGAATAAATATTGTTAAATGTTTGCTATACCATGTAGAAGGGTAACGGTTTAGACACATGCACTTCAGTTCAAACAAAAGGAAAGGAAATTGGGCCTTTACTGGATATTGGGCCTCGTATTCTTGCTGGACTCTCATATACAGTTGCAGATCAAGCCCAATCTGTCTCTACGTATTTCTACAGAATAAGTTGTCTCAACAGTCCATAGGTTTCTTTTGTTTGTTGTTAGGTTATCTCATCCTGGTTAAGAAATTTGGACTATTGTGTTCTTATATAGTATAGGGATTGCTAGTTTTTGTGCTCGATTACTATATATAGTTTTTCTCTAATTATCATATTAGATGTAGGTACATGATCTCGCATCTTATTTTACTACATGTTGAGCTTACCAATGATTTTTGACTTTGAAAAAATATGCAAATTAAGTAACCACTTTTTAATTGAATGTTATTAAGGACATTTTTTATATAATCAATCATTTTATTAAGACCGAGTCAAGAATTAGGTAAAATTTAGAATGGGTCGGATCTTAAATAAATCCAAAAAGGAATAGTAAAATATTAGTTTTTATACATAATTAGAGCTTACCCATCATTAAATATAGGAAAAATTATGTAGATCAGTAAAAACATACACTAATTAATTAGCTAACATAGTTATACTTTGAAATAGTTACGGCTTGCGACTAACATTTTTATACAATTACAGTTTGAGTTTGTATAGCAAACTATACCAAATATACAAACACTGCGAATTCTATAACAATTATATAAATATTGTGCACGAATTGTATAGCAAAAATATATAATGCTATACAAATATTGTCAATTATATAGCGAATTATACAAATATCGTGAGCAAATTGCTATAGCAAAATATACAAATGCTATACAAAAAACTGTGAATTGTATGAAGAATTATGCAAACGTCATGAGCGAATTGTTATAGCGAAATATACAAATGCTATACAAAAAATTGCGAATTTTATAGAAATTATACAAATGTTATACAAAAACTGCGAATTGTATAGCGAAGTATACGAATGTTGTGTGTGAATGGTATAGCAAAATATACGAACACTGGTATAGCTATAGTTACGAAATATAATTACGCAAATTATAACCATAGAGTATCATTAAAATATTTTTAAATGACTATATGCAAAAATTCCTGTTAAATATATAGATATACTAAAAATTGTATTTTCAACTAAAATGATCATGAAAATCAACAATATTACAAAAAAGTTATATGATTAGTGAAAAAAAAAAGGTTGATGACTTTTGAAAAACAAAGAAAGTTGAGGGTAAGATTGACAAAATGGTTTGGAAAAGGAAGTCATCATTCGACCCATTACATAAGGTTTGGATAATCCATTTTTTAAAAAGTGGCTCTCCGCAGCACTTAGAGTTTGGGAGAGTATATGTAAGTTTTTACTTTTACATATTCATGGTTAGAAGATTGTAAATTTTTTTTTCATATTAAATCATTTGTCATTTTACAATAATAGTTTTAGTACGAGAAATTATCATTTTAATTGATTAAATGTAATTATAGGCACCTTCGGTTAAATATAATTTGAAAATTCAACAATTTTTCAATGAAATCTTCCCTTATCTTAGTTTTAAGTTCATCGATTTCTTCATTATCTAATATTGAAATAATAATTTTTTTAATCTTTGAAATCAATCTTTAAATCAGTCCTCTTGAACTATATACAAGTGTACAAAATTCTCCTTTTATTTAAGATATGTAAAAAATTCAATATTATGATCCGACTAAAATTTCTTAAAATTGATGCCATCTACTTTTTCTTACGAAATAATAAATTAGTGAAGAATCTAATAAATTTTTGTTCAATCAAAATAAGATATGATATTATTACTCCTTTGATTATCATCGTAACCCACTGCTTCCTCTTTTGCAAATTCGCCAACCCCATCCTATGGCTTATGCAAATCCCTCAACCTTACCCAACCACACCTCTTCTTTATCTTAATAATCTTCTTTTCTATCTTTTTTTTACCTGTAAACTTTTTTGAAAAAATTATTAATAAAAATTAGATAAAATCATTAAATTTTATTATATTAAAATTGAGATTTTTGACAAACTTTATAAATTTTTAGAATAGATAATAATCATTTTTTTCAATTGTCAATATAGTATTTTTTGTAATGATTCCTAAGGTATAAATAGATATATATAAATTATTATATGTTACAAAATATCACAAATGTTTATATCTTATATAAGTTTTTATTGATTATAATTTTGACTTGTTTTCAATCAAATCAATTGTTATATAAACTATCAAAATATTCTAGAATTAGTAAAAATACTAAAAAAATAAAATTAAGATATCACCTGATTGAGTTTATCAAGTAGAGTATCATTTTACTCGTAAATATTTCGTATTACATTTAATTACAAAAAGGTCTAAACCATGGTGATTGTTACGCTTTAGAAGGCATTCAAAGTTATGATTGTGTCTTTTAAATTTAATTATCCGATAATCTAATTACCTTAAGTTTGAAAGGTCTAAGAGATACCTCAAAGAATTGTAGACAGATTTACAAAAGGAATTTAAAATATTATTAATTGAAGTTGAAGTTAATTAGACAAAAAGTAGAAAGTAACAACAAATTTAATTGACAATTTCTTTTTAAAAAAATGTTGACACCCAATTTTTACCCGCCATGGTGTCAATTTAATTGTCGGGGATTAATTTTATTTTTTAACGTTTTTGAG
>JAABOM020000075.1:21383106-21396140 GCA_011800125.2 Solanum clarkiae
TAAATTGATTCTCGATTTTCGAACAAATTTTCAAAAAATTTTATTTTAAAAGAGTCGGTCATTTTTCGAGATAACAAAAAATATGTTCATAATAATTGATAAAAGATTAACAATAAACTATTAAAAAAATTCACTTAATACTAATAATAAACACATAATTATTTATATTTATATATATTACATTGAATAATTTTGAGACCTTATTTTTTGGGGATCTAAAATGGCTTTAGGATTGAGCAGGCCTGTATCAAAACTAGTTTGATTCATTGTATTATTAATACAATTACTTGATACATCTCTAATAAAATTTTTTTGAACAATTATGCTAAAATAAGAAGAAAAATTTCATCAGGAGTACTATCGTCAAATGAATATTGAATACTATAATACATGATGCAAATTTAATCAGAACTTTAATGTGAACTCTGAACACTAAATGAAAAACTATGTATATAAAAAATGAGTGAAGTAAATGTAAAATTGAGAGACCTAGAATTATATTCATTAAATAATGATCAGTATAAACTAAAGCTTGGTTAGAGGGATATGCTACGATAGATATATGAAAAAAAATTGGAACCTGTCACCGACCACTTCATCGATAACATGATCACGTGGCTTCTCTTCCCGGGAAATGCCATCAACAAATTAAACATACATAAATAAATAGTACTTAATTAATTATTATAAACAGCAGCACTGAGGAAGCTGCTACGGTTAATTGGTTATGGCCATTATTTCCTCTCCACTCCGTTTTAATTTATTTATTTTATTTTTACTTATAAATTGCATTCAAATTTGATAAGATCGATCTCATTGATTGTAGATCGATGTGTGATCATCAAAGGTGAAGTAACTTTTTAGATGCTTCGTGCTCTCTCGCTTGAAAGGGACTCTTGGATCTATGATATTGAAAGAGGGAATTTCTTAAAATAAAAGATCGATGTATGATCATCAAAGGTGATGTAACTTTTCAGATGCTCCGTCCTCTCTCGCTTGAAAGGGACTCTTGGATCTATGATATTGAAAGAGGGTATTTCTTAAAATAAAATTCTTACAACAATAAAAATGACATCTAACTTTTTCGTAGATCTATATATTTGTGTTTAAAAAAATTAAAACACAGGTGATAATTAAGTTAGTTTTTCTAACCGTACATTTTTCCCTCCAAGCTAAGCTAATTACTTAAATTGTCCCAGTATTATGACTGACTTTACCTTGTTTAATTAATTGATTATGTGTGTGTCGTTATTAGATTTGGTTTAATAAAACTTAGATTGTGTCGGTACGTAAAGTTATAAATGTAGTTTGGTCGGTGGAAAACCTAGAACGCCACGTCAAAGCCCAGAATCAGATGCCAATTAACTTTGATGACACTATAAATATTTTGTCTCCTTTTCAATTATTGCAATCCAAAATCCAATATTTTCTCCATTAAACTCCATAGTTTTAAAGTAATAATGAGCAAATTCTGGGCTTTGCTTACTCACCTCCATGATCTTGCTGGGTATGAATTTAATTAACCCTTTTTATTTCTTTAAACATAAGTTACCATGTTGTTTTACGTTTAATTAATGGTTGCTTTTTTTTTTGCATAAACGTGCAGGCCAGTGGTGATGTTACTTTATCCTCTGTAAGTAAATCTTCTTGTGTTAACTTAGCTCTGTGGGCTTAATTAACTAATTAATTTGGTTATTGTGTAGATATGCATCAATAGTAGCTATGGAGAGCACATCAAAGTTGGATGATGAACAATGGCTTGCTTATTGGATTCTATACTCTTTTCTTACTCTCATGGAGATGCTTCTTCAACCTATTCTACAATGGTAATCAACTAATTAATTCAGATCAAAATTGATTTAATTTGACTTTATATGTAGCTAGCGGCGAAATATGCCTATTGCGTAAGTCTTTATATGGACTTTGCGTAAGTCTTTATATGGACTTTTTTTCTAAATATGTGTTTTCTTATTGAACCGGATTAGTGAAAAATATGTGGAAAAACTATGTTTTATAACTTAAAATTTTAATTAATTCGTGGTGGATAAAACTTTCATTTCTGGTAGTGGTCACACCTCTTAGGATATGGTCCTTTCTCTAAACCCTGCTAACCACTTTTTTTTTTTTTAATCTTTTAAATATGTAATTGTGAATGTTAATTGGGTGCATATTGTTGTATAATGCTAGGATACCAATTTGGTATGAGGTGAAATTGATAATGGTGGCATGGTTGGTTCTTCCCCAATTCAGAGGAGCTGCTTTTATCTATAACAAATTTGTTAGGGAAAAACTCATCAAGAAATATGGATCTTCATATTTTCATCACAAGTCTCAGTCACCAAATGGCAAACCCAAAAACAAACTTGTGGATTTCATCACCCTCAAGAAGGTGAATTTCTAACTTTTCCCTTTTTCATTTTCTTGTTTCGAATGAATTGTCATATTGCACTTTTCGAGAGTCAGTTTGATTAACTTTTAAAATTAAAATTATATAAAAATTACTATAAGTTGTCATTTTTTCTTATCAATATAATAATTAAGAAAGATCTTAAAATGTTAGTCAAAGTTTTTTTTATTTGACTTTCAAAAAGAAATTATGATGACTAAAAAGGAACATAAGGAATATTATTCGAGTAGACTCACATTAAATCATTTCAATGTTTGTTTTTTTACAGGATCATTAAATTAAAGTCACTGAGGATGCTTGCAACATCAAATTAGGCTATTAATGGTCTTATAATTATGTGGATATGTGCCGCATCAAGATAATGTAGTTAATTATGTCGTTGTAGATCAAATTAATGGACATTGCAGCTAATATGAATGTTATGTATTTTTTAACATGAGCTTTGATACAAGTGTCCACTCTTAGATTTCTTAATTATGGGTTTGTGCTCTTCCCAATCCAAAAAAAAAAAAAAAAAAAAAAAAAAAGATTAACTAGTCAGTTTCTCTAATGTGTATGCTTGGTTAGTTTGATTTTCATTTTTGATATTTAGACACTTCATTACAAGTGCTAGAAAGATAAGCAGTAAATCAAGAAGAAGAAGCTCCATATATAATAGCAAATCAATTATCAAATTTTCAATTAATAATGTTTATCAAGATAATTAATCTATAATTATGTGATTTGTGATGTGAAATGTCCTCAAACTATTGAAAATGGTACAAAAATGACCTCCACCCACCTATTGTACCTAAAATGTCCTTGTCATAAGTCTTTGGATCCAAAAATGTCCCTTTTTTTAACGCGATATGAATTAAAATAATTTATTTTAAACATATGGCGACCCCTTATTGATTATAATTTAATTATTTAAAACTAATTTTAAATAATAGACAACCTGCACCCAATTAAAAATCCGCCCCAATATGTAAGTTTTCTACTACGTCTTGTGAGGACATTGAGAAAGGATAACAGGGCATTTAAAAGACACCAAATTCCTAGGATTTTTGTTTATGATGAACAAATAATATTCAATTATAAGACCATTACATATAGTTTTTATGCTCTGTTATACTTTATGTATTATGATATTCAAAATGGTATCCTCTTAGTGACAAAATATATTTACAGAAATTATACTTATGAAGAACACAGGATGATAGATCATTTTTTTCAAGTCACTTCCAACAGTATACTTCATCAATACAATGCAACGTACATTTAGAAGTCTCCGGATCATAGTGATTTTCTACATTGGGATGGATTAATGTTGGGGCGGGTTTTAAATTTGGGGTGGATCATCTATTATTTAAAATTAAATTTTAAATAATTATATTATAACCAATAAGGGGTTGCCACATATTTAAAACATTTAATCAATATTCTATTAAAAAAATAAATATTTTTGGACTCAAAGATGCATGACGAGGAAATTTTAAACCCAATAAATGCATGAAGAGTATTTTCCTTACTGTGTTATTTTTCTTTCTTTCTGTTCTTGGATTCTGTTTTCATTTGATAAAATGTCGGTTTAACAAGATAGTGAAGAAGAAAGTAATTATTGTCTTTCGGCCAAAAGAGAAAATCAGTATACACATTGTTTATTTTTGGTGAACACTTTTACACATAAATAGAGATTTCTCAATTTAAAATATTCTATAATAAAGATTATGTTTATTTATAGTGCTAGTGGTACAAGCAAAATTATCTTGGTGAAAATTCAGTTGAACTCTATGTAGACATCCATCAAGGAATAAGAAAGCACATAAATTTAATTAAAGGATAACTTACCCAACTTTCATTACTTTAAAAGTTAGTTATTTATGTTCACGTTAGTTTGTATATTAAGTTTTTTTTTTAAATCATATTTTCATCATTAATTAAGAAATATGCCTAATAAAGAGATATAATTGAAAGTCATAAATTAAATAGAAAATCACACTTATAACAAGTTTAAAGAATATGACATATTATAACTTCTAAAAAATTTCAAATTCTTCTTTTTTTTCTTGGGTGATGCAGCAAAGTTTAGTCTTCGTAACTCAGATTCATGAATTATTGTTCGAATACATGTATATATTTTTATCAGATACATATACACTTAATTAGGTACACTGATAAAAAGTTAGATATATTCAATCTTAACTCAATGATATGTCACATACATGCACAAATCTCTAACAATGCGTAAATATCTAATACATGTGTATATTTATTTAGATACATATACATTTAATCAAACACACTGATAAAACTCTGTTACATATAGTCTTAATTGAATAATGTGTCAGATACATCAATAACATGCAAGATACATCAATAATTTTAACCCTATTAGAAAATTTCCTTTCTTATATTCTCCGTATTAAAGTTTATCACGATTATAACATAAACCCTCGTTTCATTTGCAGCAAATTACATGCTATCTTTCTCTTTTATTCATTAAAGTTGTTCCATTTTTGTATTTTTGAATTTTTAAATTTGAGCAGTTGAAAATATTGAGAATCACAGTGATGATTTTCATGCTATTTCTCAAGTAACAATAAATAAAATTTTTTTTTGTTTGGAGAATCACTAGTCATGAAAGAAAATTGAGAAAACTTAAACTGAGGTTTACCTTAACCTTTAAGAACTATAAGATAAAATAAATTAAAATTTATTATAAATACATGACTTTGAATAATGATTATATTTGTATTATTCTTTGAAATTTCAATTTCAAACGTTTAATAATGGAAATTATGACGGAGAAAAGGAAGGAAGAGAGAAAATGTATTATATTTGTGCAAATTAGGTTACACTAGGGTGAGTGATAGATTTCTTTAAGGCTTAAGTAAAATGGTTGTAATACCAAAATAATACTTAAACAATATTTTTAATGATACTGTATATATATATTAGGGTAATCAATTCAATATTGCCATTTACCAAAATACTTCAACTAGAAGTCTGTTTGTCTTCTAACAGCCACGTTCCTCTATATTTGAAAATGAAAAGTAATGAGGAGACGCAGCTTTATTATATCCCCAACATCCTTATTCGCTTCATTTTAATTTACGTGACATTATCTAATCAAACGTCTATAAAATTAAAAAAATAAAAAAGACTATATTATGTTTATCAAATTGCTTTCGTTAAAATCACTTTAGTATTTACTTTTCTTCTTAATAAAGAGGTTGTTTCGTTAAATAATGGCAAATGAAGAAAAAATGATATTATTTTTGGAACAAATTAGTTTTGCTACGTTAAAATTAAGGAATGCTATTCTCTTTGTTTAAAAAAAAATTACTCCCTCTAGTCCCTTTTACATGTCACCTTTTGTGATTGCACTTGCATTAAGAAAAAAAATTGACTTTATTATTTTGCCCTTATTTAATATATATTAATTGTCTTTTTAGTTCTCCTAGTTGATCAAATATATTTGTCACGCCCCGGGAGAGTACCCTAGACATAATTGGCACTCGGAGACTATAGCTAGTCCCCAAGCGGACCACCTAGTCTCATTGTCATTGCATTCCTCAGCGGAAGAAAGTAACATAGTGATAATAAATGTTATTCTATCTGTGGGCTCATACTATCAATATCAGTCTATCACAAGGAAATATAATAGATAACAAACGTCTCAATATAAGAAAAAGAAGAGGGAAAAGAATCCCCAATATCAGCGTCAACATCTATGTCTATGAAACCTCTATACTAATATTTGAGATGGTACCATGACAGGCCATGACTACCAATATCAAATAAAAGACTAGAAATCTATAGAAAATAACCATCCTCCGAATGCATGGGAGGACTCACCACTGTCTGGAATAAAGAGCTCTAAACCTCAACGATCGGGCTGCTGGAGTCCTCAGTCTATCGAATCTGCATCATAAAACGGTACAGAGCCAGAGGGGTGTTAGTACATGGAATGTAGTGTATGTAAAATGGGCTAAAGTAAAAAGGAAACATTGTGTAATCTCATCAATCACTCGCCCTCACCTCAGAGTAAAGGACCAGACTCTATCACTACGCTATCTATCAAACATCAAACAATCACATCACATTGGAGTTCTATCATCATGAAACCTATCTAGAGTTTCTATAACCGACAACCACACCTATGAGCCGATAGTGATACAACAAAGAGATGTTATTGCCACATCCGTCTAGTACCTTGTTGGGGTAAAGGGCGAGTCTGTCAGTGGATCCAAAAGTCTGTCAAGTCCCCTTTTGGGACAAATGAAACATCTGCTTTCATGGCCGAATCCTCTCCTACGCTGGCCACGTAGTTAATGGGTTCGAGTGAGACTCACTCTTACCCATTTTGGTGCTAATACTCCTCCCATGACTCAACATGCTCATAAATCCATCAATCCATCAAGAATCCTTATCACCCAACCTCTACGGGCAAGATTATCTATCCAATCTAAGAGAATATACACCCATTCAACTCTATCAGCAATAATTTCAGCTATCATAGTCATCAACACACTCAACTCAGGACTCAAACTCATTCAGACATCACTTTCAGACATTCAAGGTTCTAGACATCCCCCTAAGTTCGTTATTCAAGTCTTCACAGAGAGTAATTTTTAAAGATCAAGTTGCAATCACATAATAAAGAACATATACAGTAAGTTTTAAATATATGATAATCAAATTAGGATACAAAAATATAGTTTAAAGAATAAGAACAATAATCCAAGATACTATCCAAGAAATTAAAGCAATTATTAAAAAACTTGTAAGAAAGCATCAATTCAAGATTTCTAGACATGATTTCTCCATCCTAACTCTACATTGACACATGGAAGATCAATTCCATGCTTTTGGGTGGCCTTTACATACCTGAGAATGGAGATTTTCTTCAAGAATTGGAAAACTTATCTGTAACCCTCACCATGTTTCTCCTTCTTCTCTCTTAAAACTCACGTAAAAATAAAAGACTTAGAAAAGTTTTAGGTTTAAAAATCCTTTCCATACGAATTATACATTTAAAAATCGACCTGGGGATGTAAAAATATGTCGGGAAGGACGAAATTGCCCTTCCCGAATTAAAAGAAAAAAATTGCTCCCTCGTACATTAGTGCGCGATGTGCATTGGTGGTGTTTTTTTCAATTTTTCGCGAATTCTCGATTTTCATCAAATTTTCGAAAAAATATAAGTGTGGTTCCGAGTCCTCTCCACGTTGCGAAAAGGGCGCGAAAATCCCACTGTTTTAGGCTCACTTTGAAAAAAATAAGTCGTGTTTTTCCGCGTTAAAGCCAAGTCGAGATCATTTTTCGACTCAGTTTTTCTCATTGATCGCAAATTCGGTCTCGAATTTTCCATCAGAGTTTGGGAAGACACGTTGTGCGCACAATAAAGCTTAGGGGCGTCTTAGTAATTTTACGAGGTGTTACAATATTTTTTCAAAACTCATTAACTAATAAGAAAAACAATATCATTTATGCATTGATTACGAGGTAGTATCTACTTTCCTTTTTTACTCCGATTAAAAAAGAATAATCTATTTTCTTTTTTGGCAACTCTTTAATTTTAACTTTACACATGTCATGTTTGAAATCACGAGATTAAAAAGAATTTTAATATATTTGACATAACTTAATTTAGAATTACAAAATCAGAAAGTATTTTTTATTTTTTAAACTCCATTGCAAGTCAAAGTAGGTCATCATTTTTTAAATAAAGAGATATATATTATTCAAATCATATATATTTGAACACGTATCTATTCTTTGCACGGCCACTTATAATCATCCTTTAAATTTATTTTAGTGAACAGGAAGCATCGATCAACCTTCCTCTAATCTTATTAATAAGTATTTTTTTCTCTCTAGTACTTTTTTAAAATTTGTTTCTGTACCTTTTTCTCACATGTTATGACTAATAAGTGACTAATCCATACTATCTGTTGACGTATTTATACGTAACACTACTTCTTAGATAGGTAATAGGCACCTTTCAAGTGTGTGTATATATATATTTAATCATGAATTTAATTATTCCAGTGTGTGTTAGTTCACTAGGTTGTTTAAGCAAGTGTTGAGGGTTCGATCTTCACTTGTACATGCAACAATCAATTGGCCAGTGCCAAATCCTTAAATGGAGCTTAGATCCGCGGAGAATTAGTCCTTGACCTGTCGGACTGACGGATACTTTCAAAAAAAAAAAGTAATCATGCATTTAATTACCATGTGCCTACTTGGCCTTATTAAATTAATTAAACGAATTGTTGATCATCAAATAACAAATATATGCTCTTCTCTATAAAAATGTTCACTTTTTTTAGCGGGAGATCAGAGCCGTAAAAATAATATCTTGCAAGAGTATGAGGAGAAATTGTTTATATTAAATATAATTTAGTTTTTTGGCACGTAACAAAAACTTAAAGTGTCAAATGATTTTTTTTAAAAGAAAATTAATTTAAGAAATTTACAATATTATTAAAATATTTTTAAATGACTATATGCAAAAATTCCTGTTAAATATATAGATATACCAAAAATTGTAAAGAGCGAGTCTGTCAGTGGATCCAAAAGTCTGTCAAGTCCCCTTTTGGGACAAATGAAACATCCGCTTTCATGGTCGAATCCTCTCCTACACTGGCCACGTAGTTAATGGGTTCGAGTGAGATTCACTCTTACCTATTTTGGTGCTAATACTCCTCCCATGACTCAACATGCTCATAAATACATCAATCCATCAAGAACCATTATCATCCAACCTCTACGAGCAAGATTATCTATCCAATCTAAGTGAATATACACCCATTCAACTCTATTAGCAATAATTTCAGCTATCATAGTCATCAACACACTCAACTCAGGACTCAAACTCATTCAGATATCACTTTCAGACATTGAAGGTTCTAAACATCCCCCTAAGTTCATAATTCAAGTCTCCACAGAAAGCAATTTTTAAAGATCAAGTTACAATCACATAATAAAGAATATATACACTAAGTTTTAAACATATGATCATCAAATTAGGATACAAAAATATAGTTTAAAGAATAAGAACAAGAATCCAAAATAGTATCCAAGAAATTAAAGCAATTATTCAAGAAATTGCAAGAAAGCATCAATTCAAGATTTCTAGACATGATTTCTCTATTCTAACTCTACATTGGCACATGGAAGATTAATTCCATGCTTTTGGGTAGCCTTTACATATCTGAGAATGAAGATTTTCTTCAAGAATTGGAAAACTTCTCTGTAACCTTCACCTTGTTTCTCCTTCTTCTCTCTTAAAACTTGCGTAAAAATAGAAGACTTAGAATAGTTTTAGGTTTAAAAACCCTTTCCGTATGAATTATACATTCAAAAATCGACCTAGGGATGTAAAAATATATCGGGAAGGACGAAATTGCCCTTCCCGAATTAAAAGAAAAAAACTGCTCCCTCGTATACTAGTGCGCGACGCGCATTGGTGGTTTTTTTTAATTTTTCGCGAATTCTCGATTTTCGTCAAATTTTCGAAAAAAATATAAGTGTGGTTTGGCGTCCTCTCCACGTTGCGGAAGGGGTGCGGGAACCCCACTATTTTAGGCTCACTTTAGAAAAAATAAGTCGCGTTTTTCTGCATTAAAGCCGAGGCGAGACCACTTTCCGACTCAGTTTTTCGCACTGATCGCAAATCCGATCTCGGATTTTTCATCAGAGTTTGGGAAGACACGTTGCGCGCACAATAAAGTTTAGGGGCGTTTTAGTAATTTTACGGGTGTTACAATATTTTTTCAAAACTCATTAACTATCAAGGGTAAAATAAGAAGAACAATATCATTTATGCATTGATTACGAGGTAGTACCTACTTTGCTTTTTTAGTTCGGTTAAAAAAGAATAACGTATTTTCTTTTTTGGCAACACTTTAATTTTAACTTTACACATATCATGTTTAAAACCACGAGATTAAAAAGAATTTTAATATATTTGATATAACTTAAATTCAGAACTACAAAATCAGAAAGTCTTTTTTATTTTTTAAATTCCCTTGTAAGTCAAACTAGGTCATTCTTTTTTAAACGAAGAGATATGTATTATTCAAATCATATATATTTGAACACGTATCTATTCTTTGCACGGCCACTTATAATCATCCTTTAAATTTATTTTAGTGAACAGGAAGCATCGATCAACCTTCCTCTAATCTTATTAATAAGTATTTTTTTCTCTCTAGTACTTTTTTAAAATTTGTTTCTGTACCTTTTTCTCACATGTTATGACTAATAAGTGACTAATCCATACTATCTGTTGACGTATTTATACGTAACACTACTTCTTAGATGGGTAATAGGCACCTTTCAAGTGTATATATATATATATATATATATATATATATATATATATATTTAATCATGCATTTAATTTTTTCAGTGTGTGTTAGCTCAGTAGGTCATTTTTAAGCAAGTGTTTGGGTTCGATCCCCACTTGTGCATGCAACAATTAATTGATCAGCAAAAAATTCTTAAATGAAGCTCAGATATGTGGAGGATTAGTCCTTGACCTGTCGGACTGGCGGATACTTTGAAAAAAAAAGAAGTAATCATGCATTTAAATACCATGTGCCTACTTGGCCTTATTAAATTAATTAAACGAATTGTTGATCATCAAATAGCAAATATATGCTCTTCTCTATAAAAATATTCACTTTTTTTAGTGGGAGATCAGAGCCGTGAAAATAATATCTTGCAAGAGTATAAGGAGAAATTGTTTATATTAAATATAATTTAATTTTTTTGCACGTAACAAAAACTTAAAGTGTCAAATGATTTTTTTTAAAAAGAAAATTAATTTAAGAATTTACAAAATGTATTTCAGCTTTCTCAATATTTTTTGGTACATAAAAAATTTAACTAAATAAATTTCTTAAATTCTTTCATATGCACACAATTCAAATTTCTCAACTCATTGTATGTACTTTATGATAAACTTGATAGCAAACCCAATCCGTTTTCACTTCTAGGTTTATATATTCATTTCTCTTGCAAGTTTTATTTTTTGTTTAATGATCCATAATTTTGTAATGAATTCTGAATTTATTTTCTCCATCGTCTTTGAAATTATTCCAAAATAATAATATCTTCGTCTTGACACCACTATTAATAAAAGAATAGTTTGATGTACAAATTCTATATTAATAGAGTGTAAGAAGAACCATATCTCAACATGTATGACGTAAACAATCTACGCTCATACAAATATCAGTAAATACTTTCATAGTCATAGTTAGAAACAGTAACTTATAAATCACATAAAAATAACTTTACCAGTCGCAAAAAGCAAAAGGGTGAAACACAAAAGCATAGGCAAGAAGATAAGTAAAAGCTGCAGCTTTCTTTCTCCATTAACTTTAAATAAAGTTGACTGTCTCCTTGCACCATCTTTAATTTAACAATGCTGCTGCTCTGCTTAATTAGGCACATTCATTTTCTAAACTCTGCTCTGTTTTTAGAACAATAATGGATTCTCTTCAAATGAAGAAGTTTCAAGCCATCAACAGGTACAGAAAACAACGGATTCTCAACAAGATCATGCTCTATTCATTCACTTCTTTGACTTGCATTTTGTTTCTGTCAAGTCCTTTTTGGTATCCCCTTCTTCGCGCTTTTGTAAAATCTCTTCTCTTTGTCTCTATTCCCAAATTGGGTGCTCTGTTTTTCAGTTCCAAGTGCATTTTCTTAGTTGGGAATCTTATAGTCATATTTCTAGTTGGAGAGTCTAAGATGTTCAAATCAACACCCTCTTCTTCTTCTTTGCCCTCTCATGTAGATGAGAAAAACTTCATCTTTCTTGCTGGAGAGTCTAAAATTTCAAGATCAAAATATTTTTCTTCTTTACCTTATGAAGATGATGATGATGAAGAGGTGGACAAGGAAAGTGGGATTCTTGAAAATTTGATGGATGGAATTAAGGGAAACTACCATTTCAGAGTGAATGAAGAATTATTGAAATTCAATGAGTTCAAATTTGATATTGCAGAAGCAGAGCCTAATGAGTTGAGCAAGCGAGCTGATGATTTTATTGCAAGGGTCAATAAACAAATTAGACTTGAAGCTGTATGTATCAATGATTTTGGCTAATATATTTTTTTCCCAATTGTAATACTGCCTCTTTAGAATTCAAACAAACTGCAATTTGCATAATTACACTACTATAATATAAACAAAATTTACACTTACAAGTGTCATTTGACATACTGGATAAGAATAATGTATTCTTGACATAATAATGCTGAATATCATGCATTGTTTGATTTGATTTGTTTTAGAAATGACAAGTCTTGTATAATTTCTAGTATAAAAAGATTTTTATTTCCACAAAATTTACTTTTTAGTTTTGGGAAATGAAAAATGTCTTGTGAGGAATTAGAAGGATAGTTATGTCATTAACCAATATAATGCATGTGTTAGAACTCTTTTGTATTACTCTAATACATTAAATTTTATGATATTAGTAATGAATACAGACCTTACTACATAATAGAATTATACATAGCTAAAAGAGTATATCAACTTAAATATTAATAATACAACCAAGTTACTATATATATATACATATATATATATATATATATATATAAAAAAAATACACTCTACTATA
>JAABOM020000075.1:21408585-21439086 GCA_011800125.2 Solanum clarkiae
GGTTTTTCTCAAAATAATTGAGTTTTAAACTGATTTTTTATTTCTTTTAAAGAGTCGGTCAAATTTCGGCGTAACACTTATTATAACAATGAACATTAAGTGAAACAATAGTTGATATTTAAGGAATATTTTTGATCATTTTTCTTAATATTTATTTATATATCAAGCATGAAGAATTAGCAAGGAACTTTTCCTTTGTAGCACTGAATACGTGAAATTCTTCCCTTAGGTCATTCGGGAACTAAATCATTATTTAAATTAATTCATTAAAATAATATATTTTTTAGATTATATTTTATTTAAAAAATTTAATGGGCAAAAATTGATAAAGACAACAATGTTAAATAAATAAATATTACTGACATAAGAATATAACTTGCACGTTTGTCCTAATTTTACAAAAAAAAATTCAAAAAATATATTATGTTAATAAATTAATTTAAATAATAATTTAGCTCAATTAAAAATTCAGTAGAAAGCAATAAAGTTTATTACATGATGGATCACAACAGAGAATGGATCGGTATCCTTTAAAATAAAAATAGTTACCTCTGCTTGTACGTGTCGAAGTAATACTTCAACAGAAAACCAAATACTATACTCACTTGCCACGTTTTCCATCCATTTCTTTTTCCTACTCTTTATAATATATAGTACTTAATAAACGTTATTTTTGCTAAAAGCAAAGAGCATCCATGGTGTTATTGAACCTAATTCACACATTTCTCAACTTAGTAGCTCCTCCATTTACCTTTTTTGGCTTGTTGATTTTCTTGCCACCTTATCACTTTATCAAGTACTTTGTGTCCATATTGGGCAGAATTTTCAGTGAGGATGTTGCTGGTAAAGTTGTCGTCATTACAGGGGCTTCCTCTGGCATAGGCGAGGTTACATATTAATTCTCTTTCGTTTGTTTAATTATTTTATCATGATTTTGAATTTTCTAGTAAAAATTCTTGTGAGAAAAAATATGGTTAGATGTGTAGTACGTACAAATCATCTATAATCTATAAAATGAAAAAGTTTAATCTTAAATTCTCTGAAAAACAAATAAGATATTTATTTGTAGGTAGATTAAAAGGCAGAATATCACAAACAAAAGGTGAAACTTAACACTTGGTAGACTTTGGACATTTGAAGTGTGGACACTGGATAATACTGTAAAATAATGGTTCAATATTGAGTGAATCATGGATTTCTCGAACCAATTTTCGTTTCTCTTCTAAATTTGAATTTTTTATTAATTTTTCTCAACGTCATTCCAACAGCGAAATAGTTCTTCAATTATAATTTTGAGTTGTAGTTGCTCTTAAATCTGAAATTACTACAAATCATGATTCAGACAAACAAAAGAAGAATTCAAAAAAATAGCTATCTATTATTTTGATTTCAGATATTGAACACTTGAAATATCCTAAATATTTCAGAGATTGAACAATTGATAATTATGTCTTAGCAAATTCACAAACAACTTGAGAACATGATCAATACAATGAAAACACAAAAATAAAGAGATTGAACAAAAAATAATATTAATACATGTGTAGAGCCAATTGACTTCAACTTTATTGACAATTTTAAATCATCATTCTACTACTCACTATTTGGGAATTCTAGAGATTAATCAACGCAAATAATGAAATCGTGAACTGTTTATGGAATAATTATGAGTAGCTAAGGGATCGAGAAAAAATTGGGAAACTTTGAAGAAGAAAAATATTAAGATTCGTGAAATACAATACTAATTAAAAATAAGTTGGTAACCTACTATAGCAGGTTAATATTACCTGATGGTGTAAAAATTTATACTGACGATGCATATAAGTTAAATTCTAAATAAAAATAGAGCTTAGGACTAACTCAGTTCAAAAATTGACCCAAAAAGTAGGGGTCACCTAAGATCATATACCATATAATATAAAAGGACAGATATTTTCAAGTCTTAAACTAAGTTGGACACGGCATTAATCCTCATGTTTCGGGCTCAAACCTCTGATTAGTAAATGTGGAGTATCATAACATAGTTTTGGACATATATTTTTTATTTACATTTGTTTGATATATAGATGGTTTGATAGATAAAAATATTTCTTGATTTCGCAGTATTTGGCGTATGAGTACGCGAAAAGAGGTGCATGCTTGACCATTGCAGCTAGAAGGGAGAAGAGTCTGCACGAAGTAGCCGAAAGGGCACTTGATTTAGGAGCCCCGGATGTTTTAGTTGTTCCAGCTGATGTTTCAAAAGTTGAAGACTGTAGAAGGATTGTTGATAGAACCATGAGTCACTACGGACGACGTGAGATTCGATTTGTTTGATTCTACTACTTATTATTAATTATGCTTTTGAAATCTGTAATTATATGTTAATTTGAAGAATTTTTGGTTTCGTGGGTGAATTGCAGTTGATCATTTGGTTAATAACGCTGGAATTACTGCATTTTGTTTGTTTGAAGAGATACAAGACATCACTAACATGAGATCCCTCATGGTATTAGTAATCTCTCCGTCTCAGATTACTTGTCAATTTATAAAGAAATTGATGTTACCTCCATTCTAATCTACAAGGCACGTTGAAACTTCATATGATACCGATTGTTTATGTTACCTCCACAACTATTAATATTTTAAATCATTTGCAGGACATCAACTTGTGGGGTTCAGTTTACATGACAAGATTTGCAATTCCGTATCTGAGATATGGCCAAGGTAGAATCATTGCGATTTCTTCTGCAGCATCTTGGTTGCCTGCTGCAAGAATTAGTCTTTACTCTGTATGTCCACCAACTTTGTTGTTTCCTAACCATGAACAACTTTCATCTATTTTTTTTTCTCGTTAAATTGCTTTTATGTTATGGTAGGCAAGCAAAGCAGCTATGGTACTGTTTTTTGAGACGTTAAGGATTGAATTGGGACAGGACATCAAAATAACGTTGGTCACACCTGGCTTTGTTGAATCAGAGATTACACAAGGGAAATTCATGAATAAGACCGGCAAAGTAGAGGTTAATCGTCGAATGAGAGATGTAAGTTCTCTTTTATATGATCTTGACCAAATCAAACGTCTAAATATGATTGCCAAGAAACGCGATATTAGTAACTAATTTGGGGGCTTAACCAATAAACCAGGTTGGAGTGGCCATAACCCCAGTGATGAAAGTAGAAGAATGCGCCAAGGCCATTGTGAATGCCGCTTGTCGCGGGGAGAGATACGTTACTGTGCCATCTTGGTTCAAGTTCTCCTACTTGTGGAAGGCTTTATGTCCAGAGGTTGTTGAGTGGTTTTTGAGGTTGATGTACCTTAGCAGTCCGGGAGTTTGCCCGGAGGATGCTCCGAGCAAGAAACTATTGGATTACACTGGCGTTCAAAAAGTCTTGTACCCTGACAGTATTCGAGAGTTGGAACCTAAGACCGAGTGATGATGGGCCTGGCCCATTGATGTAAAGGCTCGGGGATATTCGATGAAGTAAACGGAATTCATAATTGTCTAGCTTTATAATAATAAGATAGATGTTTCTTTGTATCTCTGTTGCTGAAGTATGCTTGATAAACATAATGAATAATATTAAGTTGGTTGTTCCATTGTATTTATATTAAGAAACTTGCAAAATATTTGATTGCATATCCACTTTACTTGTTATTTATCAAACCTTCAGTTTTGACTCTTATAGTTGTATTTGACTCGAAATTTCCGAGGATAAAGTAAAATTTTAAAAATATATGGTCATTGGTGTAGTTATAGTATAAGGTTAAATTGCCTCTAAATAAAGGGATAAATTCATGAAATTTTATTTTATTGACAAATTATGAAATTACGTATAACAAATAAATTGTGTTGGGCCTAACGATATACAAGATACATTGAGAGACAAAATATGTGAGACTCAAACCTGGCAAGGACAATGTAAAATTAGGGCTCATTATCGAGTAATATCACAAAAATGAAATGAATTTTGAATTTAATTCAATTTTAAAGGCAAGATCAAGAGAAAAGAATTATCCAAATAATCCAACTATCGATAAGAAATAGAGCTTGTGACTAAACTAAAATTAAATATCTAAAAAAATGAGAATTAGCTACGATCATATAAGGGATGGATATTTTCAAGTCTCAATCTATGATTTACACAATCCATGTAGACAATACAAAAATTTGATAATAATATTCAATTTGGATCAAATTTATACGATTTTCTTTAAAAAAAAATAATTAATAATATTCAACACTTAAATAACTTTGATATCTTTTGAGTCCAATATTTCCACCTTTCTTTTATTTGTGTGTAGGCAAAATGAGGTCACCAAAGATGCAGTGACATTCCATTCAAAATGACACTTTCCTTTTCCAAATTTTATAACTTAGAAATCTCAAAGATACGTTTTTCCTTTTATGTCTTTACGAATCTCTTGGGGCCATTTCTCGTCCCTAAACCCCCAAAAAGGTATTTCCTTCTGTTATTTAGTTTTGATGTTGTATTTTTTTTTTATAATCAATTTAAAATCACATTAATTTTTATATTTTAAAATAAAAATTTTAGACATTAAAAAATTATATGAAAATAGCTATAATAACTAAAATCACTAATTTACTAAAATAAAGTTTCAAAATTCATCATTTTGTCCTAGAAGAAAGAGATAGTGACATTTCTAGTTCCACCAAAAATTATCATAGATATTCATATAAATAAAATAAATAAGATAAATATTCTCGTCTTGAGCGTTTATGCTTTCATAACTTGATTAGATTATAAATTTTGATGAAAATGTGTATAAGATCTTTGAAAATTATTTTTAAAAATAATGTATTATGTATGTATAATTATAAAATACATGTATATTTTTGCTAGTTCGATTTTGTTATTTCTTCGACGTTCAAATAAATCCAAACTCAAATCAAACATTATCGATTTTTGAAAAACTAAAATCAAATCAAACTAAACTCAAATAAAATTGATTTAGTTAATCAATTTAATTTGATTTTTCAATTTCAATCGATTTTTATTTCCAACCGCGAACATCCTTAATGATAATATTGAGAAATGCCATAAATGGGATGAGTCTAAGTTTATGCAAATTTTCCTGCCATAAAATAGGGAAAAGAACGCAAAAGGTTGAATAAATTTATGCAAATTTTCCTGCCATCAAACAAGTAAAAGAAAGAAAACGCTTGAATAAATTAGTTGGAGAAAAGGACAAAAGAGGTGAAAATTAGGGTCGGGTATAATTTGGTTCAAATCGAAAAAATTGACTGAACTAATTTTTTTTAAATCGAAAAAACCAAATCGAAATAAATCAAACCGAAATTGTAAAAATTGAACTAAATCGAATTTATTTTAGTTTGGTTTGGATTGATATTTTCACTAAACCAAAAATCGAAAAATCGAATTTGTTTTATATTGATTTAGTTCGGTTTAATCGAAAAATCAAATTTATTTTATATCATTGTAATTTATATCCTATAGACAATAATCCTTACCCAATTGTCCAAAAGTCTAATACAATAGTATATAGCCCAATCCATATTCAAATACCCATAGTTCAATCTCTCAATTCTTAATATTAGAATTCACCTAACCCAAAATAATCAATAATGAAATCCTAATTCTATTCATAATTCCCAAATTGAAAGGTAATCTCTACTATAAAATGTTTTTTCAAACGTCATTCCAAAGAGAAACTGTTCTTATTCGTAGGAAATTTGTGTCATATTCTCTATGTCTGGATATGAAATTAAGTAATAAGAAAATAATTAGAAGTCAAAAATGATTTCCGTCAAATTCATATGATAAACTTATATATTTTTAAAAATTTTTGAACTCTGAATTTGTTAAATTAATCTCACGAACCGAAAACCAAACCAAAATAAACTGAATCGAAATTGTAAAAATCAAACTAAATCGAATTTATTTTAGTTTGGTTTGGATTGATATTTTCACTAAACTGAAAATCAAAAAATTGAACCGAAATTTGTAAACCGAATCGACCGAACGCCTATCCTCAGTGAAATTGGGGAGATTTTATTAAAAATAAACAAATAATAATAATGAGAGATATCATAAATAAGATGTAATCCCTTGGTTCAATTTTATATGATAGCATTTGACTTGATGCAATTAAAATTTTTTTTTTAGAAAAAAAATAATTTGTGATCTAAAATATTTTTTTGAATATTTCTTAAATATAAATCATTTCATTAAATGTAAAAAGAAAATTTTTAAAATTTAAATATTTATAGTAAAATGAGAGTATATATTTTCTTCCATTTTATAAAAATAAATAAGGACAAAAAGTTCTTCTTTTTAAAAAGACAAATAGAAAAACCACATCACCTTCCTCAGGTAAAAACAATATAAATATGGATATATCTATAGCACAACTAGATCAAACTATAATTTATTGGATTTGATTTAAACTGTATGATTTCTTAATGGGGTAAATATCATTTGACCATAACATTTTTTTTTTTTGCTATAAATACACATGAAAACTCCTGTATTATGCATCATTTCATCATAAGAATTATTTTCTTTTAAAAAAAAAAAAAAAAACTAGTCCACTGGCAAGAAATGGAAGGTAAGGCATTAAGGAAGCAAAATGGAGTTATGCTAATGATGGTGATTATGGCCTTAATTATTTTTGATCCAATGATTAAGGTGGAGAGTGCTTTTGGAATTGACATAAATCCATGTACACTGCCTGCATGTATAGAAGCATGCAAGAAAATCTTGAAGGATAAATATCAAAGTGCGACATGTGCAAACGGGCCTAAAGGAAAATACTGTATCTGTTTGGGATGATGAAATACATAATTATTAATTACTTTATTGTAAAATTAAATTTACCTCTCATCATATTAATGTCAAACAAATAGAAAATGGTTATGATGGGTTTCTGTACTGGTTAGAATCTCATCAACAGAATAATGTTCGTGATTTTTTGCTATTTTTCTGTTTCGTGAAAATAAGTAGAAGTATTGCTATTTATAATACTACAAAATTAACTAAAATATGAAAACATTGATTTTTTATTAAAATTTAAGAACTTAAAGAACTTTAAAATTAAAAATAAATAAATTAATTCTTAGTCCTATATTCTTTTTCCTCCATCACTTGCTCTGGTTTGATGTTTGTGATCATAGAATTTAAAGGTTCTTTTAGTTAAAAATTACATAACTTTCCCCTTTTCTATATGTAATTTTAGCAAACAAAATTAATCCAAACTCAAACTAAAAGAAAAATGGTAACACCCCGTAAAATTATCAAAACGCCTCTAAAATGTATTGTGCGCATAACGCATCTTCCAAAGCTCCGATGGAAATTTCTTGATCGGATTTGTGATTAGCGCGGAAAATTGAGTGGGAGAATGGTCTCGACCCGATTTAAGAGCAACCGGGTCAAAAAATAAATTTCACTAATTTCACCCGAAAAAGTGTCGATCCGCCCCTGGAGCGACGCGTAGGGGGCGTGGAGATACACTTAAGTTTTTTTAGTTTTCGACGGGAACTGAAATTTTGAAAAAAATTCGCAAAATACATTGGTTCGGGCCGCTAGTGCGTCGCGGACCAGTGTACAAATTTTAAAACTTTTTCTTTTAATTCGGGAAGGGTCTTTTGGTCATTCCCCATCCTATCCTAAGCCCTATAATATACTATTAAGGTCATTTTATACCGATTAAGGGTTCTAAAACCCATTTTTTCTTAAGTTTCTACGTGAGAGTTCCTGAGAGAGAAAGCAAGAAAGCTTGGAGGATTGAGAATTCCGGTCCAATTTTCTTGAAGATTCGTACAATCTTCATCTCAGATATGTAAAGGCTACCCAGAACATAGAATTGTTCTCCCATGTGCCTCAATGAATGTAATAAGTTGCCAGTTGATAGTTGATAGGTCTTGAGTTGTAATTTTTGAAGATTTTCTTGAAATTTATCTTTAATTTCTATATATTATCTTAAATTGATGATCATCATATTTTGAACTAAATGTTTACATGTATTATGGTGTGATTATGTATTTACCTTACATAAATTCCCTATTAAAGACTTCAAGAATGAACTCAGGGGTAATGTATAGAGCCTTGATAGTCTGACTGTATCGATTATTGTGGTCTGAGACTTGAGATGAGTATGTTGATGGCTGAAGTTGATAGAATTACTGTCTTTAGAATCTAAATGAGGTTGAACCTTGGTTTTGAAAGAATAATCCTACTCTTTGAGTTAAGAGATGATGAGATGAAGAGATGAGGAGAAAGTTCCTGCCCATAGAGGCTAGGTAATGGAAATTCTTGATTGATTGACAGTTTTATGAGCAAGTCGAGTCATGAGAGGAGTATTAGCACCAAAATGGGTAAAAGTGAGTCCTACTCGCACTCATTAGCTACGTGACCAGCGTAGGAGATGATTTGATCGTGAAAGTGGATATTTCCTTTGTCCAGTAGAGGACTTGATAGACTTTTTTTTGGGATCCCCGATAAACTCGTCCTTTACTCTGGCAAGGTACTGGACGGATGTGGCAACGACATCTCTTCGTTGTATTATCACCGGCTCATAGGTGGTGGTTGTCAGTTATAGAAACTCCCAGATAGGTTCATGTTGATAGTACTCTGAGGTTGATGTGATAATATGATGTCTTGATGGATAGTGATGTGATAGAGTCCTGTTCCTTACTTTGAGTTGAGGTTGAGTGATCGATGAGCTAATGTCATTTTTATTGTATAGCCCATATTGTTTACTTTAACCCATTTTACATATAGTACATTCCACGTACTAACGCCCTTTTGGCGCTGCATCGTTTTATGATGCAGATTCAGTAGACAAAAGACTTGAGCAACCTAATTGTTGAGGTTTAGAGATTCTTGGTTTCAGATTATGCTGAGTCCTCGTCTGCATTCGGAGGATGGTTATTTCTTTAGCTTTATTGAGTTATTTTCTTGATTGTGGTAGTCATGACCTGTCATGGTATCTACTTAGACAGTAGTTATAGAGGCTTCATAGATATAGACATATGATGGTTGATGTTTGGGGTTCTTTTCTCCCTTTTTCCTTCTTTATACTGGGATTGCTCCTTTTATTCGTATTCTTTATGATAGACAGAGTTGATAGCTTATAGCCCCCTGATAGTTAATTATTTCTTTGTTATCTTCCACTAATGAGTTGATTGAACGAATGTGATGAGACTAGGTGGTTCGCTTGGGGGCTAGCAATAGTCTCCGAGTACCAGTTACATCTAGGATACCCTTTCGGAGCATGACAAAAACATTAATTATATTTTTCCATGTGACTTAATTACTTCTTTAAGAAGATATATAGTCATTAATTATTCATTTAAGGAAGAGATATCTCAGAGTAGTTTATTCATGTATTTCTTATAATAGTTAATGTCATTTGACTGATTTTTTAACTGAATGATGTTCTATTGAGTATGAGGAAAAAAAAAACATATTGTGGACATGTGTGATATGAAAGATATTATTTATTGGATAAAATTCATATGATAAAATAAAAAGTTTAAAATTAAATTATTTATAAATATTAAAATTATTATTTTGGAGGGACACATCTAAAAAATAAAAGAATTATCATAAAAATTGAAACAAAGCGAATAAAAATAGATAGCACCTGAGAGAATAGGAACCATAAGTGAGTTTTCTTGAGAGTTCAACTTACATAAATTGCTAATATAGAAAAAGGACAATTACATGATTAAGCAAATATATACTAATTGATTATTTATTATAACTAAAGTTTTAAATAATTATTGTTACTATTTCATCCAAGTTGCTAGGGGCATGTTCAAAATTTGTATAATTAATTAATCTCCCAATTATATAAATTCAAAATTTATTTGTATAAATCTAGGATTTCCAAATTGTATAAATCAAATTCAGAATCCGTATAGGTTTATCTTAGTTTTGTACATAATTATCATGTTGATACATTGATTTATATTAAATCTGAAAATTTTCTAAATGTATAACTGAGTAATTTGAATATACTTACGTTGTTTGTATATTAACAGTAAATTATATAAACAAATTTGTATATTGACAGAAAATTATACAAACAAATTTGTATATATAGATTATACAAATAGTTGCTACAACTACAATTACAAAATATAATTTCCTAAACTATAACTATTTCGGCTTATTAAACTATTTATACACCTACATTTCATATCCGATCTTTATACTCTTTTAACATTATTTTTACACTTTTGAAACCCAAAAGATACGGTTTTTCTTTAAGCAAATCATATCTTTTGGGGCCATAATCAAGAAAGTGCTCACCTGAATTTTAGATTAATTAGTGCTCATACTCCTACAAAGCATAACACGTGGTGGTCCTCCAATTCCTTTTCCAAATTTGCAAAAGACTCACATAAACAGAAAGTTCCATTTATTCACTGGTTGTGTATACGACTGGACAGTTCCTAAATATAATACACAAATTAATTAAAACACAATTTTAATGTTGTCTAAGGGTCCCTTTAATCACCAAGTTAACCCCCCCCCCAACCCCAAAACATATCTAGTACGTAGGAATCGTCAAAACGTTGATTCCTAATTGGACACAAATTATATTATTATTTACATAAAGAATGATACATGGCTAATGGGATGTGATGCTTCATATCTTAATTATTTTTTTAGTTTAAAACTAAGACATAAATATAGTATATATTATGTCCATTTAAATATTGAGTTACCTACTTGATGGGAAATCATCTGACTGCAAAATTTTCACTATCAATACACGTGAAAAATTCATTCACATGCAGTGCTTGAAAGAAAGAAGAAAAGAAAATTAGAAATGTATTAGTAAGACATAATTTTTTTTAATTTGTTTCAAAGCTAATGACCTTTTTTCTTTCTTTGGCAATATTTTAATTTTAACTTTTCATATACTATGTTTAAGATTATAAGATTAAAAAATATTTGATATATTTGACATAATTTTAATTTACGCCTTCAAAATCAAAATTTCTTTTTTTATTTTAACTTCTTAAACATCGTGTCTAGTCAAACTATTTATATATTAACTAGACAAACTTTGTGAGATTGGGTGGGGTAGAGATGAGTGGTGTTAGGACTTGGGAGATTCGAGTGATGAGGAGACAATCAATATGAAATGTCATTCATAGAATATGTCGTATCTCTGTCAAACACCTCTAAAAATAAAATATTACTTAAAAAACAAATTCAGGCATTCTCTTAATAAAACGTATTTGACAGTAATGTTTAGTGTTTATTTATTTTGCAAACATTTTTCTTTTTATCATTAATTTGTTTTAAATAAAATAATACATAGAACATTATTGTCAAATATGTTCAAATCTAGTTTTATAATTTTTTTTTTTTTAAAAAACTAGTCCCTTTATCTCAAAAATACTGACTTAGTTTGATTTGACATAAAATTTAAGAAAATAAAGACTTTTTTTTTAATCTTGTAATCTTAAATTAAAATTATATCAAATGTATCAAAATATTCTTTGATTTTATGAATTTAAACATACCACATGAAAAACTGAAATTAAAATGTTCCCAAAAAATTAATAAGAAATAAACTAAAAAGGAAAGTAAGTCATTATTTTTTTAAACAGATGAAATATTATTTTGGTGAATAGATTTAAACAATGACTTACTTTGATTTAAACATATTATATACACACATACACTATTTGAATACATAAGAATTAATTTTGTACCTATAATTTTAAAAGTTTAACAAATTTCTTGATAAAAATCTAAATATATATCAAACGGATTAAATTTATATTTTACATCCACCTTTTCATAAAAGTATCCCTGTGATTTCAAAATCCTCAATACGCCTTTGTCGATGAAATATTTCATCATATCCAAATTTTTATACTAAATGCTTAAGCTTAGAAACTCAAAAGATACATTTTTTTCTTTTAAGCTAGTCCGTATCTCTTGGGGCCATAATCAAGAAAGTAATCTCCTAATCTTAATTAGATTAATTAGTTAGTGCTCCTCCTCCTTGTTGGGGCAAATCATAACACGTGGTGGTGCTCCAATCCTTTTTCCAAATTTGCAAAAGTGAAAAGACATAAATTTCCATTTATTCACTGGTTGTATATATGATTGGACACACAAAAACACCATTGTTAATGTTGTACATCCAAGGGTCACTTTAATCACACCAAATTAATCAGAAGATCTAGTAAGTTATATATGTTGAAAAGGACTAATACATAGGAATCACCAGAACGTTAATTCCTTATTGGACACAAATTATATTAACATTAATAAAGATCCATTCATATCTTTAGTTTCTTTTGTTGTTTGTTTAATACTAAGACGGGATACAATATTATGGGATGGATTTAAATATTGCGTCACCAACTTTATGGGAAATCCTCGATCTACAAAATTTTCACTATAAATACACGTGAAAACTTCATTGTTATGCAGTACTTACAAGGAAAGAAGAAAAGAAAATTAGAAATTAGTTAGTAGTACTTAAGGCAATGAAGAAGAGTAGTGGAGTTGTGCTAATGATGGTGATTATGGTGTTAATTATTTGTGATCCAATTAAGGTGGAGAGTGCAATTGGGATTAATATAGATCCATGCACACTGCCAGAATGTCAAGGTGCATGCAAGAAAGTCTTGAAGGATAAGTACCAAAGTGCGACATGTGCCTCAGGGCCTAAAGGAAAATACTGCATCTGCTTGGGATGATGATACTTTAAACTGATGGGGCGTATTCTGTTTTATTTTATATGTAGTTATAGAAAATATTATCATATGAAATGAAACAGAGGAAGTACGTAATATTTAAAATAAGGTTCCTTCCAATTCACTTCTCTTTATATTGCATGAAGAGGAGGGACGGAAGGCATAATGTTGTGCTTCATTTAGTGTTAATATTAAATGGAGCTTGGACTTCAATGGCAGATTACAAAATTACTGTAGGTATATGCCTCTTTCATTAAACTAAATAGCACTAAGAATTTTTATACTTTTCTGAAGGAATAAGTCCTATTCAAGGGCAAGGAAATAAAACATTTTCTGAGAATATTTAGTTTTATAGCTTAAATTATTTCTTTAAATAAAAATATTAAAATCGTCCAACAAATATTCTTAATACGGTGCCATTCGCACGCATATATCTATTTTAAGATGATTTTTAATTTAAATTAATGGTCTTTAATTTTTACTCTTCATACCCTAACATCAAAAGAACCCAAAATTATTCACAAGGCAAAAGCTTCATGTACACCTTATGCTAATAGAGGCCTATTCAGTTTCATAACATTTTGCCTTTAAGAAATTCAAAGCTTTCTATTGAACTTATATTGTTCAATTTTAGAACTCACAACATTATGCCATAAGAGACATAACTTATTCCGATAAAATTTTAGTCGAACTGAACTTATAATATACAAAGTAGAAGTTCTCTAAACTTACACAATTTATATTGGATTGGACAAGGTAAAAATTCTTTATACTTTGTGTCTCACAAAATTAGTTCATGGTTAACGATGCTCTGACCTATATCAATTTGAGGGCAAAAAGTAAAATTCACCCAAAGTAGGAATAATCTGTGCAAAATATTTTGGTGAAATTATCCACTTTGGCCAAGCCCATGTGATTTTCTTCAAAAGGCCTCGAACTTTTAAGAGTATTCTACACTTAATAACTCTTTTATCGTTTCAATCATTAAATTATTTTGTTCGCACACTCAATATTTGATAATTTGTTCAAAATCATTTATCCAAATTGAAAATCTTTTAACGGTAAGGCGACAATGTGATTTTATTCTTATATCGATTATCAGTTCTTAGCAATTTGAGATTTTCTCCTAGTGAGTCAACTAATAACTCGATAGTAAATTAATAAATTGTATTTATATAGATTCCTTAACTTAGGTGTTTAGTTTTGTTTGTCTCAAACTCCAAGCTATTTTACAAAGTGTCAATATTTACTTTTGAATAAAATACGTCAACTCATATGCATATTTCCACCAATTATTTCCACCTTTCATGTGTACCCCTTCTCCTACCCCACTACCAGAGTCTACCCACCTTCAAATAACCTTTTTTTAGTTACATCACCAAACAAATCATTAATTAAATGAAAACAATTTCTTTTGCTTTGTGTGTAGACAAAATGAGGTCACAAAAAAACTGTGGCATTCAGTTGTGCTGCCCACAACGAACTACAAAATAACACCTGCATCGTACCACATTTTTTAACTTAGAAATCTCACAGATACGCTTTTCCTTTATGTTTTTCCAAATCTCTTGGGTCCATCTCGTCCCTAAACCCAAAACATAAAAATTTGTGGGCGATTACATTAAATTGACAGATGCATGTATGTCATGTGTATGAATATATTTAGTATGATTTTTATTTATTCAGCTTTATTGCATACCGTACATTTCATGCACTGACATCATTTGGTGTTGTATGCCTGTATCATTTTATGATGCAAATTGAGGTACTCAGGACAACAAACGTTTCTTAGGACATCACCTATTAGCAGTTGGTCAGATCTCCTTGCTTTCAGAGAACTCCAGTTAGTTAGTTTAGTTTATTTATTTTGCAGTCAAGGTAATCAAGGGTCTTGTTGCTTTCATAGATAGTCAAAGCTAGTAAGTTATTAGTACATCCTATTCATTTTAGTGTCTCAAATATTATTACTACTTATTAAGAGTTGCTTTCAGACTAAATGAGAACTACTTAAATGTCTTAAGAGTTCACTTCATAAAACTTTCTTATGAAGTAGTCAGTCAGGTCAAGGGTCTGCTTAAGACCAATAATGGTTTGCGATTGCCGATCACGTCCAGTATGTGCTCTCGGAACATGACATAAAAGAATTGAGTTTGGGTTAAATTGGGTATTATTTAGGACGGGTCAGGTTTGAGATTGGGTATTTAAAAAAAAGGTTAAATGAGTATAATCTGGGGCAATCCGTCCAATTAGGGATAAATCTGGTGAGTTTGTTAACGGCGGGGTATAAATAAACTTGTTTTAACGATGGAGATTAAGTGAAACAATAGTCGATACTTGAGGGATATTCTTGACCCTTTTCCCAAAAATCATTGTCAAAAAATGCATAGTTTAAAATTTGTGTATAGAAGGATTTCTGTCAAAATTTTTGTGCCAGGATTTCCATCAAACAATAAAGGAAGAAGAATACATGAATAGGAAATTAAAATAAAACAAAGAAAAAGGGAGGAAGCCCATTTATCAAAAGATATTTACATTTTGGGAAAGACTCCACTATGTTGTTCGACAAATTAAACTACACATTCATATCATTATTTTAGCAATAATTTGATGGTTTTACAAAATCACCTGCAATATTTCATCATATCCCAATTTTTATACTTAAAATTCTTTTTTCTTTCGTCTTATGCTTATGATTAGAAACTCAAAAGATTCAATTTTTTTTCTTTTAAGCTAGTCCGTATCCATTGGGGCCATAATCAAGAAAGTAATTCCCTAATCTTAGTTAAATTAATTAATTAGTGCTCCTACTCCTGCAAATCATAACACTTGGTGGTGCTCCAATCCTATTTCCAAATTTGCAAAAGTGAAAAGACATACAAAAACATAAATTTCCATTTATTCGTTGGTTATATATATGATTGGACACACAAAACACAATTTTAATGTTGTACATCCAAGGGTCACTTTAATCATACCAATCAGATAACCCCAAAAACTGATCTAGTAAGTTATATACATGTGGAAAAGGACTAGTGATGGAGCCAGCATTTTTGTCAAGGATGTTCAACAATTGATATATATTAAAATATCTATATTTAACCTATATATTTGAAAATATTTTCTGATGAAAGAGGTTCATCTGACCATCCTTGGATGAATATAGCTCCGCCCCTAAAAAGGACTACTACATAGGAATCGCAAAAATGTTGATTCCTTATTGGACACAAATTATATTAACATTAATAAAGATACATGGCTAGTGAGATGTGATACTTCATCATATCTTAATATCTTTTGTTGTTTGTTTAATACTAAGATGGAATACAATATTGTGGGATGGATTTAAATACTGGGTCACCAACTTTATGGGAGATCATTGGTCTTCAAAATTTTCACTATAAATACACGTGACAAGTTCATTGCTATGCAGCACTTATAAGGAAAGAAGAAAAGAAAATTAGAAATTAATTAGTAGAAGTACTTAAAGCAATGAAGAAGAGTAGTACTAATAGAGTCGTGCTAATGATGGTGATTATGGTGTTAATTATTTGTGATCCACTTAAGGTGGAGAGTGCAATAGGGATTGATATTGATCCATGCACACTGCCAGAATGTGTAGATGCATGCAAGAAAGTCTTGAAGGATAAATACCAAAGTGCGACATGTGCATCGGGACCTAAAGGAAAATATTGTATCTGCTTGGGATGATGATATTCCGTTTTATTTTATATAACGATGTATATAATAAGCATGTAATATTTAGAATAAGGTTCCTTCCGATTCACGCCTCTTCATATTGCAAGAGGAGGGAAGGAAGGAAGCATAATGTTGTGTTTTATTTATGTAAATCTATTACTAATATTATTGGGTGTTATCACAACATTAACTTGAAATCATCGTAGAAATTAAGAACTCCTACATTTGCCTCTGCCTCGTGTCTATTAATCCCGTGCATATCTATATTAATAATGCTCCTTGTTGGTTCTGCAAAATTATACTATATAGATTGGTTATATTTCCATATCATAAATATAACACAAATCAAGTTATGTCTTACCAGATATAACAAATTATGCTGCTGAAATCCTTCAAAATTTATTGTTGTTTGAAGCATAAGTTCAACTTTAAATTGACTCTTTTATGTTTTCGGTCATCAATATAACTTTGTTCGCATCTCAACATTAAGGTTGTTCAATATTGAATTTGAAATTAATAATCCAAATAGAAAAAAAGTTATTGTATTTGTTTATTAGTGATAGGTTATTGGTTAGCAGTAAAGATAACTATTTAGATTTTTTATTTATATTGGGTTACTAGTTTTTAATGATTTGAAGTTTTGTTTTAACGGGTTGACCTATAATTCTATAGTAAATTAATAAATTATATTTATACCCGTTCAGTATATAGAGTCCTTGACTTAGGTATTTAATTTTATATTTTTATTTCTGATTGTCTCAAATTTTCAACTATTCTATGGTAAATTTGTGAAGTAATGCGCACATATTAAGAAAAATATTTAAAGATAAAATTTACACCATATTTTTCACTATTGCCCTTTGTAAAATCATAAATATATAGTATAATTTGTATCTTAGAAAATATAAAAGTTCAATAAATGAAAGGACAAATATGAAAAAAGTTTCAAACATTTAACTTTGAACAATTCAAATATTTTGAACCTTGAAAAAAGCCTCAAATAATATGAGACAGAGAGAGTACTATTTTTTAATCTTATAACTTCAAACTTGAATTTACTCTTTTTGAAACAAAAAACATAATTATTTTTTATATTTTTTTAATATTAATTATTTAATCTCTAAATTACTTAGTAAAATTTAATATATATATTAATTAATATAAATAGTGTGATAAAATAATCATGAAAGAATTTATGTCATTTGAATATATTAATTATTTCATTTACTTTTGAGCATGTGTATGTTTCATTTGATTTGCCACTTTGTTCTAAATAATTTGTAATGATTTTTTTTGTGTATGAAATTTTAACAATTAAACTAATCACCATACCAATAACGATCACCAAATATTAAATCAATATCTTAATAATTTTTATTAATATATTTACAAACTGATAATCAATAAATCAAATCTATCGATACACACTTCCCCCTTTCATGTACCCCTCTCCTACCCCACTATCACAGTCTACCCAACTTCAAATAACCTTTTAGTTACACCAAAAGAAATCATTAATTAAATGAAAACAACTTCTTTTGTTTTATGTGTAGACAAAATGAGGTCACCAAAAATATTGTGACATTCAGTTGTGCAGCCCACAACGAACTACAAAATAACACCTGCACCATACCACATTTTTTAACTTAGAAATCTCAAAGATACGATTTTTCTTTATGTTTTTCCAAATCTCTTGGATCCATTTCGTCCCTAAAAAAATAAATAAAAATATGTGGACGGTTATATTAAATTGATAAATATGAATATACATAATCATGTATATAATTTTTTACTAAATCGCATAATCCTAATAAATAATTTTATCTTTTTAGTTTAAACACCTGTTTTCCATCAATCTCGGATGGAGCTAAAGATTGACTATTTTTTGGCCTTGGAATATGATGGAATAAAACAAAATGGCTCTTTAAACTATCTGCGATTTTTTCATTTGTGAAGTAGCAGTTAGTCAATGCAACTTTCGACGCTACTCATGGGTCATCTGGAAATAGCCGCTTTATGTTTTTAAACATAGGGGTTAGGCTGCGTACATCTGACCCTCCCCCTACCTCGCAATGAGCAGGAGCCTTTTGAGGCATTGTGGTATGTTGTTGTTGTTTAAACACCTGATAAGTCTGTTATTGTTTGTCCAATGATAAAACTGCTCCATTTCATTTCCAAATCTGAAAAGGAGGACAAGAATGAACATTTTTTCCTTTTTAATCACTTTGATATGATTGGATGAGAGTGGTAATATGTAATCATAGTACATTAAGCTCTTTTTCACCCAACCCCACCAGTTTTAGGAGGAATCTCCCAAATGTTTGTTCATTATTGGACACACCTTATAATAATAATGCATACTTCATACATTTTTTGCCCAAAGAGAGGTAACACATCACTCTTCCACAGAGGAAAATAATGAAAAATAATAAGTCGTGTATGTTCATACCCGGCAAAAACTTAATTGGATGACTAATTATACTTTAATTTTGTTGATGAATGCACGTTTGATTCCTTCCTCCTTTATGGTTAACTAAATTAACGGGATGCATCTAAAATTTATATAAATTTTCCTGCAATCAAACAAGGACAGGAAAGCAAGAACTTGGCAAAATAGATAAATGCAGTGAAAAGAAAAAGATAATGTGAAGATTTCAGGAAAGATAAATAAATGGTAATGATGAGAAACAAAGGTGAAAAATTGGGGAAAGGAATATATCATAAACAACATGCATGTAATTTTCTTCCCAATTTTCTAGAAATAAATAAGGATAAAAAAGTAAAAAAATAATAATAAAAACTAATAAAATACTAACGAATATGATATTATATCACATCACATTCCTCATTCTTACAATTTGTTATAAAATAATATATAAATATAGATATATAAATAGCACGACTAGATTTCATTATAATGGGTTGGCTTTGGTTAAAACAGTAGATTTCTTAACGGAGAAAATATCATTGGATTACAACATTTCTCTTTTGCTATAAATAGATATGAAAACTCGTCTAGTATGCATCATTTTATCATAAGAAAAAATTAAAAAAAATTAATATTATATCTGCTTAAAATGATGAAATAGATAATTATTAACTTTTTTTTATGCGACTGGCTTGAAGCCTATCAATCTCAGCTCTTTTGTTAATAAAATCATCCCCAGGGTGATCCATGGTAAATTGGTTCAGGTCCTTCCCAAGATTATCTCTTAGAATCAGTTTAGGTTTGTCCAAGAGAGGAATATTGCTGAAAATGTATTGCTTGCCAAGGAGATTATCAGGGACATCAATAGAAGAAACAAAAATGTCAATATGCATGGTAGTTAAATTAGATATGGAGAAGACCTATGACAGGGTGTGTTGGATCTTTTTAACTAAAGATTTAAGACAATTTGGATCTTTTTAACTAAAGTTTTAAGACAATTTGGATTCTCTGAAATAATGGTTGGTATGGTTTGAAGGTTGATATCTAATAACTGGTACTCAATGGTCTTGAATGGAAAGTCTCATGGTTTTTTCAGATCTTCTAGGGGACTAAAGGAAGGGGATCCACTTTTTCCAACTCTATTTATTATTGCAGCTGAGGTTCTACCAAGGGGACTAAATAACCTTAACTACGATGAAGACTTTTTGGTTACGGGCTGCCAAAGTGAAGTCCTAAAATCAACCACCTAGCTTATGTTGATGATATGATCCAATTTGGCTCAGGTGACAAAAGTCAGTTCTAAAGATGATGAAGGTTTTAAAGCACTATAAAGATGTCTCTGGGCGGAGAATTAATAAAAGTAAAAGCTCCTTTTATTTGTATGATAACACCCCTTTGTGTGTGTGGCTATTAGGCTAAGGAGGCTAACAAGAGTCAAGCAAAGCAATTTTCTATTTTCCTATCTTGGATGCTTTATTTTTTATGGAAGAGGGAAGATCTGTTATTTTGGAGAATTATTGAGGAAAATTGTAAGAAGGATTTTCTCATGGCACAATAAATTACTATCCTTTGGTGGAAAACAGATTGTCATTAGTCATGTTTTACAATCAATTCTTATTTATTTGTTAGCTGTAATGAACCCCCCCTAAAAGAATAATAAAGAAGATCCACTAGCTGTTTGTCAAATTTTTGTAGAGTAATGCAGGAGGGGTTAAAGATAAGCACTGGGTGGTCTGGAATGACCTATGCTATCTTAAGGAGGAGGGAGGGACTTAATTTTAGATCACTACATGATGTGAATAAAGCTTTATTTGCGAAGCTGTGATGGACCTTCAGGACATACACTTCATCCCTATGGATCCAGTATATGTAGAACAAGTACTGCAAAAAATTGCACCCTGTCATAGCCACAAATGTTAGAGCATCGTAGGTATGGAGAAATATGATGAAGGTTAGAGAAAAGATGGAACATGAGAGAAATATGATGAAAGTTAGAGAGAAGATGGAGCATGAGATCTGGTGGCAACCCAAAGCTGGTAATTTAGGCTCTTGGTTTGACAACTGAACAAAGAGCGAGGCTTTGTACTTCATCAATGGCAATTCAAAAATTTATAGATAATGCGCAATGGTCAAGAGATAAGTTGCAGGACGCTCTTTCTGAAAAACTTATTGAATATATAACTAGAATTTTCACACCTCCAATTGAAGTAGATAGAATGGACAAAGCCTGGCGATGGAGAAAGTTTCAGGTATGTTTACTGTTAAATCTGCCTATAGAATTTTGAGAAGGAAAAAATAGGATCAACAGTGGACAAAAAGTGTTGGGTTAAAGGCATTCCTTTAAATAGAACTTTCTTCTTATGAAGGCTGTGGAAAAAAAGAATTGCAACAGATGATAATTTGAAGAGGATGAAAATTCAGGTGGTATCTAAATGCTACTGCTATGAAAAAAGGAGATGGAGACCATGGATCACTTATTCCTAACAGCTCTCATAGCTCAAAAGTATGGTTTTAACTTATTTTCTTGAAAAGTATGGTTTTAACTTATTTTCTTGTGTTTGGTTGGTGAGTGAAAAATATTTTTTGAAAAATATTTTCTATTATTTTATTAGTGAATGAAAGTATTTTTTTGGCAAAAATATTTAATTTTTGATCAAAGAATAGAAAATATCTTTTAGGAAAATATTTTCTGAAATGAAAATCAAGCTCAATAATTGATTTGGGACCCAACTTGACTTTCGACTTAAAATTCAACTTTCAAATTTTGACTCAAGTACTCAACTCGACTTTTGAATCGAAATTCAACTATACCTGATTCCGGACCTAACTTTTTAAAAATCAATTTTTATTTTTTTTTTTTGTTGGGAGGGTGGAGGAGTGGGATAGAGATGGATTAAACAAAAATAAAATTTTCAGAATTTGAAAATGTTTTTTAAAACTAAAGTTTCAAATTTTTGTGGGTGGAGCCGGGTTGGGAGAGGGCGCAAGGGATGGTATAAAAAAATAAAATATTTTTTTTTTGTGTGTGTGGGGGGGGGGAGGCGGGCATAGGTGGACTGGCTTAGGAATGGAGTAAAAAAAAATTTAAATGTGAGATATTTTTTAAAAAATATAATTTTGAATTGTGTTAAAATAGAAATTTAAAAATTTAAAATTTTTTTGGGGTGGCCCCTATCCCATGAGCCTTCCATCGTTGCAAGCCCCTTCCATGTAATCCAAGCTTTAGGGGAAGGGACATTGTGGCAGGGACAGGGTATAATTTGAGATTGGAGAAGAGTTTTGAAAAATATTTTTTCAGTGGAAATCTTTTTCTTTATATTTAAGGCAATCAAACATGAGAAAATTGATAAATCAGTTGATTTCTAATTTAGTTTATCATGTTTAATTGATGAACAAAAAATATTCTCTATTGTTTGGTTAGTAAGTGAAAATGACTTTGACTAGATCAGGCATCGCAACACATTTTGAGGTGAGCTCCAAAATATTGGCACTCTTTTTAAAAAAAAAAATTATTTATTTATTTATTTATTTTAAGAATACTTGATGGAGCATTGAATAAAATCCCTAATGCCAACAACAGCAGCAACAACAACAACATATCTAGTAAAATCCCACAAGTGGGGTTTGGGGAGGGTAGAACGTACGCAGACCTTACCACTACCATAGAAGTAGAGAGGCTGTTTCCTGGGAACCCTCATCTCAAAACCCGTACGCAAGAAAGAACTACATATGATAAAAGAAAGGGAAGGGAACAGAAAGGGCGACTAATAATAACATTATGTAAATAAGATAAAACTAACACATAGGCAATGCGAACTCATGATAAAAGCACCTAACCCTATCATTAGCCCGCTACTCTAATTCGCGACCTCAACTTTTTTCTATCTAAGTTCATGTCCTAAGTGAGGTCAAGTTCCATCATATCATGTCTAATCACCTCCCCCAGTACTTCTTCGGTCTACCTCTATCCCTCCGAGTATCTCCCAAGACCAACCTCTCGCACCTCCTAACAGGAGCATCGATACTCCTTCTCTGCACATGTCTAAACCATCGCAATCTCGCTTCCCTCATCTTTTTGGCCACCGGAGCCACCTCTAGCTTCTCCCGAATGGTCTCATTCCTAACCCTGTTACTCCTGGTGTGATCATACATCCATCTCAGCATCCTCATCTTTGCGACATGCATCTTCTGAACATGTGCCTTTTTAATTGGCCAACACTTCATCCCATACAACAAATAAAAGCCCTAATGCCAAAGGCAGTAAAATATTGCTGATTGCTGGAGTTATTGCTTCACTGCTCTCGTCGTCGGTTTCCTGTCGCCGGGCTCAACTACTACAGTAAATTCCTTTTTCTCTCTATTTTTCTTCCAGAGTTCTATTATTCTTTTGCTTTAATAATCCATGATTGCTAGGTTTGATTTTTTGCTGAGAGTACAATTAAGTAAATAAAAGTATGTTCTCTCTTTAATGGATTAAGCTTTTAGATTATATTATCACAGTTCAATAGTTTTTTTGAGATTTTGTGATCTCTCATTTCTCTGTTTAGGCATTTATTTTTTATTTTCTGAAATCTTTGTGTCTTTCTTTTGTATTTGTATTTGCCTTTTTTTATGATTGAGTTTTGGTATAAATTTATACTACTCGATTTGGTTTAAGTTGTAAATTTATCTTGGGATAAGTCAGGATCAACCAAATCAACAAAGTATAAATTTGATGGAGGAGATCTCACCTTGTCCTATCAAACTAGATGTTATTTTAACCCACCTCTCATGCGGGATAATTTAGTCTAAGGAATCTCAGGATAATTAATTCGCAAACCATATGACCCTTAGAGAATTAGAAGGTGTTTGGTTTCTGTTGCTATTTGGGATTCTATCCAGCAGATTATGGTTTCTCTAATTGTATGCATCTATCTAGCTAGTTCATTTTTTCTTGTTTTTCTTATCACAACTTCAAAGTTAACAGTTTTAAAATTCTTCTCACTGTACTCTTATTTTATAATTCAGTCTAAAAATTAAGTTTATCAAGAATGACTTGCGGAGTCAAAGAAATGCTTAATATTTCAACAATTACTTGGCCCCTTATGTAGAAAAAAGATGTTTCTAATACAATTTCTAATGATGTTATTATGAAAACATCTCAAATTTTGGAAATTCATCCAGCACCATTGTAATATGTATTAAGTAATATTTTCAATAGAAAAAAATTATGTTTGGTTGGCTTCTTCCTGTGTTAACTTTGTTTTTTTGAAACCCCTTGCCAGAAATCATGCCTGTGCTATTGCGGCAGGAATTCATGGCTAAAAATGGCAAATTTTGTTCTGTGATGAATAAAAGAGCCACTGATGTTGGTTTTTTTTTTTTTTTTGTGCTTACTTGGCTACACTTTGCCAAACTTTTTATTAGAAATGCCAAATTGAGTTGAACCGCGATGGTAACAGCAATTTGAGTTATACTTTGCCAATTAATAATGTGAGTTTACCTATTAAAAAAAGGCTGAAATGCCCAGTTGATGCTTTCCTTTATTTTGTTGGGATAAGCTTGAACCTTATTGATGATTTATCTCACTTAAATTAGTTAAGTGTCATTTTAAAGTCAAATGTGAATTTTGTTTTCCTTTCTTTATTTGATATTTAATTCAAATTCGTTAAATATAGTTAAGTTTAAATTACTTAGAATTTTTTTAAAATATGCTTCAGGTCTTTTAATCATTTTTTAAGTCAAATTTTTAAAGTTAGTCAGAATTTTTCTAATCATCGAATAATCGCGTGTTAGCGGCCATTTCGAGTGCATAAAACCTTCTCGAAGTGGAAATGTGAACCCGAACCATTTTCTTTGGCATTTAAAAGGTTTTTTCAATTAAGTCTTTTTAAATTGATATATCGATTTCCTATTTATCCTCAAAATCAGGTGGCGACTCTGTTTTAATTTTAAAATATGATTTGCTTAAACCAATTAAGTAATAAATCGAATTTTCAAAAGTAAGTTATTTTTTCAAATAACAGAAATGGCGACTCTGCTGGGGATATTAATTAGGTTCTAACCATTAGATTAGGTTGCTTGACTAACTATTCGATTTGTAATAATTAGTAATTTTAATTTTATTATTTGTTTTATCTGTTTAATTCGAATACAAACTGTCAATCCGCTCATATTTCCTCCAATTCTGAAAACTTGACACTATCACACATACACGCGAGGTGTGCTTTACGCATCCACAAATTTTTTTTAAAATCTCAAAATTTAGGAGGGTTGGCATATGCGTGGAGTGTCCGGATCTTTGTCCATGTGGCGCGTGGCCTCCTCACTCGAGTTGTTCGCTCGGGAACCTATCGTCTAGTAAGTCAAATCTTACCACCCCTATTGATTTAGGTCATGCATCCATATACCTTAGGTGGGTTGATGTTCGACATCAACTCCACATTTAGGAAATCCGCCCATATGTCGACGGGTTTCATGACCCAGCGACTAACAAAGCATGTTCTGTGCAACTTGATCATGATAGATAGATCCAAGTCTGATTTTGACATAATAAGTTTGGAGATTATTTTTATTTTATTTTATTTTATTTTACTTTGTATAGTAGGATGAATCCCGTCTCGCCAATTTCCCAAATTAGGATGATGGAAGGTATCCCATACAAGTTGAAAGCATGGTGGAGAGGTTTCAGCCTTGATGAAAAACTAACTATTATAAATAGGGTGTGGTTCCTCGCTAAGTTATTCAGTATCTCTTCCGACAAGTACATAATTAGAGCATTGGTGTCATTTTGGGATCCCGATCATGTCGTATTTATGTTTAGTGACTTTGAGTTAACACCAATATTGGAGAAAATAAGTTATTTCACTGGTTTGAAGTATGAAAAGAGAGGTCAAATCGTTCTACATTGTCAATCAAGAAGAAAATTTCTTTGTTACTTAGGATTGAAGAATACCAAAAATCTGGGATGCTTTGAACACAATTGGGTTTCCCTAGATTATTTATACGAGAAATATGGGCGTTCAGATAGTTACAAATTGTTTAAAAAGGAATTCTCTTGCACTTCTGGCCATTGGCAAGCGAGGCGACATATCGCATTTATTGTGGCTTTACTTGGGACTTTGGTGTTTCCAAGAGAACATGGAAAGATTAGTACTTGCATCTATTCTGTGGCTAGAACACTTTTTGAGGGAGTAGATGGCGAAGAACTTACCTTAGTCCGTATGATTTTAGCAGAAATACTCCGAGCTCTCAGAAAGTGTAAAAGGGGAGAAATAAACTTTTTTGAAGGTTGTAATCTTCTTTTGCAAATGTGGGCGATGGAGCATTTCTACCAACATGAAAACTTGGTGGACATATGTTATAGTGATACCAATCGCATTGACAGTTTTTACGATAGAATGAATCGATTTGTGGCTCTAGTTGGTACTAGTGATTGGTATAAATTCTTGGTTTCTCGCTCGCGCAACCAAATTCAATGAAAGTATCCATTGCTCTCACGTTCCATTGTATATATAAGATGCAAAGGGTCATACTACATCGAGCTTATTGGGTTAAAAGGACTTCAGTCTTATGCTCCAGTATGCGTGCTCTGGCAATTCAGTCAAATGCAAGTAATTCCTCTTCAAACAGACATGCGAGTTTTCGAAATTTTCTTTGGATCGGACTTTGAAGTCCCTTGAGTTGGAGAAATTCTTCATGAGTGGGATAATGTTATCACTACAGAGCTAGGAAATGGACCAGCAAGAACTACTCCAGAGTCCCAAGCATGGTTTCGAGAGGCCCGCTATAGCCTAAGCCTGGAACGTGAGCAAAGTTTTGAAAATCTCAGAATGATGATTTGGATACAACACACTCGTCTCTGAAATAACACAATCACTTCAGAGATGTGGGTTCAAACGGCGAATATAATGCAGTATTTGAAGAATGTGGGAGTAGGACCGAACAATATTGAAGTGTCATTGTCATCTACTCTACCATCTTGATCAGAAGCAAATCTAGGCCAAGTCTTAGTATTTCCCTTATGCTATGCTATTGTAATCCTAATATTTGATCTTGTAATCCTAGCCATGTACTCTTTTATCACTATTTAATCTTTTATCTTTCAAACTCAATTTGCCTTAATGACTTGGATCAATCTATCATAATCTCGTATCTTTGGCGTATAGGCCTACCCCAGGCATAAAAGGGCCACCTGCATTAAGGACACGCAATAACAATTTTTGTGCTACCTGTTATAGATGTTGTGTGTTCATGTGTGCTATCTTGTATTACATGCCATTTTAAATAAACTAACATACTTGCCTTTTGATTTTCTTTTTCTTCTGTCGGGTAATTAGAATTGATCTGTGTTGATAAGCTAGCCAACCATCCACACTTTACCCGATCAAAGGTTCGCAAAGATTCCTTCCCCGATTAAAACTCGTCAAAGACAACAATTGTCTGAAACAATGAAGATATGGGCTCAACAGAAATTACCGTAGTAGATCCTGTTATTGCTGAGCAAAACAAGTTAATTGCATAGCTGATGCAGCAAGTAGCAGAAATGAGGATTGAGATGCAAAAGGCCCAAGATTTGACAAACTTGGTCATTGCTAACCTTCCCGGCCCTAATGATAAGAGGCTTTCACTCTCCTTTCCTCATTCAAATTTGACTTGTGAACCTACCCTGGATAACCCACGCTTTATCTCTATTCAGAACACCCTACTATTGATGCATATCATGCCAGCTCCTCAAGCTATACACCTCCTCCGCTACAAAATTCCAATACTAACGTACAAGCCTTCCTACCTCTTCAAAATCCCAATACCAACAGCATATGTCAGAATGTGTAGGTGCATGCAAGAAAATCTTAAAGGCCAAATGCCAAAGTGCAACATGTGCAATGGGGCCTAAAGGAAAATATTATTTCTGCTTGGGATGATGATATTCCGTTTTATTTTCTATAATGATTTAAAAATATTGTCGTATAAAATGAAGCAGAGGAAGTACGTAATATTTAGAATAAGGTTCCTTCCAATTCCCTTCTCTTTCATATTGCATGAAGAGAAGGGAATTAGGAAGGCATAATGTTGTTGTGTTTTATTTATTGCACTAATCTTAAGCTACTCACTATTCAGTAAGATGGAGTGGAGTAACGATGAGACAATCAATATGAAATGTCACTTATGAAATTTATTTTCCTGTTTATCCTTTTGTTAGATATGCAGGTCCCCCATGGTACTTTGCATTAAAGAATATAATTATGGGTAAAACAAAAAGTAACAATTAATAGTTGAAATTTGAGTGTGTTTTTCAACATTGATTCTATTAGTACACAATGAAATTTACAATAAGCGGCGCAGTGCAACTGAAGAGCAAAAGCATCTAAAGTATAAACCAGGCACATATTGATGATGATGATTATCAGGAGATATCTGGAGCAGCAAACTAATGGTGAGTTTTCTCTACAACATGACAGTATATGAAACTCAAGAAACGTCAAGCTATATGCTGCTGCTGGCTTTGAGATTTGACTGAAGCATGATCCCTCCATCTAGATACTCCGGCACTAAATATCTTCTGCAAGATGTCCATTCTCTCCGTAACTAAAGACTCTTCTAGATCCTTCATTTGCCCATGCTGCTTCTCCATCATCACGTTCAGAGCTTCGACATGTTTCATTTTGCATTTCAACTTCTTCACCTTCATATAAGTAGAAAGCAAAATAAGCCAAGCCAACCAAGGATATTGAGGAAAGAACTGAAATACCATGAACTTTAGAAGCTAAAAATGAGATGTACAGAAGCAGAGGATAATAAAGCAGAAGTGTTGGACTTCTCCAAATATGATGGAAGCTCTTGGGTTCATTTCCTAAACCATCCATCATTGTTTTCCCTTTTTTTCGGTCAAAGGCTAGTTCCATTTCTTTCCTTTTGCCCTGAAGTTTGTTCTAAGTTCACCATTAGTATAAGCGAAACCATAAACTTACCTGTGCTTCAATCAAAGTAGAAACCAGATATTCTAATTCTCTCTCTTCCTGATTGGCCAACAATTTGGCATGAGCAGCAACAGTACCTACAGCAGTTGCAGTTGCAGCCCTCATACGTAAAGTTTGTGGTATAGTATTCCTTTGAGAGACTTCCACTTCTGATTCTGCAAAACAATGGAAGCACAAAGTTAATCAGTCTATGCAGACTATGATAGAAGGGAGAGGAAGGAGCTGTGGTGCGAGCTATCAGGTATAAGGGGGTTGTGTGAGGGACCTTGGGTAATTTGTGGTGACTTTAATGTCACAAGGTATCCACCAGATAGACCAACAAAGTGTCAAAGGATTTCTAGTGCAATGACTGAATCTTCAACATGGATTGATGACCTTGAGCTTTTTGGATCATCTCTATTCGGAGGATTTTACACTTGGGAAGGGGGGAAATCACATGAGTGCTTCCAGAAGTGAGAGATTTTTGTATTCAACAGAACGGAAAGAAAATTTTCTTTATTTCAAACAGACTTTGATGCCAAAAGAGGATAAAGTGAAGATATGGTGGAGCTCTTTCTCAGTGTGTAGCTAACCTACTTTTGCGCAAGCCACAAAGTTGGAACTTCTTAAAGGGAAGTAGTAGGAGTGGAGCAAGGAGAACAGGAGGACTTGGAGGTTCATCATGGATGAATTGCTAAATCAACCTACCGATCTGGAGAACATTCAAGATCAGAGGTCTCTGATGATGAATTACTTCAAGAAACTCAACTGGCTATGGAGTTCGAAGAAGTAGCCGAAAGGGAGGAAATAGCTTGGACATAGAGATCTAAGGTGCAGTGGCTGAAAGTGGTGATAAGAACACTAATATTCCCACAGAATAGCAAAAGCCCGTGAGAGGTTCAATGCCATAGACTCCCGGAAGTTGATGGAGTTTTGATTACTGACCCTGCAGAAAAAAGGGAACTGATCCAGAACTTCTCTCAGGAGCTATATAAGGAGACACTGAAGGGTGGAGACCTGATCTTCACTTAAAAGGGGCAGAAGCTATCTCTAATGAAGATCTTAGAGTGGCTTCAAAGAGAATTTGTAGAGGAAATTCTTGAGAGCACATGACTGTGCGCCTCAGATATGGCACCTGGCCTAGATCGTTTTCCAATGAGTTTCTTCTAAAGTTTATGTGATTTTTAGGAGGACATCAAGAAAATTTTACAATATTTCCATTCTCAGCAGGTATTTGAGAAAATCTCTGATGCTACTTTTGTAGCTCTCGTTCCAAAGAAAATAGGGGTAACAAATTTAAGAGACTTTAGGCCAATAAGTCTCTTCAGTGGAGTCTACAAGATCTATTAAGTAAATCTTGGCTGAAAGACTGAAGAAGGTAGTGAACAATTTAGTCAATAAATATCCAATGGCCTTTATTATGACAGATTGGATGCAGTTTCCATTGCTAGTGGATGTGTGGACTCAAGGTCAAGAGGTTATCTCCCTGGTGTCATATGCAAGCTGGATATAATGAAAGCCTATGACCATACAACAACAACAACAACATTACCCCAATGCCTCAAAGGCTCCCGCCCATTGCAGGGTAAGGGGGGTCGGATGTACACAGTCTGACCCCTATGTTTAAAAACATAGAGCGACTGTTTCCGGATGACCCATGATGAACGTCAAAAGTTGCATTGACTAACTGCTACTTCACAATTGAAAGAAGCGCAGACAGTTTAAAAAGCCATTTTGCTTTATTCCA
>JAABOM020000075.1:21451515-21467183 GCA_011800125.2 Solanum clarkiae
TCTTCGGAGCTTTATACGACGATGAGCATTTTGTAAAACTTGGTCCAAGGTGGAGATTGTTGAAATTTGGCCCAAGTCAATTCAAATATGGCAACTCCTATCTTGTTCAAGTTTGGCAGCCAGCAGCCTTGAAGTTTCAAATATGGCTGCAAATCAAATTTGGTTGTGCTGCCAAATTTGAAATGGTTGGCCAAAATTACTCGCATTTGCTCCTTTGTTTATATACAACACAAGATTTGAGAGATTTAGAGTTAGAGAGGAGTTAAGAGTTTTGTGAGATACACATTGAGTATTTTGTGTGAGTATTGTAATACTCCTTTTATTTTTATCACTCATCTCCACATATATCACTGAGTGATACACAAAATTATATCTTCGTAGTGCTTAGGCCCAGTGAGGTTTTGTTGTACACTTCTCTCCATTATAGTGATATTTTTTCTAATCGTCGTCCGTGGACGTAGCCTAATATTTATTGGGTGAACCACGTTAAACCTGTGTCTCCATTTTATTATCTTGCCCGAATTCATTTATACTTTTCAATATCAAATCCCGATCCTTATCGCGCTTCCGCTTTCGCCTGATATTTATTCTTAACAATGCTCTTACATTCATATTAATTTCATGAAACAATAAAAATTATTTTTTTTAATATTTAATTATTTTAAAAAATTTAGCATTGTTTTCAATTCTTTGCGATTTTTGTATTGAATCAAGAGATCGCCCAAAGAAGCATCATTAGGGTTGTATTTGATGTACCTGACAAATATCTCTTAGTCTCTTTAGCCATGTAAGTACAATGTTTATTTATCTAATTAACGTCTACAGTTTAGAATATCTATTATTTTCTATACAATTTTCACTTTCAATTTGTTCATGTTGCTCTTTTAATGTTGTATTTAAGCATGGATATTGCAATAGTGATACCGTTGTCACGAGCATGAACATTTTAGTATTTCTATTCGATTGTCAAATATCATATTTGTTTATTTTGAACTTTTTTTTTAATAGAAACTTATTTTAAGTGTAATTGTCAAGTAGCTAAAAATTTATCCCATTTACGATTTTTTTTAATTTGTCATTTCTCATTCAAAATGTGTTGCAATAATCTTAATAATTAAGTAAAATTTTGTACAAGATAATCTGGACGTGTCAAAGAACTAGTAGTTTAATTAATTGAAAGAATTTCATAAATGGCTTAAAATCTTAGTAATAAAAATTTTATCCACGATTTAGAAAATCACAACACAGAGATAAACATTTCATCCCCAAATGTTCACATATTAATACTAAAAAGACGGATTAAGAAATAGGAGTAGATCGCTAAACTGAAAGATCATTACAAATTTGAAATTGTTAATAGTACAAAAAACAATTTTAGTGGACAGTATTATTAATTCTGCCCACTGACCCAAAAATCTATAATCTTAGGTCATTCAAAGAAACAACATTGGAGGATAGCTCCAAATTTATAAGTGTACCGTTTAGACTTGTTACCTTTTTCGTGTTTTATATTAGAAATTGCATGTTCACTTACAATCCACAATATAAGTCTTCTTTTTGCAATCAAGATTAGTTTAGCTTAAGAACCAACCTCAGACCACCATATGTACTACTTATATGGGATAGACATGCAACACACATCTCCAAAACTAGCATTAGAGAAGAGGTGGCCAGTGCTTGACTGCGATAAAAGACACTGCACAGCTCCCAACCTCCATTTCCAGTTAAATGAATCATTTTCTCTTCGCCAGTCTTCTTAAACCATGGGCATAGGTATCTTTTATCAGAACCAAACTAAAGTGCTACGAACAGCCTCAGAAACCAATGAAGCAGTAGTCTCATCACCAACGCTTATCGTGGTTTGAGTTGATGTAACCTCTATCAAGGCTTCATTGGGCTCCGAGATGCATATAATTGAAACATTTTCTGTTCCGTCACTACTCTGGGCATGCTGTGCAGTTACTTTCAGCCCCTTCTTTTGTAAAGCCATCAGAAGGGCGTCCAAGTCAACTCTACCCAGAAATAGCAATGGCCTAACTGGTGGAGAAAGCACTTGCTTGTTTCCAACAACACACCAATGTTTTCCCTGCTGAACGAGCAACTCTCCCGTTAATCTTGCAACATTTTTTTCTTGTATCAGTTTAGCATCAATGAGAAGCTCAGAAGCCACGTCCATGGCAATGTCCATATCTTCATAAGTTTTCAACTTGCACATAACAGAAGTTTCATTTTCAGAGAAACTACGGACTGAAAATTTGGGGTTCCAACAGCTAATATGGGGCCTCAAACTTTCAGGAACCTGAAACGAACAAGAGAGGCAGTGGTTAAGAGAACATGTTGAACAGTTCAGTTTCTTAGAGCAGAAGAGAGAGCCTACCAGCACATGTTTAGGTTGTAATATCTTTAGTAAAGGTATAGCTTTCTTTAGCCTGTAAACATAAAATGAAGTTTGTATTTGTAATGAGTCGAAGCCAGAATGGTAATTGAAGAGCTACAGATCAGCAATATTTGAAATAAAATAGAAACAATTACTCTTGAGTGAACTTCATAATTATACAACAATATGACCAGCGAAATCCCACAAGTGGGGTTTGGGAGTGTAAAGTGTATGCAGACCATACCCCTACCTCGTGGAGTTAGAGAAGTAGTTTCCAAAAGACCCTCAACTTTAGTACAGCAAATCAAAGTAGGTGTGAAAAAAGGAAAAATGACAGTGAAGAAAACATAGCAAGTAATAAGGAAACAATAACAGTAACAACAAAAAAAAGTGCAATAGTCGAAACACACTGAACAGATGATATAAATCAAAAGCAATACACCACAAGAATATGGCTAACACTACGACAGACAACACTCCACTAGCTACTAACCTTCTATCCTAATCCACAACCTCAACACCCTCTTATCTAAGGGCATGTCCTCAGTAAGCTGCAGCTTTCTTGTCTAATCACCCTTCCTCAAGATCTTTTCGGTCTACATCTACTCTCCTTGTACGCACTATATCCAACTTCTCTCACCTCTCCCTGGGGCATTTGCACATCTCTTTACATGCCCAAACTATCTCAACCTTGCTTCTCTCATGTTGTCCACCACGGAGACTACTCTCAGCTTGTCCCGAATATATTCATTCCTAATCCTATTGCACCTAGTATGCCGATACATCCATATCAGCATCCTTATCTCAGCAACTTGCATCTTCAAAATATGGGGAGTTCTACCTGGCCAGCACTCCACAACCATACAACAAAGTCCGTTTAACCACCACTCAACAGAAAAAATGACAACCACTGTGCCACCTCCTTAGTCCCCTTTAAATGAGAAACAAAACCAGTAAAATTTCAACTTTATTGTTTAATGGATAAATTAAGTAATTAACATACATTAAAAGGGAACACTTCCTAAACTTTCTAGGAGCAAACCTTAAGCATCTAATGGTTCATTAATTCCAAAACCCTCCTATAAAGTACCTGGAAAAGATAATCATATGGTAATCAATAGCAACTTTAGATCAAACATTCTCAGCCCTTTCCAACAAGCATTTATTATCTGCTTTATTTTTCACAAGGCACCTCATAATCCTAGTTGCAAATTTAGTGAAAAAACTATACCTATAAAGCACCAAAACTATATAGAGCTAAAAGTGCTGTCTGCTACACATGAGATGGGGGATCAAAAAGAGTAAGCCTACTTTATCCCAGAGATGAATGAACACTGAAGGACCTTCATTAACATTGGCTTAAAAGGCAAGAAAGCCAAATTGATATCAGCTCCTTCCTGTGAAATGTGAAACATTTAAAACATAGTAGTCAAAACAACCAGGTGCATGAGATCTGAAAATATGAAAAATCATATAGCAGTTAGGCACCTCCATAATAAGCAACGAGTTAGGATCTGCACACCAACGTTGAAGGAGATGGACAACAGGGCCAAGTCGAAGACTCCAGTGAGGACAGAATACTATGCAAGGTTCCTGGAAACTTGTTCTAAGCACATAACATTAGTCTAGGCCAGTGATGTTGATGGTCACAGCAACTCCAATAACATTTTCTTTCAATAAGCACAGACAAAAATGAAGTCAAAAGATGTAGAAGGATAGATAAGTGTAATAAAGCCAAAATACTGTCTACAGCAACCTTATCAGGATTCTGTACTCATTTCTTTAGCTTATGTTTTGACATGAGGGGGCAGAAGTATCTTACAGGAATTTCATTGAATGTATTGCTGGAGAAACCAAGAGCTTTTTCTCATTTGACAGCTGAATATGCGTGAATAGTGATTGCCCAGAGCAGAACTGTGGATCCACACATAAAACAAAAAGAAATACATCATCTCTACTTGTGACTTTCTGTTTTTTTTTTAAAACCTGGTTACTGTGACTTGTGACTTTCTGTTTTAACAGCAAAAGATTAAGCGGTTGTTTGGATTGGCTTTTTTAAGTGGCTGATAAGTTAAAAGCCATAGCCCACAAGTTGGGAACCCCTAAGTTTTAGCTTTTAGCTTTTCTTTTTGTATTTTTCAGCTTTAAGAAAGTGTTTAGAAGCATTTTTTTTGTGTGTGTGAACCAAACACTTCCAAAAACTTAAAAAGTGCTTAAATGCCAAAAGCAAAAAAAAAAAAAGTGAATCCAAACACCCATTAAAATCACAAGATTCATAGTGATAATCAGTTAAGGTAGTACTCTTTCTTGCAGTTGACTGGACAGCCATTCAGGTATGATAGTGGAAAATGCCAACAACTCTTCCGCCACAGAAGAAACAAAATATATAGGAACCTACAGCACACAAACATCCAGTTTAAATACACGAAAAACATATTTCAGCTGAAGCAAAGTTAGGTATTCACAACCAACTGTACTAAACTTAGATATGAAAGTGAAGCATAACTTAAGAATTGGAGGACTCTTGTCCATTTGCATCGATCAGAGACGGATACAAAAATAACTTTTTGCATAACGGATGGCAATAGGCCAGAAGTGCATATAATATCTGGGACACAGAGTCTCTCAATGCTCATTCCTTCACACAATCAGGATTACAAATAGTACTCCTTCTGTCCCATTTTATGTCGCGCCCTTTCCTTTTTTAGTATGTCCCAAAAACGAATGTCAACTTACTATAATTAGAAACAATTTAACTTTAAATTTCCCACTTTACCCTTAATGATATTTACCTAAGCCACACAAATATCTAAGGATTGTTTTAGACCAAAAGTCTTCTTTTTTTCTTAAACACCGTGCCAAGTCAAAGGTGCCACATAAAATGGGACAGAGGGAGTATTACAACTATGAATTTATATCTCCAACAAGTCCAATAAACACAGCTGGAAGATATGGTACAAGTACTATGCATCTGTCATCCCTGAAAGTATACTTAATTTTAATACAGATTAAGAAAAGATATTCTTACAGATCCAGAAAAGTCCTGGAAATCGTTGAACTCAAATTCCAATAAATTATTAAGATGAGAAGAATAAAAAAGAAGAAAAGCCTTTTGTTGAAGTATTTGGCTAACAACATAAATACTTAAATAGGATTTTTGAGTTGCATCAAACAAAGGAAGTTTCTTTATTCTTGAGATTCTTAATATGATGCAGTAATAGTTAAGATAGTGTACACTTGACTAGCATTATTACGAATATTTTATACTATTCTTATGACTCCCTTTAAACTCTCCCAATTCAAATAAAGAAAAACAACTAGAGTTTGTTTATTTTGGAAACAAAAAACATTTAAAAGGAACTATTGGCATAGTAAACAACCATTAAAATTGTTATTAGTGCCACCAAAGAATGAATAGTCATCAGAAAGAAAAAGCGTCTGAAATTATTTCCACGGGAAAGTCCCTGCTGATAACAGAGTAATAAAATGTTCTTTGTAGCACGCTCAGAGGATATCCCAAAATATCATTAGCATAGCATCAATTAGGCAGTAACAAAAAAGGTAGTTGGAACAATTATATGAAATTTAATGTTCGAGGGAAGAATTTAAAACTCATGCTCGAAATAGAAAAGATGATGACTTTTCAACAGCAGTGACCACAAATGCGATATTTGAAGAGATTCAACATCAGGACTTTAAGAACATGAGAGAATGATGAGAACAAGGAACTTTAAGGAATGTTTTGTTTGAAAATTCACCTGTATAGTGGTCAAAAGAGAGAGTATCGTCAAGCTGTCACCGGAAAAAAGATGTGCCGCCAGAATGATTAATGAAGATACGAGTGGTGCCACTAGAAATAACCAAAACAAGACAACCATAATGAATTCACTAAAATAAGAAAAACCTTTTGGTTGATGGCATATGGCTGCCTGCTGGTAGGAGGAAGCTTCTTAAATTCTACCAAATTATTTTTGGGTTTGAAAGATTTTAAGCAACTGTCAAACATTGATACCATGCAGAAAAAAATAAAAAAGGAAAATATTTAAGAATAGTTTGGCTCACAAACTACATGTAAATTCTACAGAGATTGCTATATGAGGAATCACAATACCCACCAAGTTACAAGAGAATTGAGACATCAAAGTAAAAAATTAGCTTTACTAATTTGTTACATATGTAAGTTGTAGGATTTTTAAAAAAAAAATTGTGATTTCGGAACTATGTAAATCCTTGCAATATAAAATAACTCAATAATTTTTTGAGAAGAACACCCTAATGAGATTTAATACTTCTATAAAATGTTTTATTTTGATATACTAAAACAAAATGCCTTACTTTAAGAGCTTTTTGTCATTTTAGGTTTATCACATCCCATCATTGCTAACAGACATTTGTATTCCAAATTATAGCATATACATAAAACAATATATAGATTCTCACATAAATTATGTATGTATTACTTAGGCAAAAAGGAAAATAATACCAAATAACTATACATAGGTAAATGCTAAACGTTTCTCCATCCTATACTCTAATGTGCATAAATAGACACAGGAAAACTACCTTTGGCGCTATAGTAACATTAAAAACAAAGAAAAAACTACTTTATTTCTTTGGTGTAGAAAGACATTGCATGGTTGAGGAATAGCCTCCTATATCCCATATGATTTGTGCATCCATTGGGTTCCTTTATATTTAGAAGATTGGGCGGCTTTCATAGAAAATCATATCTTGTGTAGGTTTGTACTTCTCAACATACTTCTTTTCTAGACAGTTGCATTAGCTTCTTCAGACTTGTTATTCCTATATGCTATTATACTAGTGTCACCAGGTTTTGGGTTGTTTTGGACTTGATCTTTTTGTTCTGCACTTACGAACTTTTGGGAATAGTTATTCACTATAAAAGTAGTTGTCTATTCTGCATTATTTATATTGTTAATAGGATAATAAAGGAACCGGGTTCGTCTACGGGGATGGGGTGTCCTCACAGCCTAAATGGGTTTTTGGGTTGTGACAGGATTGTTAGTGTCTTCAAAAAGTCTAGAGTTCCTTTTTTTTATAATGTCCACCTAATGCAAGCGGAAATTACCTACCAGCCCTGCTGCTTATTTATTAGGAGGAAAGAAAACGCGAACTCCATAATAGTCTTCTCTTATCAGCGCTTTCAAAAAATATTGGCAGATGATTGATCAACGTACTTATCACCTTCTTAAACAAGTGTTCTGGTAACGATTCAACCACAAAAGTAACTGTATTCAACACATGGAATCTTTGTATGGAACATAACAACATCTTGCTTGTGTCTACCATAAAATTTCCAAATCTTCCATGAAATAAACAAAAGGAAGAAAAACATGGAGTAAAATGAGATACCCCACTCATGTGAAGATCTAGCTATGTTTATCTTTTCTTTCTCCTTTTTTCTTCTTTCATTCTGAAGGTGGAGGGCAGAAATTTTAAAATCTAACACAAGTGCATAGATATGCTTTGTCCTTGTGACTTGAAAAATGACTAGTTTTAAGCATTTTATAAAATGTATTCATTATTCTTTGCACTCACTTTATTGCAAGGAAAAAAACAGGAGGCGTCAATCAGGAAAGATATTCCTAAAAAAGTACTCCGCTATTCTATTAGAAACACCGTTCCTTCCTTTCAAGCAGTAAGTTGCTCTTCCGCATTCTAGATATAATTCTTTTTGAACTTGTAAAAGTAGAAGCAAACAATCTGTCTTCCCATTTCTTTTCAAGTCAGAATAATATATCTAATCCTTATCATGTATAACTTGCATATTTTCCACTTTATGCTTCTCAAGGTGAAAATTTTCAGCAACATCTGCATTTTCCACCCTGAGACTGCAAGAAAGCAGGTCTAAGGAACACAATCTTGATATTGTTTTTTGGTTCAAAATACCGATCTTCTAAAATAAATTGATGTGACAATCACCTACTCACTTGTTGAATAATTGGTATAAGTGCATAAACATGCAATCCTACAACATACCTTCAAATTTGAAGATTCTAGTGAAAGTGATATGTTCTCCAACAGCTGCAACATGACTCCAAGCCGTCCATTGGGAATAAGGACTGATCCTCCATCCCTAATAGTGGCCAAAGCACATGAACATATAAAAGATACTTTTTCCATCTCTTCAGAGTACTCATCTGAGTCATGCCACGATTCAGTTATTGTTTCCCAACGACTACCAATATCACTGCATGTTTTCCAAGTTTCAAAGATCATTACTTCCATTCCAGTAAATATGTAAGGGTATGGAAGAAGATCAATGAAGATGAATCAAAAGATGGATGGAGAAAAGAAGATGATCTTTGAAAGGAAAAAGAGAAAAATCATAGCCTTTAAATCAGATCTCACATATGCATGCTGTCCGGCATGCATATGTGAGATAAGATTTATACATAAGCTATGCTATATATAATGTTTCATATAATACAAAAGGAATGTACCTTGAATTGGAACTGCCAGTAGCAGGAGGGAAATCGTTCTTTTCACCATCAACATCATTGCAGGCTGTGAAGTCTGAATATAATAGAACATCACTTCCTTCAAGAGATTTGTAATCAAAAGTGGTTGCAGTTGCTGATGCAAAAACTGAGCCAGAAAGATAAATAATGCTTCCTTTTGGACTAAGAATATTCCAATTACAAGCACCTATCTCCAAACCAGAACTCAATGCTTTTATGGTCAATGAGCCATTATAGCAGACTTCTTCAGCATACTTGAGGAATTGAACCTTCTCCAAGCAACCCTTGATATCAGCTGCACTGAAATTTTTATTATTACTACTGCAGATCAAACAAACATCAAACCCATAACAACCATACAGAACTTAAAAGTTCTTGACTACTGGATATGAGCACCAGGTCCTTTTCTTTCAGACTGTGGTATGAATAGTCAAATTCATAACAGAACTTGTAGCAGTCTATTTCCAAGTCAGTAAGTTTCTAACCAAGAATAAGCATCCAAATGTAATTACATATGGTACAGAAATGTAACTGACTGTTGCATACTTTCCACTCTCATCCCAAGCTGAAAGTCAATACTTTTTTATGAAGTTAACTGGTATTATAAACAAAAGAGTTACACCAATAGTGTACTCATGAAGTAATTACATCAAAAGTATAGGACCACCAAGAGATCTATCACCTATGAAAGTCAATATTATTTTCATGTCACAGTGTAAAGTGCTCAACAATTCATTTGCAAAAGCATATCCTCAAGTTCATTAAAATAATTGAAGACTATGACCGACTTATACTAGTATATCTAATTTAGGATGATAAAGAGTGTGTGCCTGTATTGATGGAAAAAAAAAGTATGAGATCCGTGCATCATGTGTTCCTCATTTTTTAAGGTGAGTTATTTCTATATGTTTGCATCACCTATAACATTTACATCCAAGTCCATCCTACAAAAAGCACAGCTAGCATTTTAAACATATAGGTGTAAGTAGCAGAGTAGTTCTGGTAAGTTGAAGCACTAATTGATGAAAGCATTTCACAACAAATGTGACAAAAACAGATCTTTCTATTAAATGAAATAAGAAGCTTTTACCTGTATAAGGACATCCATCCACCAAGTTCTGTCCCTTCACTGCCTAAAATAATATCCTTTAGTGCCGTAGGAAGTAGTTCAAGTTTTTCCCATGTCATCCATTCAGGGCAACCAGACTCTTCAGGTCCATAGAATTGTCGCAACTCCATATGCATGGAAACGAGGTCCTCCATCATCAGTTTCCCTAGTCTGGAAGCTGCTTCCGTTGCATATATCTGATGAGATAACCACATCAAAAAAAAAAAAAAGCATAAGGTTAGTTGTATTTATAAATGCAAGAAAATATCAATTCTATCACCTTTGCTCTGAAGTCTTTGAGGCGAGTAAGAAATGGTAACCCTAGCATACCCATCGAACTTGAGATTAGTACCACATCCAGGGAATAAATACTCCAAAGCTGCAAGCTTTTCACAGTCTTATACCAAGGCTCAGCCTGTATCAAACTTTTGGAATCAATAAACTCTGCAACTTCCTCTCTTACAGATTCCGAATTTGATGAACTTTGGCCTTTACGAATTGAAGTTTTCTCATCAAGCAGGGAAGAAATAACAATTGGTAGGGGAGAAAATACAGCTAGTGCTGACAGGTCCAAAGGGCAGTCAAGTAAAACACGGAAACCACATATATTAAGCATGTGGCATGGTGGGAAATAATAGCCCCTGCCCTCACTTAAACATGTCTGCAAATGTTGAAATCCATGAACATGATGTCAGTATGTACTCCAATTATATGCAGGCAAAGAAAATATGCAGAGAAGAGAAGAGACTTACAAACTCCATGGAATTGAAGAATGCTAAAAGTTTCTCAGCAACCAGGATATCTTACTGTTTCAAGGGATATCAGCCTACAAAAGAAAAAAATAATATTAAAAAGAGAAACTTAAAAACATATATGGGTCCTATAAAGTAAGGCTGCGTATCGGGTGATTCAGTTCGATTTTGAATATTATCGATTTTAGTTATTGGTTATCGGTTTGTAGATATGCCAAACTATTAAGGAACCGTTAAGATATCGATTTATTGGTTATGGGATTATCGGTTGTTAACCTTTATCGATTCAGTTATCGGGTAACCCATTAACAATTATAAGCTTGAACTCCCTCTATCAATAAGCAGTCAGCAGGCTACCAACAAGCAATATCAAGCCAACAAATTCAGCAGTGTGTAATGAACTCCCTCTATCAATAAGCAGTCAGCAGGCTACCAACAAGCAATATCAAGCCAACAAATTCAGCAGTGTGTACACAACAAACTAATTCTCACTCGTCTAGACATTCAAACAGTATTCAAAAGCAAGTCTAGACATTCAAACTAATTCAGCAGTGTGTACACAACAAACTAATTCACACCATTCAAGTAACATCCAAAAGCAAGTCTAGACATTCAAACAGTATTCAGGTAATATCCCAACAAAATCAAACAAGTAAATGTTCCAAGATCACAAGCACAACAAACTGATTCTCACCCGTTAGATTCTTCAGATCAACACTCTTCTCGGAGATGACGCACTAGATCCACCACTCCAGCAAGTCTTAAAACAGAACAGTCCAGGCTTCCAGCAATTCTTCAGATGGATTCTTCTTCAAATTTAAGTGGGAAACAAGAAGATCAGTATTTACTGTTATTTTATTAAACAACAACAACAATTTTAAGAATAATGAAAGCTCAAGACAAGAAAAGGACCCCCAAATGTCTACTTCTAATTATGAAAAGCTCAAGACAAGAAAGAAAAGGAAATTGGGTGGAAAAAAGAAAGATAAAGAGAAATAATAAATGTATAGTAGGTTATTCCAATGTGCAGAACCCAATGTTGAAATCCATCAGACATGTGAAAATTTTTGGGGAAAAAGAAAGAAGTGTCAATTTTCTAACCAACAGAAACACAGCTTAAACAATCCCTTCAGTAAACACACACAAGCATAGCCCACTCTTGAAAACCTGAAAAATTGAAGGAGAAATGAGAGAAAAGGAATCAACCCAATCCAGTAGCCTCAATGCCTCCAACATATGCACCAAAATGCACAAATAATAACAGAAAACAAACTTCTAACTCTTTTACCACAGAAAAAAAAAGGAAGAAAAAGAAACGAAACCAATTAACATACAGGCATAAAGGCAAAATTCTCACAGCTGAACCACTCAGAAGAAGAAAAAAGAAAAGGAACCAAATTCTCAAACCCAGAAACAAAAGTAGCTCAGAAAGGAAGATAATCACCCAAAAATCCTTCTTACTCAAACCCCACTTCCATTGTCCAAGATTTTGAGCATAAAAATTCAATCTTTGCCAAAAAATTCAAACACCCGCATAAGGTTCAAACACAGGGCAGCACAAAGAGAAACCAAGAAAGATGAACACAGCAAACAACAACAATAAAATTACCAAAAAGGTCAAGTCTTGTGGCCTGAGAAGCTAAACTAAAACAACTCCACAAAGACAGAAGAAAAAGAAAAGAATGGGGATTCCAAAACATGCAGATCAGAAGAAAATAAATCCTTACGAGGTTGTCCTTTGTGACCCTTTGAGCTTCTGATCTGAAATAAATCTCTTCAAAAACAACACACATAGGAAACCCCACAGACGTGAAACCAACTCTCTTCCTCTCCCTCTTCTTCTTCCTCTTTTTTCGTTTTCTCTCTGTAAAACTAATCAAAAATGTTGTGTTTAACTAAAAGGAACATCTTGCGATGGAAATCCTCTTGTTCTTGCAGACGGCCATGTTGGGAAGAAGAGATTAAAACTGCTTTTGGAAGGTCGGGGGAAGGGGATGATGAGGCGATGCTAGAGAAGCTGAGAACTTAATTAGTAGTACTAATTAGCATAGTATATCGGGTCACCCCTTATAAAAATGGTTAGACCCGAATCGATAATCATAGCTCATTAAATTTTTCTTTTAAATCATTGATCGACTCAATAAGGCAATAAATCGACCTAATAGTTCAATAATTTAAAAATTGGTTGAGTTAATAGTTTGACCCGAATTTTGTACATCCCTAGTATAAAATAGTGGCATCTCATAATTCCAGGAACAGATCAGTTCAAAAACCAAGAACATCATAATAACTATGGTGTCTGGGCAATTGGTCGTACCTCGAGTCACTCCACAAGATACTTTATACCTCCATTAACAACGATACGAGGTAATCCTATCCTCAAGACTTAAACAAATAAAAAGAAATTGACTAATATTTTTGTTTTCATTGGAATATGAACCCGAGACCTCATGATTCTCAATCCATTTCATTGACCTCCACGCAATACCCTTTGGTGACCAAGAACAACACAAACTACATGAAAGCAGCAATATGGATCTTTTGTTTTAACACTAGAAGGATTGGATCTTCCAAACCTCTTTGTATTCCCAGTTAAGGGAACAAATTTATTGAGTGCAACGTTGATGGAAGAAACTGAGTGCTATTTGAAAAAATGACTTGTTTTTTAAAATTCAATTTATTACTTGATTGGTTTAAGCAAATCAAATTTTAAAATTAAAATAGATTCGTCACCTAATTTTGAGGATAATTAGGAAATTGATAAATTAATTTAAAAAGACTTAACAGAAAAATCTTTTTAAATGCCAAAGAAAATGGTTCGGGTTCACATTTCCACTTCGAGAAGGTTTTACGCAATCGAAATGGCCGCTAACACGCGGTTATCCGCCGATTAGAAAAATTCTGACTAACTTTGAAAATTTGACTTAAAAATGATTAAAAGACCTGAAGCATATTTTAAAAAAAATCTAAATAATTTAAAACTTAACTATATTTAACAAATCTGAATTGAAATATCAAAGAAAAAAAGGAAAACAACATTCACATTTGACTTTAAAATGATATTTAACTAATTTAAGTGAGATAAATCATCAATAAAGTTCAAGCTTATCCCAACAAAATAAAGAAAAGCATCATCTGGGCATTTCAGCCTTTTTTTAATAGGTAAACTCACATCATTAATTGGCAAAGTATAACTCAAATTGTTATTACCAGCGCGATTCAACCCAATTTGGCATTTCTAATAAAAAGTTTTGCAAAGTGTAGCCAGATAAGCACAAAAATAAAAAAATCAACATCAATGGCTCCTTTATCCATCACAGAACAAAAACTGCCATTTTTAACCACAAATCTCTGTCGCAAGTAGGCATGATTTCTGGCAAGGGGCTTAAAAAAACAAAGCTAACACAGGAAGAAGCCAACCAAATATAATTTTTTTTCTGTTGAAAACGTTACTCAATACATATTACAATGGTGCTGAATGAGTTTTCAAAATTTGAGTTGTTTTCATAATAACACCATTAGAAATTGTATTAAAAATATTTTTTTTCTATATAAGGGGCCAAGTAATTGTTGAAATATTAAGCATTTCTTTGACTTCGCAAGTCATTCTTGATAAACTTCATTTTGAGACTGGATTATAAGATAAAAATACAGTGAGAAGAATTTTAAAACTGTTAACTTTGAAGTTGTGATAAGGAAAACAAGAAAAGACGAACCTGCTAGATAGATGCATATAATTAGAGAACACATAATCTGCTGGATAGAATCCCAAATAGCAACAGAAATCAAACACCCTCCAATTCTCTAAGGGTCATATGGTTTGCGAAGTAATTATCCTGGGATTCCTTAGACTAAATTATCCCGCATGAGAGGTGGGTTAAAATAACATCTAGTTTGATAGGACAAGGTAAGATCTCCTCCATCAAATTCATACTTTGTTGATTTGGTTAATCTTGACTTATCCCAAGATAAATTTACAACTTAAACCAAATAAAGTAGTATAAATTTATACCAAAACTCAATTATAGAAAAAGGCAAATACGAATACAAAAGAAAGACACAAAGATTTCAGAAAATAAAAATAAATGCCTAAACAGAGATATGAGATATCATAAAATCTCGAAAAAACTGTTGAACTGTGACAATATAATCTAAAAGCTTAATCCATTAAAGAGAGAGCATACTTTTATTTACTTAATTGTACTCTCAGCAAAAAATCAAACCTGTGCAATCAGAATTATTAAAGCAAAAGAATAATAGAACTCTGGAAGAAAAATAGAGAGAGAAAGAGAATTTATTGTAGCAGCTGAGCCAACGACGATAAGAAACCGACAACGAAAGCAATGAAGCAATAACTCCAACAATCAGCAATATTTTACTGCCTTTGGCATTAGGGCTTTTATCAATGCTCCATCAAGTTTTTTTAAAATAAATAAATAAATAAATAATTTTTTAAAAAAAGAGCGCCAATATTTTGGAGCTCACCTCAAAATGTGCTGCAATTTCTGATCTAGTCAAAGTCATTTTTACTTACTAACCAAACAATAGAGAATATTTTTTGTTCATCAATTAAACATGATAAATTAAATTAGAAATCAACTCATTTATCAATTTTCTCATGTTTGATTGTCTTAAATATAAGGAAAAAGATTTTCACTGAAAAAACATTTTCCAAAACTCTTCTCCAACCTCAAATTACATCCTGCCTCTGCCACAATGTCCCTTCCCTGAAAGCTTGGGTTGCATGGAAGGAGCTTGCAATGATGGAAGGCTTATGGGATAGGGGCCACCCCAAAAAAAATTTAAAATTTTAAATTTCCATTTAAACACTATTAAAATTATATTTTTTAAAAATTATTTCACATTTTTTTTTTTACTCTATTCCTAAGCCAGTCCACCTATGTCCCTCCCCCCCTCCCCCTCCCCACAAAAAAAAATATTTTATTTTT
>JAABOM020000075.1:21467451-21481905 GCA_011800125.2 Solanum clarkiae
TAGTTTTAAAAAATCTTTTTAAATTTTGAAAGTTTTATTTATTTTTTTTAATCCATCTCTACCCCGCAACTCCACCCTCCCAACAAAAAAAATAAAAATTATTTTTTAAAAAGTTATGTTTGGAATAAGGTATGGTTGAATTTCAATTCAAAAGTCGAGTGTAGTACTTGAGTCCAAATTTGAAAGTTTGATTTTAAGTCGGAAGTTAAGTTGGGTCCCAAATTAATTATTGAGCCTAATTTTCATGTCAGAAATTATATTCCTAAAAGATATTTTCTATTCTTTGGCCAAAAATAAAATATTTTTGCCAAAAAAATACTTTCATTTACTAATCAAATAATAGAAAATATTTTTCGAAAAATATTTTTCACTCATCAACTAAACACGAGAAAATAAGTTAAAACCATACTTAAAAAAAATATATTTTCCTTCGTACCAAACACACCTTAAAGTCTAGGTTTTCAAAGTTCGAAATTACAATTACATAACATCGGACTTCTGAAAATAGAACTTACTAGGAATGCAATCCATAAAGGTCTTGGTATTTCAAGCATAAATATGTTTACTTCAAATCTGAAATACAACAAAATTTTCACTGTGATGATTAGAGTGTGTTTTTCAAAAGATGGTACAAGTTACAACATAGGGATTAGGGAGTATTATACCATGAACATTATCTCGTATCCAAATCTGGATTAAAATGTTAATAGTTTCAATGGGGGCAAAATGTTGATAATTTATTGAAGATAGGAAAAAAATAATACATAAGAAAATCAAAGAGACCAAAGGGGGATTCTGCCATTGAAGCCTACACAACAATCTAAACAAAAAGCATAAGGAAAATGCAACCTTTTCATTTCCACTTCCTATCTAAGTTTGAGATCTGTTCAGTTGTTGAGAGGTTTCTTCCCTATTTGATTACTGCAGAATCCAGATACCACACCCAAACTCCACAGCAGCATTTACCCCCATCTGAGTATTGCAGAGCCCCACGTAAGGCCAGCACCAAATCCAGCAGCAGCAATGACATGACCTGCCTGAACTTTCCCACTTCGAACAGCTTCATCCAGTGCCAAGGGTATCGATGCAGCACTTGTGTTCCCATAATTTGCCAAATTTGAAATGACATGTTCTGATGGCACCTCCAAACGTGTTGCTACCGCGTCAATAATCCTTTGATTTGCCTGCATGTAGCCATTCCCAGTAAGTTGCTTGACTGAAGTTGATGCAGGATAATAACTCGAAAGGAGCATTAAGAAACTTCCCGCGAATTATCTTGAGTTGTATTTGCCATACAAAATAAGCAAATTTTTAAAATGAACGTCGAGTCAAAATGCTCACAGATTTACTCATATTATCTTGAACACAAAATGAGTATCTCGCATCATAAAGATGAAGCAAGGATCAAGCTAGTAAAGCAACCTGGAATAGAAATAACCATATCTGCACAAACACGACAACTTGCAACTTCTTCAATAAGCAGCTTTATCTTTTCTTTCTTACTTTTTGTTTTCTTCTTTTTATGCTTTCTACTTTTTCGTAAAGATCTTTATTCTCCTTTTACTTATTTCTTCCTTAATCTAGAAACCTCTCATCTTGTGCTACACCAATCATTTTTTCTCCCCCTATACCCTTTTGTTTTTCTCTTTTTCATTTTTCCTTCTTCATGGTCTATTAATCTCATGCAATTCTTCACTAATATATCTTGCGCATTTCTTCGTCCCCATATAGTCCTTCTTTCTCTTTTTTGGTTTATTTTATTTAAATCAGCTGCCAGGAAATGTTTAGCAGATACGACAAGGATGAACATCGTATATAAATGGTATAAGGGTGTTTTCAGCACGGAGGAAAACTTTTTCTATCCAATTTTCCCAGGTTCGTCTGGTCAAAAATTTGGAAAGTATTTTCTCTAGGAAAACAAGTTACTTAAAAATGAGGAAAACGACTTCTCTAATGGAAGTAGGAAAAATAAGTTCCACAAGTGGATTTCCACATTGATTCTACCGTCTCCACCCATCCAACACCCCTCATCTTCACCCCACACCTACCCCACCTCCCATAGTATTGTCTAGATTATATATAGGATAATATGTTTTGCTTATGTACCAAATAGAAGAAAACATTTTCCTAGTCCAAAACACAAGAAAATAGGATAATAGTTTTCCCTTGCCCATTTATTTTTGTGGAGAACATTTCCCAAAAAATATTTTTCCATGGAAAACATTTTCTTACATACCACACACACCCTAAAAGGAAAAAAAATAATTTTCACACTTCATTTTGTCGTGCATGTGAATTTATGGGGTCATTTTGGTCCACAAATACGAGACTTGACAACTAATTTAATAAATAATGTGTCTCACCTGGAAAAAACAAGGCAGGAAACTGTACTTTAACCAAGTAACTAAAGCAAATTGAAAATGAGAATATATGCATAACTTTAATCTATATTTTGTTCTAACTTGGATTCAAAAGAAAACATGGGGAAAGGCAATGGGATAGCCATGCTGTTGTTATCTTGCTCTGGCAGCATCATAATTATGTATATTTCATTCAAACTTCTGTGGTTGGTATACTTGTTCTTTTGTATTGCATTTCTCAGGCAATACACATCCACTAGCTTAGTAGAATAATTCTAATCCCAATCTCAAGCTTTGTTTGATAGGATATAGAGTAATAGTTGAGTTAAATTTATATGGTACAATAAGTAAAGGTCTAAGCCTTAGGCACATAAACTTTTGGACATCTCTTAGGTTTAATTAATATGTGAAAGAGGAACCAATGTAACTTCGAAGTATAATGACAGAAGCACCAACTTTGATGTACTTGATACTAAAATTTGCGCATTGAGTTTTGTAGTACCCTTTAAACTGTTTTATCACTGAGAGCGAAATAGTATACTTAAGTCTATAGATTCAATTATCCGGCAATTGTTCTGGTAAAAGTTTCTCTCTTTAATCAGGGCAGTTCTTCGTTTAATTATCAGAACTTCCTCATGTCAACACAACTTCCCTGACCCCCTACAAACATGATCTGGCCTTTACCCAACTAATCGTTCATAAATGTATTTCATTATACTTATTCAGTCAAAAACATAACGGCTTCTAAGAAAAGGTCATCAATCCATATTTAAGTTTGATTGACTAAGTTAAATTTGTAGCCCAGAAAGCCATACCTGGTGGAGAAGCAGCCAATCAATTTTGGACCGAGGAAGACCTGCATTCTCTAGAGCTGCTTCTATTGATTGCGGCACAACGCGGACAGCAAATCTAAAAACCTCTTTACCATTCATCTGGATGAAAGAGTAAGATGAACCTGTTGGTGGAAAACCAATAACAGAACCATTTGTACCAAATGCATTATCCGTTTCATTTTCTTTGATTGAAGCATTCAAGTGCCTGTTAAGGAAAACAATCATTTGGTGGCCGCCTAAAAAGGAAACCAGGGTAATTTTTCCTAAATATTACAATAAATACCTTTGACCTTCACCATCACTATGCAAGTCAAAACCAAATAAACCATCTTCTCCAACATCACAGGCCTACAAGAGGGTGTGGATTTACATAAATTTTGAGAAACTGATATGTGCGAAGTAGCAATGAACATGGCCAATAGCTAGCAACAATAGAACAAGAAACGAGGCCTCAAGGATAAAATGAGCATTAGGTTAGGAACTGGTTCTTAATTAACCATTTCAAACTAAATGCCAAACCCAATGAAATTGCAGGTACGGCTATACCACAGAGTCACAGACAGAAGAATGAGAAATTATTGTCTGACTGAGACCATGCCCGGAGGACACTCCCTAACCTACTTGTCTGACCTAAAAGTACCCAACACATGGTCATTACAAACTTAACACACTAATTAAGAAAGAAAAAGAGAAAAAAAAAAAATGAGTGACATCAACTCTCCAGATCATGCCTGACCTGACTGGTGTGAAAAATTGAGGCAACTACCCAGATCTCGCCTGACCTACTGGTGTGAAAAATTGAGGCACCTCCAGCTGCCAGCTTGAAAGGTTGGCCCCACAAGAGCAAACCACTGCCTTTGTTGAGCTTTGTTGAAGTGATTATTAATATTTAACAAAAAAATAAGGTATTACATCTGGAAGGTGAAGGATAACGCATAAAGCTACCCAAGATGGCGATGTTTGGATAGGGGGAGCGGAAAGGGGGACAGCAGTATGGAGTCACTTCATTGGTCATAACCTTAGGTAGAACTTGGATGGGATCTTTCAAGGAACTTCAATTGCAACATGAATGTTTCAGAGTGACCCTTCAGGGTGGCCTAGTGGTTTGGGTTTGGGACTTCCATGTCGGAGGTCTCAAGTTTGAAACCCTTTGCTGCGAAAGCAAGAGGTTTGCCTTCTAGGTCGAGCTCATCGCACTGGGCTTACCTAGTGCAGTTTATCTTTCTTGTGTGGTTTGCGAGCTATTATATAGGAGAGGAGGGTTTACCCTGCGCACACCCAAAGGATGGCGGCTGTGGGTTTCCCTTGTCATTAAAAAAAAAAAGATGTTTCAGAATAACTGCAGAGTATAAGGTTACAGAGACAAGTTTCAATTTCCTCTTTTCTTTTGTTAACCATGGTAAGCACAGAGCAATACTGAATACATTCAAAGTATGTGATAGTGAAGTTTGTGTATATTGTTTGAACGAATAATCAGGTGGAATAGATCCAAGAATCAGTTTTATAAGTAACCCAGAAATTCTCAAGGGGTAGTGGTGCACAGTTTGAAACTCAGGGAATAATGAGCCGGTCCCTCCACTTTTCTCCACTTAAATACCATGCCCATGGCATGGTTCGAATACATGACATGTGCTATTCCACACACCACATGTTGCACTCTCATAAAGCCAAGGTATGGTCCATGCATAAGCATTTCAAGAATAAGAAATTTCGGAAGGTCAGAAAAGCCAACAGAGGAAATATCTCATATTCAAAGTTTAAAAGAAAAAAATATAAGAGAGGAAAGAAACAGAAACATGAAGCCAGAGGAATTTCAAATGCTCTCATGCATAGCGCCTACAACTCCCGAAATATGAAAGCAAAACTAAGAAAAACGACTTAAAGCTACGAAAGAAAGCTGTACACGTGTCACATCAGACATGCAAACCATGCATATTTACATCGGGTGGTCAATTTTTGTGCCCTTGGATTAAGAAGTTGATCATTTCCGAAATTAGACCCATGATCTGAATACTAGTTTTGAACTTTGAAACTCAGACCAGGTGGCCATGTTCGAACTCAGGTCTGAGATCACTGGTCTAATTTTGAAAAAGTGGTCAACTTCTAAATAAGAAAAGCCACGAAAGCAGTTATTTGGGTAAATCAAACCCAAATAATACTTGAACCAACCCAAATGGTGATGAAAATCAGCCACCAACAAGATTGAGACATTTCTAATTTTATACATGTCTAGAAAAGATCCCCAACCCAACCTCAACCCTGGCGAAGGAAAAAAAAGGAACTTCATCCATTTAGACTGCAAGAAGAGCACAGAAGAATCTAGAGATACTTAGATCAATAAAGATGATTCATCCCACTTTTTACTTGATGAAGAAAAAATTAGGATAGGCATTGGAAAAACTGCAATAACTAAAATTCATATTCACAAATTGATTGATAAATTCTCCTTTATCATACCTGCACCACTACAGCACCAGCAGCATCGCCAAAGAGAATACAGGTCCCTCTATCTGTCCAGTCAACATAGCGAGACAGAGCATCAGCCCCTATAACAAGAACATTTTTAAAACCACCACCTGCACGATGGAAGAATTTCATTATTTAGCAGAGCATATATTTATGATTATATAATTCAACACATCATAGTTATGCTGGTATTGACAATTCAATAATATTTCACAAGGCAAAGAATAAAATTTTAGGCCACTATCTCTAAATCATATTCCCAAGGGATTTAAACAAGAGGGTTAATAATTTTCAGTGTCGTTATATATTCCAATTCTTTAGAAAAGCTGCCCTCTTATTTGACTCTCGTTTTAGAGTATCCACAAACTGCATGACCTCAAGTCCTCAACTTTAAATTTCAGGTTTTAATGATAATGACCTATCATTTTTTTCATGTAACTTGTGATACTGAATGTTAGCAAGCCTTTGTTAGACAGACTTATTAATATCATCTAAGATCATCAACTAAAGCCCCACTTGTGGGATTGCGTTGGGTATGTTGTTGTTATCCACTACAGTGCCATTACATCTCCAATTAGGTATGAATACTAAACATCTCCCTCCGGTTCTAGAAACCTACACTAAGAATAAGAGAGTTCTTCAATAACCCAGAAATGAGGTATTTAAACTGACTGATCAAAAAACTCAGGCACTTGCCTGTTCTCTATTTGCAAGGAGTGACGACTTTAAATTTTGTTCACATATATTCCATTAGTCGGTAGTGTAGTTTCTACTTATCGCTAAAATTCAGAGGCCAGAGATCTAGCAATTCCTCAGTACCATTGTAAATCTGATTCATTGAAGTTCTAACATAGAAGCAACATAACTGTACTTCAGAAACAATAAAATCCATCTATTTGGACTAGAGGATTCGAGCTGGATCCTAGAAATTAAATGGAAAAAGCATAGGACAAAAGCCACTATCACATCGCCATATTTAAGCACAAGTCCAAATTCAAGTGAAAAACCAGCACTTGAAAGAAAGGATTTGAATTTTAAGAAAAAATAAAAAATAAAAACTACGTAGGGTCAGTATTTTAAGTGGAGGAAGGTAAAGGGCCACGCCCATCATCCATCGGGTTTCAAACCGTGTGCCACTGACTCTTGGGGATCTTGGTTGAAAATACATTGGTTAGGGTCTGAAGCATTTAGGAAAGAAGTATGGCCATGCTCCCACAGGCTGGAGCAAGTATCCATCCATTGGTGTTAATTCCACTGTTCTTGCTGGTCCAGCTATGTTGTGTTTCTGGAATATTGCTTATTGCTAAATCCTCAAGAAACATTAAACATGCAGATTGGATTCAGCAAGAAAATTGATCTTTCTCTACTGGAACATGGAATGTAAAGTGGGTCCACCTAGAAATGTTCTCTACTGGAACATGGAAGGTAAAGTTGGTCCACCTAGAAGTGCTCTCTACAGGAACAAGGAATGTAAAGTTAGTCCACCTAGAAGTATTAAACATTGTTAATTCATTCAATGCAAGTTTTGGAGCTCCCGCGACATATGAAGGCAATTACGAAAAAAAATGATGAAACGCTCCAAGTTATGTTACTTTTACAAGTGAGAAAACACTTGCTTAGTGGAAATGCATCAAGGAGTTAATCTTAGGTAGGAAATCTTAAAATATGAAAGTCAAGTAATCAGAACAAGCTTTCAAGGAAAATGGTACTGGAAACCCAATTGTCATAACTCATAACTTCCCAGTTACAATTTGAAGCATATGCTCAATTCATTCTTTAAAAATAAATGTGAAATACTCTCACTCCCTCTCTCCTCTCTACCCCACAAAGAGGCCTGCGCACATTTACCTCCCCAAATCCCTCTATGGCAAAGTTCACAAAGAACTTAGGTATCAAAAAGAAATGTTCACAAAATCCTACCTCTGATATAACAAGCAGCAGATACCAAACCCAACATGAACCCGCTACAAGCAGCTGTAATATCGAAAGCCAATGGATTGCTTTTGCAGCCAAGTGCTTTTTGGATCTGAGCAAAGAAGTACCAGAGAAAAAAAGAATGGATAGAGTCCCCAAGAAAATTTTATAGAGAACATGATATAATTGTATAATTTGACAGAGCAGCGACTTAGTTAATTTGGGTCAGCAGTATAAATCAGAATGATGGAAATGCATGATATAATTAGAGCGCTGAAAAAGATAAGAACCAAAATAACTTGAATAAGCAAGCACGTTCTTTGCAGCGCACAGAAATCTATTAAGAGTAATTAGAAAGACAAATTAGCAGTAACAACACCATTGGGAACACATAAAACCTTTTACCACACTAACAGTACAGCTCTCATTACATCATAAATGTACTTTCTTTGTTTCACAAATTCTTAAGGGAAATGCATGGTGGCACTCAATTATAACAACAATGCCAAAATGTATAAAAAAGTTTCCCTTGACATCTGATGAAACACAATTAATTTCAGAAGCTGTGAATCATTCTTCATTGAATTGTAACATCATATGCATATGAATGAGTAAATGCATAATAAACATCAGTATCATGCACACAGAAGGTGATGAGCTTCACTTAATTGTCTTAAAAGGCGATATCTTTAGCAGTTATAACCCTAGCAAATGCAGGAGACAAGTTCATCAATAAAATGTTGTGAAGGGTAAAAAAGAAAAACTATACGTACTTTGAAATCTGAATCAATTGCTATGTATAAAATATGTTCTATAAAGTGGATATAGCAGAAGGCAAAGAGAATAAATATCTAAAATCAAAAGCTCCATGGCAATGCACTCCATGTTCTCACTTTGGGCTAACTCATGTTATGGCTGTGGAATAAATTAAGCACTATTGCAGGTTCTTTTGGAATGGTCTACTGAAGACGGGCTATACCACAATAAAGGTAATTTTTTTTTTTTTGGCAGTATCGGTTGTGTGGAAATATAATGAGTAATGACACTATTCTTCTAGCAAGTTATACCTGCGGAGCACTACCAAAAAGGTCCTCCGGAGTTGAACTGCATAGCAAAATTAGGTCAACATCATTAGGATCAACCTCTGCCATCTCAAGAGCTTTCCTTGCAGCCTCTGCAGCCAGATCCGTTAAGTTATCTTTGCCTGTAAAAACATATATCAGATTAGGCCGGTTTACATAAAATACAAAAATGTTGCTACATCTTTTTCCATCTAAGCAAGAGTGGAAGTACTTGACCCCAATTTCACAAAAGGCATTTCTGATTTTAAATCGTTTGTGCTACAAACCCATTAATACATGGCTGATATTTGCCAAGTCATTCATATGCACCCACAAAAATTTAAAATGTTGACTCTTTTATTTTTGGATTAATACGGTTATGTTCTACAAATATTCGAAGAAAGGAAAGTACGGAGAACACTGATACGTATCATGATTCCTAAAAAATTTTGGATGCTATAGAAATATGTCAGTCTAATCAGAAGAAAGCATAAATGTGTAGTGTGTACAGTAAGATAAAGTATCAAAAGCTCTTAGAATTTCCGAGAAAAGGACTGAAAGGAAATATTACAAAGAAATAGGATATCCAAATCACACATCACACTCGGGCCCTTTGGGAGTCTTAGAGTAGGTACCTTTTCATACAGTGCTTGTATGATCATACCAACAGTCCTATAAATTTTACATTAGCAATACGCTTGATGTTTGGTACAATTCATTTTACAAAGCCAATCTTTTTTTGGCATTTACAGTTTAATCTCAGCTGAAATTACTATTAATTTGAAAATGGACAGATTATCTTTTTTGTGATACGAAATTTAGGCCAATAGGAGTTTCAAAAGCTATAAATTTGAGCTTCTATCAAAGGGCTTCTTGATAAACTCTAGGAACTAAATGTACTTATAATTATTCAACAAAGGTTAGAAATTTCTTCACATGCTACTTGTTCTCTAGATGCACCACACTCCTAAATCGGACTTAAGTTCTCTTTTTTAAAAAAAAAAAAATAAATGAAAAATCCCCCCAGGCCAACTGATTCACAGCTCGAAATGTGGTGGATAATGGGCCAGCCCCTGTATTCTCTTCCACACAAATACCAGGCCTTTGTCTGTCCCAGGGTTCAAACTCATGATTTGTATCTTATTCACACAGCCGCAACACTTCCAACTAAACCAAAACCTAGGGTGCTTAAGTATTACTATATTTTTTCCACTAGAACAGATCCAGTCAGTTGAAAAGCATCGAATCCAAAGAAAGACTTGCCTGAAAGAACTCTACGGTTACGAATTCCTGTCCGAACAGATATCCACTCATCATTAGTATCAACAATTTTTGCAAGATCATCATTGGATACTTTTAGAGCTGGTACTGCAGAGCCACATCCTACTAGTTTGCAGCCCCTGTGAACTAGCCTGAACAAGCAAATGAATTATTAAAGTTAGAATGAAGAAACACAGATTCAGCTGAATGCTCTGACACAAACTTGAGCCTGCTTGTTGAATTCAGAGTTCTTTGTCAATATGTTAATGAAATGCACCATGAGGACACTCAAATATAACAAAAGTGGAAAGAAGTGAACCTAGTTGGAGGCTTGGAGCCCTTTTACTCCCTTTCTTTAGGTGAATTTTTCTTTTTCATTTTCTCTGGTTGGAGCCAATGAGGGAGCAAGAAATTGGCAGAATTTTGATAACTTCCTTTACAGTCTCCTTTTAACAAACGAGAAGATAAATCCCGAAGAAGAAATAAAAGGTCAAATTCTACAACCAGGCATAACTATCCACAAAAATATTGTGCTTCCTCAAAACATAATATATCCAAGTTTTTGAAAGTGTCACCATTTTCTGCATTCTTACTAGCTCAATTTTCGGATGTCCAACCATACTAAAAAGGCCACATGATAATTGTAAAGAATTACATGCGAGCAAGTCTTTTTATTAAAATGTTTTGAAAAGAAATCCAGAAGGAGCTTCTTTACATTACCTTGATACTCGAGATTGATCCGTTGAAACCTTATATGCGCCTTTGACAGTGCTGGAACACATAATGCTGTTGAAGGTTCCATCAGAGGATGATTGCCCAACCTGATATATGCCTATAGATGGACAAAATCTCCTCCTTAAAGTAGGCGCTGCTGGCGTTAAGAACCTATATCATTGGTCATTTGCATTTACCGATAACTCAATAACCCTCAAACAAATAAGGATAAACAACAAAGCAGCAAATATGCTCAACGTTTTGACTTGATTGTGTACAATGAGGAAGAAGAGAACATGAGAAGATAAGATTCTTCGTATAGCTCATCTTAAGCAAAAGTCTTGAGTAGACCTTATATATAACCAGGGGTAGAAGGGGAGAACTTGCTGTTTTTAATAATAATTTTTTTTAAAAAAAAAAATCTTTAGCGGTTATTGGTATGGATGGATATAAATGATTCACACACTCCAACCAAACTAGTTCTGGATTGAAGCTTAGTTATTGTGATAGCTACAATAAAATTTCATTTTGGTGCTCAAGTAAATGCAAATATTTCAGCTGTCAGAACAATCACAATCACATAAATGCACATCAGCAAATCTTCCATGCTTAGGGCTAATAAGGTTTACACACCAAAACACATACAAAAAGTTCGAAAATCAATGTCTTTTAGCAATAATCAAATGCACAAATTGAACATATAAATCGTGCACAGATCTTAGATCAGAGATAAGAGTACTCACTTAGTATGTCCTAAAGTACTGATTCCAACCCTCCTGAGTACTTGATTGCGTTGTTGCAAGGAAAATGTAGGACCAGCGGCAATGGTGGTGTTCGCCATTTGTTAATTCGTCAAGAATTAATTAGGTGTAGCGATTGCTCTGCTTCACATGAAAATTGGAGAAAAGGAAAACCCAAATAGGAAAGGAAAATTTGAAGAGAAATAAAGATGGCGATGGGAAAAACAATGTTGGTATCTAAGTATTTCCGTCCATGTGTAGAATCGAAGGCATTGAATTCCAGTTCATAGATATCTCCGTCGTCAGCTCAAAAGTGGGTTGCTATGTCTGATAGGTTAACGCTCGTGCTTTTTCTTTTTCTTTTTTCTTTTATATATTTTTGCTCAACTTAAGATATTAATTAGGCAGCTTTTATGGACCTCTCGCCTGGGGAGAACTCACTCTATTTGGTTCACCTTCATTTAGGCTTTTCTAGATTTAACCCCCTATATTTCTTATCTCAACGGCTTTCATACATCTCATTTAATATTAAACGAAGAAAAATTTAGATGATTGCGTATCGAATGTCTAATTTTATGCAGCGATATACTTAATGTTTGTTCGAATAATTGTTATGTATTATTTTATAATATATTGTATTGTATTGTTTCTGTAATTACAATGTTTGAATAGATTGTATTGTTTTCAGTTATTACATAATGTCATATATCAATAATTTGAATAATAAACCTATAAGAAACTGTAGGGTATATGGTAAATACCATGAAAAGATAATGAAATTACAAAATGACGCAAATCGATTGACATACGAAATGAGTCTTTTGGCATTACATAACGATGGAATTAAACCATACGATACAGTGAAATTTAAATAACAATTAAAACAAACATCGCATTTAAACTAATAATACAATGGATAACAATCAGCGTAATCGTGTTGGTAATATAATTTTTTTTCGATTTTATCTTTGTTTATTACTCCTATCTTACTTTTACTTATTCACTATTTGAAAAATAAATTATATTTATTTTTTTTATATATGATTGAATAATCATGACAAATTGATAATTACTGCGATATATTATGAAACTATGTGTAACAACTATTCAAATAGTACTAAAATTTGATATGTAACTCAGAATTCTAAATTTAATTAATTGATTACTAAATCGTTGTCAAATAACTTTTAAATTTTTCACTCGATATAAATGTTAGATGGTATAGTTCCACTAAATGTGTGCTTTTCTATAGACTTGAGGACATAATAATCTATTACATGAATATACCAAAACGTGTCAATATCACATTCATATAGCCCCTTTGTAAATAAATTCTCTTCAATAAGTGCCTGACAATGTTACATTTATCAATTCTATAGCATAAACTATGCTGTGATATAAACATTGTGACATCAATTCTTTTTTGAAATATTCAAAAATTGTTAGTCACAATTTTGCTAAACATATTATTCAACCACCTTCGTAAACTCAATAATATAAAATCACAATCATTCTTTTTTTTCATTATAAATATGTAATACATGAAGAGAGTATAATCGCATAATTACAATTAAGTAAATTAATTTATAGAATGCTATCAAATATACATTAAAGTTTCACTTTTAAAAAATTATATGGCAACTATAGCTTTTGTTTAATTACATTTTATTTTTTGACTTTCTATATCCGATTTTGTTTTATAGAATAGCATATGTAGTTTTGAAATTCTCTGTCCTAATGCATCGGGTTACTTGTATTTATCATTAGCAGCAGTTATGAAAATTTCATGTAATATACGGGTCTAATAGTTATTCATATAATATCATCTCATTAAATATATTTAATAGTATTATTAATATTATTAATTTTAAGTTTAATGATTAACTTTTCCATCCTACTTCCATCTCCACTCCTAAATTTTTTTTCTAAAGAATTTTTTTCTTTTTAAAAAAAAAAGAGAGGATTTTTTTTCGTCTCCATCCCTGCCCCAATTTTTTTAAATAAAAAATAAAAAAAAAGTTTTTAAAAAAATTTAAAAATTTCTCCCCACCCTCCCACGTTCACCCTGCACTCCACGGGATTCGCTACCCCAACCCAATTTTTTTTTTTTTTTTAAAAAGAAGTTTTAAAAAAATATTTTTGTAAAAAATCACTCCCTTCCCCACTTCCACCCTATACTCATCCCTTTACACCAACCCCAAATATTTTAAGAAAAATAAAAAGAATTCACACACACACACAAAAAAAAAAAAAAAAAAAGTGCAATTAAGAATTTTTTTATTATGAGTGAAGGGCTCTATGAATCTATATGAATATCCATATTTTATCCATTTTGACTATATTTGTATGAGCTCTTAAAATATATCAGCTCATATTTACCTATTTAGAACATATGAGTGATTCATTAAAATGAGGAAAAATAACATAATTAGGCAAGCATATGATATGTATTTACATTATACAACCATAGTTTGAAAAAAAATTATAATTTATAGCTATAGTTATGATTTTATTGTTATAGTTAGGGTTTTGCTGTTGTTTTCTCTCTCTTCTCTTCCTCTCGCGTGCCTCTCTCCTCTCTCTCTCTCTGTAATTTCTTGCAGATATATAATTACAAATATATATCAGCTGCATATATACAATTATTTTGACAGATATACATAGTCAATTTGACAGATAGACATATACAATTTGCCTCTCTCCACTCTCACTCGCCTCTCTCCTCTCTTTCTCAATCTCGCTTGGCAGATATACAAATACATATGTATATAAATTATATATATACAATTATTTGACAGATATATACATATAATTCGATAAATATACATATACAATTCGTCTTTCTCCTCCCTCTCTCGATCTCGCTTACCTCTGTCCTCTCCAGATCACATATGGGGTTATATTGTGTAATTTTATAAAATATAACTATTTGACTATATTAAGTTTTAAGCCCAAGCAATAACAACAATATTACCCCAGTGCCTCAAAGGCTCCCGCCCATTGCGAGGTAAGGGGAGGTCAGATGTACCCAGCCTGACCCCTATGTTTAAAAACATAGCGCGACTGTTTCCGGATGACCCATGATGAGCGTCGAAAGTTGCATTGA
>JAABOM020000075.1:21484141-21513520 GCA_011800125.2 Solanum clarkiae
GGATCTTTATGATTTAAGATTTGGTATGAACGCCTAATCGGCGTAAGTCACGGCTCCGGGGTGGGGTCGTGACAATAGAACTCGATGATTAATTTGACACCGTGAAGGATAAAAATTGGGTATCAACAACATATATGGGAGACTATTCCATACAATTAATTGAAAGCAATTTGTTTCATAATGTTTTACTATATATTATATAAATAAATCAATTACATCGTTGACTTGTTATTAATAGATAATGTGCTCTTGAAAAGATGGAGAATATTGTATTAACTTCACCATATGAATCAAGTTACAGAGTAGCTACATATGAATCCTTTTAAATTTATGTGACATCAATTTTTTTAATTAAAAAATCATTAATCACAATTTTACTAAAAATGTTATTTTCGACCACCTTCATAAATCCAAAAATACAAAATCTCAATCACTCTCTTTTTTTTGCTATAAATATGTAACACACGATGCAAATTAATATCACAAATAAGTGTATGATCACATAGTCACATACTGCTCTCATCGACATGCCTGGACATTTACCAGATTATTGATTTTTTCTTCTTGAGTTGTATTATATTGGTTCATTTAAAAAATTATTTTCATGTTGTGTTGATCGAACCGAAACCAAATACTTTTTTATTGAGTTGATGTCTTTTTTATAGTCACTGCTCACTAGTTTTTTGGCACGTACATTGCACATGGTAGTATGTGGATTGTAAAATCATATTAACGTTACTAAAATATAATTTTGAATTAATAATTTTAAGTGAAAATAAAATACAATTTTTTTAAAAGGCTTGTTGTGTGATTAGAATTTAAATTAATTACTTCATCCGTGATCCGTTCATCTTTATTTGTCCAAGGTAATATTTGAGATGTTGAACAATACTTGTCCACTTTATAAAATTAAGGAATAATTTATCATTTTATGTCTATTATACATTACTGTTAAATAGTATTCATTTTTTTTTTAAAAAAAGCCTCATTTAAATGAATCGTTTCTAATATTTTTGTATTTAGTTAATAAGCGAATCAAACGATAAATATATATATTTGATTTGATTTTGTTTTAGAACAATAACTGATTCACGAACATTCCTAAGACCAATAATCCAAGTGACCTTCTTTAAAGAAGAAAAGGACCTCTAGCCCCAAGGAATGGAAAGAACATCCCCCATGCTGCATGTTGATTGCTTCATGCAAGTGTCCTTTAAAGTTTATTTTCAATTTTTAAAAAAAGATGGTCTAAAATCCAGTATTTTACTTAAATAAGTGTTATACGTAGGAAATCAACTTATCTTTTTCTTTTGGCCAGTGATTTCAAATCAATTTTCACAAATAGCCTAGATTTAAAATTTAATGGTCAAACAGTTATATTTTACATTATTACACAATATAACTTCGACTATATGATTCGAGGGGAGGAGAGAGGCAAGCGAGATCGAGAGAGGAAGGAGAGAGACAAATTGTATTTGCATATTTGTCAAATTGTATGTGTATACCTGTCAAATAATTATATATGCGTAATTAATATACATATATATTTGTATATCTGACAAGCGGGATTGAGAGAGGGAGGAGAGAGGCAAGCGCGAGTGGAGAGAGACGAATTGTATATATAAATCTGTCAAAATAATTGTATATATGCAACTAGTATACATTTGTAATTGTATATCTGCATGAAATTGCAGAGATAAAGGAGAAAGGAGAGAAACAATAGCAACAAAACCCCAACTATAATAATAAAATCCTAACTATAGCTATAAATTGTAATTTTTTCAAACTATAATTGTATAATGTAAATATGTATCATATGTTTGCCTAGTTATGTTATTTTTCCTTTCAAATGTCCGAATACTTTCTGCGTCTTATATTTTTGCTGTACCTTTTGAACATACAAATAAAGCAAGACATAAAATATTGAGAGTTCTAATATTATATATCAAGAAATTTGCATATCATATTTTTTAATTTGTCTTCCGGCAAGATTCTGCTTCTGCTATAGTTATTTAATCTCTCTATCAATAAAAATTATTAGTGCCAAAGTTCTACAACTCCCCTAGTTATTCTGCCATTAGTTCTTGAGAATATGAGTACATGTTGCTATGACCCTTGATATAGATTATCTCCGGAGATCCACAGTTGCTATTATCTCTCCTAGTTATTTTATAAAAATGTAAATTTTGATTTTATTGTTTTTGAATCCTTAATCATGTTTATTGTTATATATTTTGTGTGATTTGTTTGTTGTTTGTTGCATTATATATTAGATCAGGCTGAATTAAATTGAATTCAAATTTATTTGTAAGTGGGCGGTAGAAGTATATATTGTAAAAAAGCGACGGATAGACTTCTTTAGTTTGTTGCTTTTTTGCACTAAAAAAAAATCAAAAAAGTATGGACAGGAATCTTTGATCCGTTGCTTTTCTAGAAGATGTCAAGAACACAAAGAACAAAATTGATGGACAAGGACCCAAAGTTCATCAATTTTCTGAGGAAAAAAATAAAAGAATTTTAAAAATAAACCACGCCGTCCATCGCTCTTTAATAATTAATTTTTAAAAACGGACGTTGTCCAAATTTTTAAAAATATTATGGGACAACACAGTTTGTTGCTTTGAAAAAAGTATCGAGCAAAAAAGAGATGAAACAGATTGCGTCGCTTTTATGTTGATTTTCATCAAAAAACGACATAATTGTCTTTTTTTGCGTCGTTTTTAAGCCATTTTTTTTAGTAGTGATTCCAGACTCAACGATGAAGTCAAGATTATTAATTGATGTCTTCTCAACAAAAACTGGGTGCTACATTCAAGTGTTGTTTTAAGTCAAATTCCACAAAGTAGCTCGAAAGCCTCAAAACTCATACAAAAGGTCATTCTAGACTAAACTCCACTCTTTGGAGCTAACATCATTGTCGGAATTACATTACAAAGTCGTCTTTTTGAAATTTCGGTCAAAGTAAACCTCGAACTCCATGAGATCCAAGATACAAATAGAATCCAAACGATCGACTAGATGATCGAATTGTCAGTTTCAATAATGTAGCTCATAAATCACTTGAGGTTGTTGAGGAAAAGCTCTAAATACTGATATAAAAAAATGAAAATGATCCAAACGGTTATTACAATAATTTTTTTTGTATGAGGGCGGGTGTGTGTGAGGGTGGAGGAGGGGCACAAGATGGAGCAAAAAATTAAAATTTTCCATTTCTTTTAAATAATTTATTTATTTGGAGAAATTGATGGGCCGGCGTAGGAATAGAGGAAAAAATAAAATTTTTAAAATGTGAAAGCTTTTTCAAATAAATTTTAATCTTATTTTTAAAAAAATAATATTAAAATTTTTGGGGGGAAGGATGGGATAAAAAATTTAATTTGAAATTAGATGAGAGTTTGGAAATGTTTTCCTTAAATTTTAGAAGAAAGTCATTTTCTTTAAATCGGAGAAAAATGAGTTGATTTGAAAAAATATTAAAACCAATCAAGTATGAAAAAATTGAAATACAATTTTTAAGAAAGCTTTCTAATAGTTTTGTCATTGATATTATAAAATCACTTGTTTTAACAATTTATTCAATAAAATGAAGAAAAAATAAGTGGGAAAAAGTTTGTTGCTACGAAGATTACCACCAGAACATCCACGAGAACATATCAAACTTTTCCCTTCACATTCTCATGTATTCAACCATATAAAAATTAAGCTACAATCTCTTAATTAAAAAGATGGACAACTCTATTAACAATGAATTGATTATGAACTCATTAATAACCATAAGATTTGTAGTTAAAAAATATTTAAGATACTTATAAATTATAAAATCTTTATTATGGATATAATTGAGAAGTAAATAAAATCTTTTCTTTTATTTGTTGTTTGTGATCACGTGTGTAATACGTGCGTGAGTAATTGGGATATGGGGATAGAAGGTGCAAGGTGCAGGTAAAATGTTTTTTCTAATTTAAGCTTCTGCCTGTTTTGGTATATATTTATGTGTTGCTTAATTTTTTTTCCTTTTTAAAAAATAAAATATTGTTAATTAAAAATAAAATACAGAAAACTTTTATTGTTAGATCAGAATGAAATAACATTTAGAAAAATATTAAAATTGTTAGCTTATTCACTAAAACACGAAAAAGAGCTTCTTGTTTTTTTTTTTTTTTTTGGTTTTTCTCTTCCTTTGTAAAATGAATATATATATATATATATATTTAAAATATGACTTTATTTTCATATTTTAAAATTTTTTAAAGTAGAAATTACTAAATACATAAAAAATTCAAAATATCCAATTTAAACCTAAAAGAACTATTTAGTAAAACTAAAATGATATAAATTCTTAGATTTGATTTGAAAAAAAAAAAAAGTCCAAGCTAAGAAGGTAGAATAGGCAGTTATTTGTTATTTTAATTAAGATATTAATAATATGTAAGTGTTATTATTATTGTCACTTACTAATAAGAGGGAATAAGCAATTGCGCCAACATGTGTGCTTTCCCATAATTAAATAAAACTTTCAAGTATTCTTTCATAGTAAACCATGTTGGCCTAGTGGTTATTGCCTGACATTTTAGGCTCAATGTCCAATCTCCACCTACAATATTTATTTTTTCTCTGCATTTCTGCATACAACCGGAAATAAATTAAATCTTCATTTTCCTTGCATTTCTACATACAACTGTAAATAAATTTAAATTAAATTTTCAGGGCATTTTGTATAAGAAACCACCTTGATTCAGTGGTTTCAACCTGACATTTGAGGCTAACTGTTTTGAATTTGAACTCCCGCCACAATCTTTAATTTTTTTCTTGCATTTTTGCATAGCAACATAGTTCCTTAATAAGTAAAAATTTGGGGGCATTTTAACACAAAACATCTTCTTGGCTTAGTGGTTATAACTTGACGTTTCAAGCTAAGCAGGTTCAAACCCAGTTAAAAAATCATGCGGGTTTCATAATTTAATATTTTCAAAGCAGTTTAATTATATTTCTTAATCTATTTTTGCGTCTAATAATTAATAATTTAAAAATTAAAAAATACATATAAATAATCTATTCGCATCACATAAAATTAATATTAAAATATATTTGTTGAACCTGTGCGGGCATGGTCGTGACTAATAAAAGTATAATTGACAATAATTTCTCTAAAGATCACTATACTTGGGAATTTTTTTAGTCTTATCTAATATATGAAAAAATTGGTGTGCAGTTGACCATCTATAACTAAAATTTTATCATAATTTGATTTTTTTTTAAAACGCAAGAATTTAAATGGCTGAAAAAAGGTAAAATATTAAATAACTAAGTTAAATTTAAAAAAATAGTTAAAAGTAAACACAAACAATAACTAATTACCAACTTAACTAATTTGTCCTAAAATTCCTCATATTTTAAAATCATGACACATCTTGATTCTACATTGTCACTTGACATCTTGGCAAGGTTTTCTTTTTATAATTATACATAGAAATAAATATAGATTTGTGAACTTTTAACTAACACATACAAATTTTATGAATTTGATAAAAGTTGTGAACAAGTTATACAGATTAAATCATCCAATCATAATTTTAAATATGATAAAACTTTTTAATCATGCATTAATTTTAAACATGATAAAACTTTTTAATCATGCATAACTTTATGAATAATTTACCCAAAATAAATATTTTTAAATAAATAATCATATTTATGTTCTTAAGCATAGAGTCTCTAAAGTAATGGATGTTTTAACATATATGGGGATCCTTGACTGCCATCTAACTCTTTCATATTAATTTGATTCATGTAAAATAGTTATACAGCCACTCAAATTTTCAAAGCTGAAATTTAAAAATCACTAATGAATTAATTGAAAATAAAAAATAAATATTTTATTTAATTTAAAATATATTTACAAAATAATAATTGATAAATTAAAGGTAGTATAAATAAAAGAGAGAAGTATTAGAAATACCTCTAAAGTTGACACGAATTATTAGTTTCATCCCTGAACTATTGATATTGTTAAAAATACCCCTTTACTTGCCTAACTAAACTTAAACACGCCCCTAATCTTGTATCAAAAGTAAAATACACCCTATTCATATCAAGTTAAGAGGTATTTTTAACACTTGTGATAGATCGGAGTGTATTTTAATTTAATTAGACAAGTAAAAGAATATTTTTAAGATTATCAATAGTTTAGAAATAAAACAAATAGATTATGCCAAATTTGGGAATATTTTTAATATATTTTTTTTAAATAAAATCATTCGCCAAATTCAGGAACATTTTAAATATTTTTCCTTAAATAAAATAATTCCCTTAGCTCCCAAAGCAAAAGGGTTAGGCGGGGAATTGCCGTTTCATAACCGGGAATTTCCAATATTTTAGAAAATTTGGAGCTACCAAATTGTATTTTTAGCTTCTCCAATTCCAAATGGCGCCCGCCGTAATATTTCAATTCTAGATCTGCAAATTCCCCAAACCAAAATCTCCACCTAGGGTTCTGTCACTCCTTTTGTTGCTGCGGAGTAGTAGAATTCTTCTCCTTCTATGGCGTCCGAGAAGGAAACCCTAGATGATAACAAACCAGAAGAGGTGATCGAGAAGCAAGAAGCGAAGGATAAGGACAAGGAATCTTCCGTACAAGGACAAGAGAAAGTGATAGCTGAAGCAGAGAAAGAGAAAGAGGAAGTTGACGGAATGCAAGTTGACAAATCAGAGGAGGAAAAGGAAGAACAAGAGTCAGTCAAGAAGGGCAAAAGCAAAGGTGAGAGTACGGAAGAACCCGTGACACCAATCTCAAGGCCGACTAGGGACAGGAAAACTGTGGTCCGCTTCTCCATACCTACAGAGGCTAGAAGCTCCACGCCTAAGCTGTTGTCAATTAGCAAGGTATCATTCTGGACGCTCCAATTTCTCATTTTTCAATGAGATAAACGTTTCTTCAGTCTCTTCTTAGCTTTTAGGTTCCAACTAGAGATTAAATGACACTGTAAATGTTTGATTTACAAGTACACTAATGATATGAATTTCCTCTTATGAATTAGTGTGTTTTAAATGCAGGGTAGTGGCACACAGCTGAAGGATATACCAAATGGTATGATTTCGCTACTGCTCTTGTTTTCCCTCTTCTGGGATTAGGCTTTGTTTATGGTTTAATGATAAGTTAGATCAAGTGGATCCCTGTAAGGAAAGAAAAAAATTCTTTTTCCCTGTTTTGTCATTACTTGGTGAATCATGTGACACAGTGCTTAAGATTTTGATTTGACTTACATATTACATCAGTAAATAATGGGAGAAATTATGGAAGTTGTGTAAAAAATGATATTGTCAAGCACTTAAGAACATTCAATATGGAAAGAGTGCCATATTAATTGCATAAATAGAAACTCACGGTGACCATGAAGAACCATGTTCAAGTAAAGCAGTTTTTACTTGCATAAATTGTAAATCTTATCAAAAGGCTGCTATCTGTTATGATTTTGACGCTGAGATTTAGTTAATACTATTCCTGTCGCTTGACACCTCCAATATTTTGAATTTTTCAGTGGCTTATAAACTATCCAAGAGAAAACCTGATGATAACCTTCAAATGCTTCACAACATTCTTTATGGCAAGAAATCGAAGGTGATTATTATCTTCTTACTTGCAAACTCTTGAACCTTAGAACTTGAGATGCTTTCTCTTGGTTTTGCAGCTTCAGCCGTGCATGTGCTTCTTTTGCATTTGTGCGCGTGTGTGAGGGGCGGAGGGTGATGTGTATATGACTTGGTGTCAATTATAGTGTTGTAGGGCTTTGATGAGATCTTTGATGTTTCGCCTTTCAGGTACATAGTTTGAAGAAAAACATAGGACAGTTTTCAGGATTTGTTTGGGTTGAAAATGAGGTATCTTGCTTCTATCTCCTTTGTATTGTGTTCCACTTGTCCTTGCACTTTCTTTTTTATACATGTGTAAATGGTTGTAATTTAGTTCCTGAGTAATCCCTAAACTCAATGTGTAATCAGATTATCTTTTTCCCACTTTATTTGTCAAACAGGAAAAACAAAGGCAAAAAACCAAAGAGAAGTTGGACAAGTGTGTTAAGGAGAAGCTGCTGGATTTTTGTGACATCCTCAACATTCCAGTGAGCAGAACTTCTGCAAAGAAGGTATGTTCTGCAAATGGGTGCTTTTGTTGGCTGTGTGATCCACTGCAGCTAATATTTCTGAACTATTTTTTTTTGGATCAGTCATGCTACTTGTATCAATTTTCAGGATGAGCTCTCAGTGAAATTGTTAGAATTCCTGGAATCTCCTCATCCTACAACAGATTCCTTGCTTGCTGATAAGGAACAGGTATGTAATTGAATTTACTAAGCTTCTTTCTGTGCTTGATGGCTTGAGTTTTGAGGAGTAGCCTTTTGTCTTTTAACTTTCTTTGGGTAATAAGCATTTGTCTATTATTATAAAGTTGTAAACTTTGTGTTGTATTTGATGTTAGAAGGGTAAGAAGCAAAAGAGAAAGAGCTCAGCCAGCAAAAACGCAGGTTCCTCAGACAAGTCACTCAAGGTTAACACTCTATCGCATCCTTCTCTATTTAAGGCAATAAAATAATGAAAATGTTTAAGTAGCTAGAACTTGTGTTGCTGGTTCTGCATTTAATTTCTTTGAGCATCAAACCGGTAATAATTTAAATCAACCTAGATGTTTTTTGATAAAGAATGTAAATGAAGCATGATATTTTTTAAGGATCATGCTTACTAGTGCCACCCAGAAGTTCAATTAAGAAACATTTTTATGTTGTAGTTTCTATTTAGGATTTTAATAGATATCAGAATTGACAAATACTTGCTGTAAGTGAGCCTTTGATAACACTAGCATGTATGTCCTCTCTTTCCTTTTTATTTTTTGGTTTGTCTTGTCTTGTGTTTCCCATTTAAAAGCTTCATTACTAGAGAAATGATTTAACTTGTCAAGTAGGATTTGGTGTGACAAGAATTGCATTATGGATCCAAGAACTCCAAAAACATAAATAATAAGGAACCTTAAAGCAATATGCCTAAGCTAAAAAAGATATACAACAACAATAACATACCCAGTGAGATTCCACAAGTAGAGTCTTAGGAGGGTAAAATGTACGTAGACCTTACTACTATCTCGTAGAGATAGAGAGGTTATTTCCAAAAGACCCTTGTCTTAAAAATATCAAGCCCCATAAGCAGAAGATACTAGATACGTAAAAAGGAACTCGAAAACACGACTAAAGTGGAAAGCAAACGATGGTATATAAATACGATAAAAGTAACAAGTGTAAGACAAACAATGACAATATAAGATACAAAGATATGTCTAATCCTATTAACCTACTATATCGCGAGGCTAGATAATCATCATATCTCTACTAGCCTTCTAACCTAATGACCTCCACTTCTTTCTATCTAAATACTATGTCCTCGGTGAGGTGAAGTTTCGCCAAATCTTGTCTAATCACTTCTCAATACTTTTTCGGTCGACCTCTACCCCTCTGCGTAACTCTTAAATCCAACTTCTCGCATCTCTTGACAGGAGTATCAACACTTCTTCTCTGCACATGTCCAAACCATCTCAATCTCGCTTCTCTCATTTTGTCTACCACAAGGGCTACTCCTAACTTCCCTCAAATGATCTCATTCCTAATCTTATCCCCATGGTATGTCCAAACATCCATCTCAACATCCTCATCTCCACAACCTGCATTTTCTGAACATGTGAGTTTTTGATTAGCAAGAATGGTATAAACACCATTCTGTAAAACTTACCTTTAAGTTTAGGTGGTATTTTCTTATTGGACATTATTCCAAAGGCAAGCCTCCATTTTGTCCATGCTACCCCAATACGATCTGTGGCATCATTATTGAAATTGCCACTACTTTGGATGATGGATCCAAGATATTTAAGTTATCCTCTTGGGAATAGATTGATTTGCAAGCCTCAATTCAATAACATTGAATTTGCACTTCAAGTATTCTATTTTGGTCGTGCTCAGTCTGTACCCTTTGGCTTCCAAAGTATGTATCCAAACTTCCAAATATATAAGGCATGAAAAAGTATCGAAAATAAAGATACGATGTATTCAAGAAAGAGTTTCTTATATTCAAGAAAGTATCAAGCAATTCAAGCATAAATCAAGAACTTCAAGATAAGTCAAAAATTTTGAAAATAAACTCCTAATAACAATAGATAGCCTAAACTAGTCTTTCTTTGGTAGAGAATAATACGAAGCGACAGGTTATGGATCCCAACCCCGCTTGGATACAGAACACATTATGCCAAGAGTTGTTAACCTTTTTGGAATAGCTAAAAGTACTAAGATTTAAGTCATTTGACAGATTTTAACTTACCACCTTAAGTTGATTCTTGAAGGTTGAATAAATTCAAGAGTAGCCACCCTCAAAGGTGCAAGAAAATCTTAATTTTATAAACAATAACTTGAATGTAATAACAAAAGAAGACACTCCTATTTATAGCCTAGGGTAGCAAAGACAATGTAAAGAAATAAGTAAACGAGAACCTAAACAATGAAAAGCTAGTCCAGCATTCTTGGAAGAAAAAGAAAGAAATAAGTACTAACTATCCAGGAAAACATTAAAGATGTTCCTGATAAATTAGGAAACAATTCCAGAACATATAAGAAAAGAATTAGGAAATTTCAATGTTGGAATCCTAACTCCACTGTTTAAAATTTAGGGAAGTACCTTGATTTGTGCCTTATTTTTAGGTGCCTTCCTTGTTAGCTTGGGTGCCAAGTTGGCCCCTCGTTTGTGCTGATTTAGGCACACATTTAAGGCATCTAGTGGCTGGTATTTGGCCCACAGTCCACCCCTCTTTGACTTCAAGCGGAACTGTAAAATAGTTGTGACATTTAGTTAAATAATTCATCTCTGTTAGTCTTGAGCTTTTCATCCACAATTAACTTCTTTATTTTTCCATTGAAGTCCAACAACATTAAATTGCAACTTCTTAACTTGAGATCTTGTTAATGACCTTCATGGAGCTTCCAAAGCTCCATCCTTGTCCTGAATGCCATCATAGTGCCAATTCTCTGTTTTTGTAATATGGGTAGTTAAGCTAGGTTTAGTGGGCTTTGACAGTTCTTTATCTTCTATCACTATTTTTCTGGTGCTTATCTGCAAATGCTTTGAAAGTGTGTCTGACTTCTTTGTCATGTTCAAAGCAGAAGCATCAGAAATCTGAAGTTGGGGTAAAACGCAAGCGGTCATCAAAAACTGAGGAAGAAGACGCTGATGATGAACAACCATCAGATAGCGGAGATGACTCTGAGAATGATGATGAAGCTCCTAAAGAAGGAAGTGATCAGGAAGAGAGTGGTTCTGAGAAAGATGAGAAACAAGAGGAAGAGGAAGTGGAAGAGAAACCGAAGAAGAACAAGTCTAATGAGAAGATTTATTCAAGGAAGAGCGCGAAGAGGGATTTGGGGAGTAAAGCAGAAGAGAAGACTAAGGCCACAGAAAAGGGCAGCACTGCTAAGTCCTTGAAAAGTTCATCAAAATCTACCCCTTCAAGTTCAGCTTCCAAGAAAGGTGCTTCTGTTGCTGATTCAACAGCTAAATCCAAGAAAGAAAAGGCTGAAAATAAAAGTAAAAAAGAAGCAGCTGAATCTGTGAAGAAAAATTCTTCAAGCAAGAAACAATCAAGCAAGTCTACTTCAAAGGTTTCTGAAAAAGGTGTGTAACTTTTTCTTTTTCAGATAATATTAAAATAATATGTGTTCAAGTCTTTTCTGTTATGAGAAGCGAAAGTTCTTCAGGTTTAGTTTTTGAGATATTGTTGTGAAGAGTAACATTTCCAGGATACGCTGTGGGTTCTCCTTTTTCAAAATCAGTATTCCAGTGTGCCATTTAGAGAGCATGTTGCAATGTCAGTGATCATCCAGTATCTGATGTTCATATGTATTCTATGATTGACAAAATGGCTGTTATTGCTTCAAACAGGTTCTCTTATTTTGTGTATCTTCCACTTCTCTGACTGTTGAACCTTTTGGAGCAGGAAAAGGGAAAAGTGTAAAGAAGGCCAAGGCAGAGCCTAGCAAAGAAGAGTTACATGCAGTAGTAGCAATTATTCTGAAAAAAGTGGATTTTAACACTGTAAGTCTTGCTATTTTTCTATTGAATAAGTTGTACAATTTTTAATCTAGAGAAGTGCCTGAGCTTTGGGCTCTTCTTTAAAAAAGTGCTTGAGCTTCATACTTATGAGGTTTCTTACACTATTTAAATGCAGGCAACTTTATCTGATATTATCAGGCAACTAGGTGCGTTTCAAATTCTCATTCTATGTATTCTAAATTCGGTTGGACCAATCTCTCATTTCTGAACCTTGTTCTGGCACTTCATTGCAGGTAGCCACTTTGATCTGGATTTGATGCACAGGAAGGCAGAGGTTAAAGCTATTATCACTGAAGTAATAAATAACATGAGTGACGAGGAAGAAGAGGATGAACCTGAAGGTGATGATGATGAAGCAGAAGAGCTGGAAGGTGATGATGATGCAGAAAAGCCCGAAGGTGACGACGATGATGCAGAAAAGCCTGAAGGTGACGACGATGATGCAGAAAAGCCCGAAGGTGACGACGATGATGCAGAAAAGCCTGAAGATGATGACAGTGATGCTTGATTTACAAGTCAAGTTGAAAGATTTGCTACCAGTACAAGCTTGTTAATTGTTCTGGTTTGCATGTTGTCCTCTGTATAGACATGTAAGCAAGAAGTTATACTGTTAGCTGCAAGGTATACAGATGGTGGTCTCAATAGGATAGTTGTAAGATAGACATTTCTGTGTTAGCTAATCTGTAGATGTAGTCCTAGGATTTCCTTATCCCCATCTCCTGCTTATAGTCAGGTGTTTTGAGCTTCTTGTACTCTTTAATATTTAGAACTATTACAGATTGCCAGAGGTTAGATATGGTGAATGACAGAATAAAGAGATTAAAAAACCTCCAAACTGTTTGGAGGGTTTGCTTGATACTTGCTGTTATTGTCTTCTCCTGGTGTTTGCATGTCTTTGAGTTGTGTTTCAATAAATTTACCTGTTCAAACTTTGTGTAATTGCCCATCTATGAAACAATTTTTTTAGCCCCATTTGTCCAAATTAAGTTTTTGACATGCCATTATTATATTTTTGCATGTTAAGGAAAAAATGCATGCTCATTTTGGGGAAAAACTGTGATGAGCTTCTTTTTCATTTCAAGTCTTGTTATATACTAGGTGCCCTACAGTATATGCGGACAGAATTCTTCATCATGATGTATTGGGAATGTTACATCACGATTCACGATAAGTCAGTTACTTATTGAAAGATTTTATCATGGGTATGCGTGATAAAAATAGTGAAAATATGATTCGTTCAATTAAGTATTTAAGTGTGATAAAAATAGTGAAAATATGATTCGTTCAATTAAGTATTTAAGTGAGTTAAGGATTCACCAATTGATTGACTTGTTGAAATTGGGTACATGATCGGAATGAAGTTTTAGTTGAGATTTAATCACCCCGAAGTACAAAAGCCAGAAATGCAGATTAGTCGGTGCATCGAACACTTGAGAAGACTCAATTTGAAAACTGATGAGGTACTTTATGGAGGCAGGAGTTTTGTAAGGGTTTTCTGGGCTGTTGGGTTTGGGCCTTTTCTTCCCGACTTTTTTGTACTCCTTTTGTGATCAATAAAACGGCCCATGACCATATTTAACTCTCCAAAAAAGTAGTACATCTACAAGTTGGGTGGACTTGTTTCAAGTATGTTGTTCAAGTCGACTCATGTGAAATCTCGTCAAGAAAAATGTGATAAAAGAAGAAATCTTTTGTTCTAATAATTTTATTTGATAATTGAATAAATTATAAGAAAATAAATAAAGAAATCATATCTAGAAAAGATCTGAAAAAGTTGGACAGTTTTTCCCTTTTTAATGCAACGCCAACTAATTTTTGTATCTATTGATTCTATATATTTTGACCAATCCAAATTTAACACTGATAGCTCATTTGCCAACCCCTAAATTTGGGATTTACTGAAATAAATAGCTGACCAACAATTTGACAATTGACTTTAAGCTATTGCTTAATTTGTTTTTCCTACAAAGGCAATTGACAATTCACATTTATGTATCACTGACAATAATTTATTGGAATAATTACATGAAATGATAATTAGGTTATTTTAGTTTTTTTAAAAAGAGTTATTCGCTTTATAGTTATGTATACTCAGTGTATATTTTATGTATAACTAGATTCACCACACGTGTAGTCCTGAGATTCATATAGTCGAATATGTATACTATGCTTTATCATAGTTGTTTTTTGTTTCTCTTTTCGTTCATTAAAAAAATATGCTGATAATATTCTCTCTGTCCTATTTTACATGAACATCTTCTATTTTACACGATAATTAAAAAATTATTAATAGATTGATTAACTTTTCTACTTTTCCCTTTGTTTATATTAATTGGACTCTTGAAAAAAGAAAATTTAAATTTTCAAAATTTATTTAAACTTCTAACGACCATATTAATTATAGGGGTAAAAAAAAATAATTCTATTCTAATTTCTGCAATTGGGGAGAATTTTAAAGTGATGCAAGTAGAGAAGTATACTCCATTTATTAAATATTGGAGTGTAGGGACGTGCTTGGCCATTGATTAGATATGGGAAAATAAATCGAAAAATCTAATTAATATTATAATAAGGATAAAATGGATAGAAATAAATAAATAATTTATTAATTTTATAAAATAAATAAGTATTATTGGATATCTCAAAATAATACTTCACAGTAAACAAGTAAAGATGATCTATAAAGTCTGAAGTTGATCAGACTTGCACATATTACATATGAAATTTGATTTGTCAAAATTTAATTTTCGATATTTTGAAAGTTAGCAAAATACTTTTACATGAAATTTAGATATCTTACGTCTCTCAAATATCCTATAGATCGATCAGGTATAAAATATGAAAGACATTGACCATATTTCTTTTATAAAAAAGGATTGTGAAATGTGAAACTTCCCTAAATTGATAACTTATTTTAGTACCCAACTCTTATACCTTGTACTACAAATAATTTTTTTCTATAACTACAATAGTTTACCCCTAATGTTACATCGTGATTACCTTACGTTAAGGAAATCATATTTGCAAAAATGATTTGATTAAAATCTCTTATTTTTCTTTTTCTAGGTGAGAACATATTTTAAAGAAAAAGAGGATTCAAATTGAGAAAAGCTACTATATTGGAAAATATGTTCGTATAAAATATTAGACCAAGTCATGATCAACTTAATTTGGAGGCCAACTCTACCAAACTACTCAAAAGTTTCTTTAAATCCTTACGCCACATTTTCTAAATTGGTAACATTTGGTTTTGGGGTCAGTAGCCTACCACACCCATATGACAACAGCAAAATCTTCCTTGGAACTCATTCTCCAAATCAAACATTTTAAAGAAAAAAAGACTTACAATTTTTTTCATTCTAATTACTTATTAATGATCTGTTAGTTTGCACGCACCTCGAATATTTCTTGTCAAGGCAGGAGCTTGGGAACTTCGCTTGAAAATGACACTGCATAAGGTCATCAAAGTTATTTTTTATAGAAAAAAAACTCAAGTAGGAAAGTTCCATCTATATCGTCTACTAATAGTTGAACTCATTTATGCCATAAGCGTGAACCAAAGTGTTCATTGAAGCCACTCACTAACAACTCAAATAGCTGATTTTAAACAACCAGAGTTGGACACATGTCATCCATCAATGGTCCCAGTGGTGGATGTACATTGGCCATTACGGGTGCAGGGCAGAGCTATATTCACCTAAGAGTGGTCAAATGAACAATTTTCGTTAGATAACTTTTTCTAATATATAGGTTAAATATATATAACACCCTTGATACAAAAATCACTCACTTATGCTCTAAAGTATGAACATTATTGACGAAAATGTTGGCTCCGCCACTGTATGAGCGCTTGCAATCTGTGATAAACACTATTATTTATGTACAAACTTTAATAATTCATTAAATTATATTAACAGAGCACCACTCTATGTAGCAATTTTCACACTAAAAATAATTGAGCACCAATGATACAAAATTTCTAGATTCGCCACTAAATGGCTCCACATCATCTAATTTCTCATTTATTTTAACCCATCCGAACTAAATTCAGCCCGTCCTAATTTTATAAATTTATAGTAGATATGTTAAATTTCTATGTTGTGAATCTTTTTAATGAAGATGTTGACTTGACGTTATTTTGCGTATCTGTTATTTCCCATCGACACATGTAATCAAGCAACTTTGTTCATCATAATTTTCAACATTGCCATTTACTTCTCTTTTTGTAATTTTTTACCCTTTGTTTCCCTAACTGAACGTTTCCTCCACCATTTAGACAGCTTTGCGTATAAATAGCTTAAAAAAAAATGCAACTCCTATTGTCCTTTTCAACAGTACAACTTTGTTAACCAATACTCAACAAATAGTCAATAGTCCAACTCATGCATTTCCTATATATATAGCCAAGTCATTTATCTCCACATTCACAAGTATAACATTTCAAGAAACAAAAAATCAAGCTGCATTTTCCTGTCTTTTAGGTACTTTTGAGGTTTTTTTTTGTTACTTATCTTATTTTCATGCCACTTCAATTCTTTTTGACTTTTTCCCCTTCAATTACAGGTTGAGAAATGGAGAATGGTAAAAACCATGTTGCTGTTGAGCTCATTGTGAAGCAAGGGGAACCAAGTTTGGTGCAACCAGCAGAGGTAACAGAGAAGGGGCTATATTACTTATCAAATCTTGATCAGAATATCGCCGTGCCGGTCCGTACAATATACTGTTTCAAATCAGAAGAAAAGGGGAATGAGAATGCTGCTAAAGTGATGAAGGAAGCTTTGTCAAAGGTTCTTGTTCATTACTATCCACTTGCTGGGAGACTGACAATCAGCCAGGAAATGAAGCTTATTGTGAACTGCACTGGAGAAGGGGCAGTTTTTGTTGAGGCAGAAGCAAATTGTAACATACAGGATATTGGTGATAATACTAAGCCTGATCCTGTTACACTTGGAAAACTTGTTTATGACATCCCTGGTGCTAAAAACATACTAGAAATTCCTCCCCTGGTGGCTCAGGTACTATGTGTTCTCTGTCTATTAGTAGGAGAAATTTACATGCTTATGTTGATGTCTAGACTTGGGTATAGTAGGGTAGCAGGAGTAGTTATGTCTTTATATCATATGTGTCATTATCTGTCTTATGTGTTAATTTTATCGTATGAACATTCTGTTATGTATTTTTTGTTATTAGTCATTTTTTCTGTTCCCTTTCCTTTTTGTCATATCTAGTTTATTCTGCTTAGCCTCTCTACTTTTATAAGATAGCGGTAAGGTCTGCGTACATTTTACCCTCCCCAGACTCCATTGTGGGATTCCACTGTTGTTGTGTGGTTTGTTCAGTTGATTTCTCAAATGATCACTTATATTCAGGTGACAAAGTTCAAATGTGGGGGATTTGTGCTTGGTTTGTGCATGAACCATTGCATGTTCGATGGGATTGGAGCCATGGAGTTTGTGAATTCTTGGGGTGAAACTGCTAGAGGTTTACCTATCAAAGTCCCCCCATTCCTAGACAGGAGCATACTCAAGCCTAGAAATCCACCAAAACCTGAATATGCACATAACGAGTTCGCGGAAATTGAAGATATATCAGACTCTAGTAAGCTATACCAAGAAGAAATGTTATACAAGGCCTTCTGTTTTGACCCTGAGAAGCTTGAACAACTAAAAGCAAAAGCCAAAGAGGATGGCAGTGTTACCAAATGCACAACATTTGAAGCGCTTTCAGCTTTTGTCTGGAAAGCGCGAACTCAGGCATTACAAATGAAGCCTGATCAAAAGACAAAACTACTCTTTGCTGTAGATGGAAGATCAAGATTTGATCCCCCAATTCCACAAGGGTATTTTGGAAATGGAATCGTTTTAACTAATGCACTCTGCACCGCTGCAGAGATAGTCGAAAATCCACTTTCTGTTGCTGTGAAGTTTGTTCAAGAAGCAGTTAAATTGGTGACAGACAGTTACATGAAATCTGCTATAGACTATTTTGAAGCAACAAGAGCTAGGCCTTCTTTAACTGCTACTCTTCTTATTACTACTTGGTCTAGACTTTCTTTCCACACGACGGATTTCGGATGGGGCGAGCCTATTGTATCAGGGCCAGTGGCTTTACCAGAAAAGGAAGTTTCTCTGTTTCTTTCTCATGGTAAAGAGAGGAGAAGCATCAATGTGCTTCTTGGATTGCCAGCTTCTGCTATGAAGACATTTGAACAACTTATGGAGATCTGAATAGCCATGTTGCACCTTTAATTTGCCATCAAATTTACATACTTCATGTGTAATTGATTATGCTTTTTACTTTATGGTGTGATTATTATTTCATTGATCCCAAAATGAGACAAGATCTGTATGTCTTGTGAAAGAACAGAGGGAATGATGTTCAATTTATGTAACTTTGTATTGTTATTTATCTTTGGCATCAATTCATCCTCTTTTGCTTGTTTCTAAAAGTTCAATTGCGATAAACAGTGGTTCTCCAACCAAATCTTTTTCTTTTTTTGATAATCCAGAAATTTCCAAGAGGCGAGGGTGGCGGATCTAGGATTTTAAGACTGTGGGTGCTCATCCGGTATGTGTATTTTAAGGCAAAAAAATGATATTGCTAATGGGATTTGACCCCAATCTGGCAACTTGCTTTGAACCAAAGCACACACGAGATTTTTTATTCACTAAGTGCTTATCTTTATATTTATACAACCTTTGCATATTTTCTATATATAAACTTAAAAAATTTATCAAGATCAATGAATGCTCGAGCACCCAAAACGCTCCACGTAGATCCACCCCTGCTTTTACTGTTTGACAAAGCCTTGTGCTGGTTCTCCACCAAACCTTCCACTTACTAAAAGTGGAGGTAGCTAGAGTTGATGGTTGTGATAATATTGCCAAATAGTATTGGTAACCAACAATATACCTCATGATATCCCACAAATGAAAATAGTATTAGTCACTGCTATTAAGAAAATCACTTTTTTCATAGATATTCTGATTGAATAGATGAGAAAATAAATATTTTTTCGTGGAAAAATTAGGAAACTTCTCAATATTTCAATAAGAATTTATTTTTCAATATGTGTTTTCCTGTGTGAGCTGATTCAACATAAAATAAACGAAAAAAATCATATTTTATAACACAAATTTCTCATTAATTTATGATGGAAAAAAACTTTATTTCAAACCCATGATGAATGTCTTCCTAGCTCATCAGTTTCGTAATCTAAATCAACCAAGAAGGAAAGAATTGTGGGATTACGCTAGGAAAATTATCGTTGTGTCTAATGTCTATCCTAATGGGCTGTATATCTTGAAAATTTTCAAATTCATTTTGTCCCACCAATACTTTTTATAAATCACAAACACCAAATACGATTTCATCAATAAATTATGTTCCGATAATTGTCGAATTCAATTTCAGTTTTATTTATAAATTGTGTTATTGCAATGTGTTTTATAAATTGTAATTGTCAAATGTGATTTTAATTTCGTTTTTAAATAGTATTCTGCCAATATATTTTATAAATTATAATTTGAATGTGATTTCAATTTAGTTTACATATCGTGTTTCATCAAGGCGCTTTAAAATAGTATTCAAATAAGTGATATATAAATCACATCATGACCCAAATCGGTCTTGCAGGAGTAGTAACACGTTTTGTTTCTCAGTGTGCCTGAAATTGCTATTTCCTTCGAAAAAATTCTGTAACTACACTAAATAAGTTGTTCCATCCTTATGATCTTTAAAAATTCATTTAGTTCCACCATTGCTTTTTATAAATAGTAAATATCAAATGTGATTTCAATTTCATTCATAAATTGTATTATAAATTGCAGTAGTCAGAACGTAATTTTAATTATATTTTGAATTAATGTTCAACCAATTTAGTAATTTGTAATAATGCAATTTCAATTTATCTTACATATCCTTTTTCACCAAACGCTTTACAAGTAGTATTGAAATTAACGACCTATAAATCATATTTCATAAAAGCGTTTTCTTTTAATGTTTCTGAAATTGCCACTACCGAAAATTTTCCACCATGATATTCAATGAGGTTCTAAGGTTGTGTTGGTGTCTAAGTGCATTTCAATATTAAATTATATGATTATTAATAGGCATAAAGTGAATAAGGTAGTGGAGCTCAAGTCTCCAATTCATTCCCTGTATTAAAGATCCATTAATTTTATGTCGAAGGAAGATGTTTTTTACGTGGAGCTTTGAATTCTATAATTAATTTAAAGTTATTTGAGTCATACAAGATTGTTGGGTTGTAATATCTCGAACGAGAGAAATCAAAAGCTATTTTGCTAAATCTGTGTAAATTATACCATAATGCGCTTGAACCACTTTAAAGATCAAGATATTTGCCCTGCAACCTAAGTATTTTTTAAATGTATTTTTATTTATTTTATTTTAACTGTAATTTATGATATATTCACTAATAGATTGCATCCGTATATAGAAATAGGGATGGCAAATAGGCAGGTTGGATTGAAAATGAGAATGTTCAAATGGGTTGAAATAAAGATTGAGCTTGGTTATGATTTGGCTAAATTTACTTTGAGCTCAAACGTGTTGGTCTCAAATGAGCTAAAATTTGGGGTTGGGTCATGACCCGCTAATTTGACCCGCTCAATCTCAATGATTTTAACATATTATTATTTACTTTTTATAACCACAATTTGAATTTCAACTCAAGAAAATAAAAATAAAAAGTTACAAATAGACAGATAAATCTTAGAAAATATAAAATAGATAGAAAACATATATTACATAAATATAAGTAAAGAGTCTTAGAACGGGTTGAAATTGAAGATTAAATTGGACTCAATTGAGATTCTTTCGAAACAGGTTAAGCCTTGAATGGATTGAAATTGAACCTAATTCAAATTATCTTGAGTTCAATCCATAAAATTTTGAATATGTTAAGCGAGTTACTTATATTTGGGTTCATTTTTGACACCCTCATATATAGAAATTATGGTTGGCAGAAGAGTACAAAGAGAGACCAAATTGGGAAACTTGTCATTGCCTGCTTATGACTAGAGTCTTTCGGAAACAACCTCTCTATCTCTATGAGATAGCAGTAAGGTCTGGTACATTTTACCCTTCCCAGACTCCACTTTTGTGGAAGCTCTGGTTTTCAAAAAAATATAAATACATAAGTATGATGTTATTGTTGTTGTCGTCGTTGTCATTGCCTGCTCGGGTGCTGCTAATTTACAAGCAAAAATTTTGTAACATCATGATGAAATATGGGATGAAAATTACTGTACTTACTTCTAGTTTCATTAGTATCAAGCAACCTAAAATACTTGGGATACTTTAGGAAAAAAAGCTCAAAATCATAGTTGCTTTGACTATCCAAATCTACCTGGATGGAAGTTGTTGAGCTACAAATGATGAACATTAGGAGGCATACACAAAAATATCTTGGAGATTTAGTTAGAGTTAGTCACATTACACTTTCTGAATGTCAACAGTTATGATTTAATAGTTTTAATTTGTGATTTCTTCAGATCTCGATAAATTATATTTTCTAAAATTCAATATTTAGAAATTCATCTTCAAACTCATCAAGCCCAACAATAATACACAATTTTAGTAAATAAAACATTAATATTCCATATGCTTAATTCTTTGTATCCATCACTTTTGTGGAGAAGTATTAAAAACACTCTCAAACATGTCACGAATTATTAGTTTCGTCCCTATCAATAGTTTAGGGACAAAACTAATAATTCATGACAAGTTCGGAGATGTTTTTAATACTTCTCTCTTAACTTAAAGAGTAAACTATTATCAAGTGAATTGATGTTATTAATTGTTATGGTGTACCTTAAAGGCTCAACAGTCGCAATTAAAAAATTTGAACTATCGAAACTCAATTCATTCAGAATCAAACGTAAGAAATTTAATCCAATTCAATTGTAGTTTCTTCAGTTAAAAATTCGAAAATCCAAATTGAAATTTTCAGATTCAATCTAGACATGAGTTCGAATACCCACCCAAATTTGTGAACTAATATTGAATTTGAATGAACAGTGGCCATCTAATATATGCCTAAGGAATAAAAAATCTTTATACAATTTATTATGAAAAGAAAATTTTGACATGCAAATGAAGGGTAAAAACAGAATACTTGTGATATATATAGCTATAGACACATCAATCACACACAAAAGAGGTAAAGGAAAATAGTGCCAATTAAGCACCATATTTTTATTATTTGTTTGCAAAACATGTATATATAGAATATATTTTCAAACTCACAAACCACAGGAATTTTTCTGCATATAAGCATCTTTATACATATATGTCAAAATTTCTTAAAAGCAGACATTGGTAATTTACTCTTTTTTTATATAGTATTTTATAAAATATTTCAACGAAGCGGATTCAACTAAACATATACACATACACACCTATGTGTATAACTATAAGTGCATTCTACAAACTCCACATACCTTTTAAGAGAAATATAAACATAATTTAGAAAAAAAACTTCTAATTAGGTAAATATGCTATTGACATACTTTTTTTGAGGGGGTTATGATACTCGCGTCAGTCGTGTCAGCTTGCATGTACCACGACTATATTTTTTGTCTTATATGATATAGTTTTCACCCGCTTCATTCATCAACAATAAAGACCCTTTGCAATGCCTCTATTCTCATACTTGTCATGCGCAATTTAACGAGTTGAGACGTTTGAACATTCTAGGTGGAGTGAGACTCTTGTAAGAACCATAACCCTTGGCCATTTGGCTATTACCCAAACGTCTACTAGGGCTAAATAATGGACTACATGATCCACACACTACTGATGAATCATCAATCTCATTGTTATTGACCATTTCAGCCAACACTTTATAGAACATATCAACATCACAAGGCAACAAAATTGGGCCTTGGCTGTAACTATAACCATACTCTTTTTGAGCATCTTCAAGCAACATCTTGAATAAGGGATGATTTGCATACTTTGTCTTAATCACAAATCTCTCTTTATTTGGCCCAACATAAACCCAAAAACACCCTTCTGGGGCTATTGTGTTTGTGCTTCTCCCATTCCATGATTTGCTCTTGGACAAAATTACTCCACCTACTTTCTTTATTGATAGATATTTCTCCAACTTCTTAAGTAAATTAGAAGAAGAGTTGGACTTCTTTTCTTCTCTTGTATTCATTCTCCTTGATAACACGAACAACTCAAAACTACGTACGTACCGAGTCACCAGCAACAAGTGTATGTGATGCTGTTGGATGCTTCTGAGCGATAAGTGTGTGTGGTGCTGTTGGATGCTTCTGAGCGATAGAATATGAAACGCGGAAGAGGAGGAAAACAATTAAAGGATAAGATCATTGGCTATATTGGTCTTGGTGTTTCAACCTCTATCATAAGCTAAATTGAGCATAGATCTCATTTTTATCCTAGTTGGATTGTTCATATATACTTTTGTAAGGTGAAAAAGTATAAATGACCTTTAGCTTATTCAGAGAAGTGATGTTGGCAATTTAATTATGATGAAGATAGCAAAGACCATATAAAAAGGATGAGGAAAATATATAAAGCCTTAAAAGAGTATATGGCCATATAGGTTACTCACTGGCCAAATAGATTCAGTCCCAAATAATACTTGCACTTTGTCAACGAAGAAAAAGCCAACCTTTATTATTTCAAAAAGAGATAAAGCAAAATGATTTCATTAAATCCCAAAATAATGACAACTTCTTTTTATTCAAAACCCCTACCCCACTAGCGATGGCAATAGGGCGGCTTGAGCTCAATCCGCAATTTTTTTTAAAATTGTCTCGCCTTGCCTCACCTCGTCCCACATGATAATTTTTTTTATTTATAACCCGCCCCGTCCGCATATACCCGCCTCGCCCCGTCCCGCTTAAATTTTAAAGTTGTTTTATTTTTTAATTGAATTTAATTTTTTGTCTAATTAACGTCTCAACAACTAATTAACTATTTTTAGTTGATATTTTAACAATTCTTTCTTAATCGTTAATTAAAAGTTTCTAATTAACATTTTAACAACTAATAATTTATCGGACATGTCTAGTTTAAATTTTAGAAAAAAATAAAATTAAAGTTAATATTTAATATAAAAAGTTTATATTTTTAATTTTTACTAATTAGAAAAAATTTATTTCTTCAAATTCCTATTTGGTTTTTTAAACCCGCAATGTGCCTCGCTCCGCATTAGTTTAAAAAAATACCTATTTCGACTCACCCTGCATAGCTTTAAATTCGCCTCGCCCCGCATAACTCTAAACCTAATACGCGCCCTGCCCTACCCTATTGCCATCCCTATACCCCACACAAAAAACGATGCCATCCCTATACCCCACACAAAAAACGAAAGCTAATTAAGTAATAAACCATATGGAGAAAGTATATCCATGATAGTGTTAATAGTTTTTGTGTCATTAGTATAGTTTAACATGTTGTATCAAATTAATACAAGACATTGTATTCTATATTTAGCTAATATAAAATATATACATTATGATTTATTAAGTTTTCATATTTATTAGATATTTTTTAAAAAAGAATGGTAGTACAAAAAAAGAAAAATTTAAACAGTTATATTTTACATAATTGTACGTATAAAGTCAGTTATGTGACCTGGAAGGGAGGAGACAGGCGAGCAAGATCGAGAGAGGAGGAGAGAGGCGAATTATATATATGTATTTATCAAATTGTACATGTATATCTGTCAAATAATTATGTGTATAACCAATATATGTATGTATTTGTATATTTGGTAAGCGAGACTGGGAGAAGGAGGAGAGAGGCGAGTGAGATCGAGAGAAGGAGGAGGCGAGTGAGAGAGGGCAAAGAACGGAGAAGGACAAACTGTATATGTATATCTATCAAAATAATTGTATATATATGTGTGTGATTATATATCTGGCAAGAAATTACAGAGAGAAAGGAGAGAGGAGAGAGAGAGGAAGAGATGAGAGAGAAAATACCAGCAAAACCCTAACTATAACTATAAATTGTAATTTTTTCAAACTATAGTGATATAATATAAATACATATCATAAGCTTGCCTAGTTACGTAATATATTCTTAAAAAATACTTCTTTATATTAATGATATAGATGAAAACATGATATTTTAATGTTGAAATTTCTAAAATGGTAATTATTTTTAACTTATTATAGCAGATTAGTTATTATATATACTACATTATTTACCAATCAATGCTCGTTAAATGGAGTTATATATAATTGTTTTTAAGTGAATTCGATAAATATTTTTTATATTGTCAATGCATAAATTTCAAACTCATAAATCATATAGTTTGTGTGAACCAACATATTCTAATTTTCTCTGTTATAATAATGTGGTGTATGAATATCTTGGAACCTTTTTCTGATCCAAGGAACCTCTTAAATAATTATAGCTTGTATAAATGGCTGTTTATATCTTGGAACATATTACTAGGTGATGTAGTGTAACGGATGAAATTATTCTTCCTTTAATTAAAGGTCTCGAGTTGAAGTTCTGAGACGAAAAAATTCTTGATAGAAGTGCTTTCCGGCCCTATACGGTACGAACTCGAATATAACTGGTCTCTAATATGATCAGTACCGGATACCGGATGAGAAAAAAAAATACCTTGAACCTCAACTTGTTTTGAGGGGGAAAAAGACAAATTACACAAAATATTGATCTCGTCATTCTTTACGATTTTTAAGAAAGAAACATCTTTATAAAACATATTAATTTTTTGTACATATAAAAAATCTAATTTCTTAAAAATCTTTTTGTAATTAAATAGTAAATGAATACAGAAGACCGTTTCATCTTGAACGATTAGGTATATAATGATCGATTAAATTAATTAATTAAATGCACTTTCATAGTTGGGCCCCTGACTGTATTAATTTGAGCAGCAATAATTTATATAATTATACCATATAATTGCTGGAGGGCGTTATTTTTCAATGCACATTTGAGGTAATTAGTAATAATTCGTCATCATTCATGCTTTTGACAAGTGATTGTGTTTTAGTGACACACGTTATTATTATTATTTGTCATAAAAAATAATCAAAAGTGTATCGTGGGAGACATCTTCTAACTATTAAAAACAATAATTTAATTATATTGGGATTCATTTTTAAAAAATTTCTTGACGAGAAGCGTGAGTTCAAAAAATAAAAGGACTGGAATTCTTGGTATCGGTTACATTGAATACTTTTTTCCCTTTGACAATCTGAAAGAGTTATGATATTTCCTACAATAATTTTTCATGAATTATTAGGTCTGTAAACTAATAAATAACATCATATAATATTCACAAGTGAGCTATTTTATCTTAGCAGATTTAGAGGTGTGCATTAGTTGGTTCAGTTCTGTTAGGGGAGTGCATTAATCGGTTCGGTTGAGGGTGTGGATTGGTCGATTCAGTTTGATTTTGTGTATTATTGGTTTGATTTTCAATTTTTAAATATTCTAAATCAATAAGATATTTTTTATTGATTCATCGATTTTTGGTTCTTAACAATTTATTTTTCACTATTTTGTCCTTAACGGTTCATTTTTCGTATCCAATAAGAAAATGCTCACAAAATAAATTTATAACATATCTAACAATTTGACTCAATACAATGAGACAATGCGATACAGTAAAACAAACTGTTAATCCGAAAATGACCTTTTTAAAAAAAGAATCTAAAATTCAATTTAATACTTAATTAATTTAAGTATAAATTGATTTCTTTTTTTACAGAATAATAAAAAAATAACAGAGTCGCCGCTTAATTTTATTTTTTTTAAGAAATTAAGAAAACTTAAAATAATTTTAAGACCCTTGTTGATACCCAATTTTTACCCTTCACGGTGTCAAATTACTCACGGGGCTTTATTTTTGTTTTTAACAATTTTTAAACAATATTTTCAAAAATAAAAATTAATAACTAATCCGGGCGCGTGTACCACACGCGCCCCTAATTCCCCTAATATCCCCATCCCCGACCCCTTTCTTCTTCATTTCAATTTTCCCCCAAAACCCTAAGCGGCGCCGCGTTCCATCAGGCGGCGCCGCAGCGTCTCCCTTCAACGTCATCAAGCCCTAAGCCGCCGACCCCTCAACCCGCCGCCTTCTTCCTCTTCTCTTTTCCATTTCGAAACCTGACCAAAAAATCAAAACCAGACAACCCCGAAACTCTAAGCCCGACAACCTTTACTATCCCACAACAGTCGTTTCCTCCACTACCCTTTCCTTCGCGCATGCGCCAAATCCCCAACGCTCTTGTTCCCCACTTTCGAATTCAATTTTTGAATTCGAAATCCATCCGTTTCCTCCCATTTTCGAACCACAACGAGCCCCTATATAAGCCTTCTTCTTCATCATTTTTAAAGCATCCATGAATCCTTAGGAAACCCCTAGAAAAACTTACTTGATTTTTTAGAACCATTCTTAATTTCAAAAGCTCGGTATAAGCTCGGATACCCTCGAATTGATCTTCCAAAATTCGAATAATTCTGAAAATCTGGGAATCGAGTATACTAGTCCAGAAAGGTGTAGACAGGACTCTTTGGTGGTGGAGTTCTTCGTTAAGCTCGTCGTCGTCCTCAGTTCGCTGCCCCGAAAAAGGTAATACCCTGACCCCATTTTTCGTCCCGAATTCTTTACACTGTGTTCTGATGTGAGCATTAAAATCGTATCGAAGTTTTATGATGACTTTGTTTGTCTGACTTGAAATGCCCTATGTTGTCAATCGGGCTGAATGGTTCTCAGTATTGTTGAGATATTGTTCAAAGATGTCACTGTTGTCATTTGTTATTATTGTGTGGTTGTCCCGTTAGCTGCATAATGATGCAATGTTGTTGTTAAGATGATTCCCATTAATTTTCTTTTTCGATCTTCAGTTGGCTTTCAAGTTTCGTTTAGTTAATAGTGTTCGGAAATTACTGGCCTGCACTATTCATGTATGTCACATGTTAAAACTTGATTTGAGTTATAGTTTCTTCTAGCTAAAGTAATTTCAAACTCGTAAGACTATATCGAAAACACTCCTGTTCTATTGCATTTAAGTTGCCCAGATGATGCTGTAATGGTGTTAAGTCAGCTGTTTTAATTCTTGTTCTGAACACTGTAACTTATGTATTTCAGTTGCATCTGACAGTCACTTTATTAGCAACCAAATTGAGACAATCGATAAAATACGAAATGTTGTGAATCTGTGTAAACAACCCATAACTGTGATGCTATAATTTTAATTAGCTGCAACTGTGACCATGTTGCTATATGAACACAACCTGTCAATACGTGGTTTAGATCGTTTTACTTCTGCAACAATTTGGTTTTTCTTAGAGCCTAATTCTTTTTTATTACAAGTTAGCATATGTCTTCATTATACTAGAAGTTGTTGAAAAATGCAGAAACATGGGTCTGTCCCTTGTTTTGCGTCAATCTTTGTTTGATGTTGAGTAGAAAGCTAGAATGTCTCCTGATTACATGATAGCTCGCGTGTGAAATTCAGTTATAAGACTTTCTCGTCTGCTGGCCAGTCTAAACTTTGCATATTTAAATCTAGACTTCGTATATTTAAATCAATCAGAGTCGAGTCAAGTATTGTTATTAAGAAGTCATAACAAGTTGCCATACGTTCTGAATTTGAAAAGTGTGAATGCTTAAATTAGTTTTGATTTGATTTTTTCATATTTGCTAGTTATTAATTCAATTCTTGTTCAAGTTTGTGTTCATTTTTATCCCTTTAAGTTGATGTAGTTATCACTTTGTGACTTGCTTTTATGCCATCTCTAGTGTCAAATTATTTTTTTGAATACTGTGCTAATTTTGATGCTTGCTCTGTATTGATTTGACTCATATATCTTCCCTTCCTTTGTCTTGATTGAATCTGGTAATCTTTAGTTTGGTTTCCACTGTGAATCCAGTCTTGTATCAATTTATCTATTAAATTTGCAGCATGTCCTTACTTTATGTTTCTATTCGTGTTAGACCCCATAAATATTTTAATTGGGGCAAAATGGTCTCATGGAAAATTTTGTAAATAATGTGCAAATTGCTCTTAAACTAATTATGGTGCATAAGTATAAGAGTTGGATGTTTTGGAAGTCTAACTTGAAGAATTAATTTCGAAAGTCCCTAATTGGATTAAATTATAAAAGTTTGGGACCAAATTATATGACTAATCAATTAGAAGCCCTTAGTTGCAATTTTTAAAGAGTTGAGGTCTATATAAACCCCCTTGTCTT
>JAABOM020000075.1:21517609-21527793 GCA_011800125.2 Solanum clarkiae
ACATATAGTAAAAAAGGTTTGAAAGGGATTGTTGGTGGTAGGGTGGGGGTGGGGGTGGGGGGTTGTGCTTTTCAAAATGTATTAATGAATTGAATCAAACTAAATTGACTTTGGCTTTATAAAATAAATGAAGTTGCTATGTAAGCTACTTGCAAGCTAGCTAAATTAATTATTTGTATTTTGCTTGTAAAAATCTATTTGCAGAGCTACTTGTAAGTTGCCTTGTGAAATCTGCTTGTAGAGCTACTTGTAAGTTGCTTATAGAAGCTTGTTTGCGAAGCTACTTGTAGAAATCTACTTGCAAAGCTGCTTGTAGGAATTTGCTTACAAAGTTATTTGTGTGAATCTGATTGTACAGTTATTTGTAAGCTGCATACAAAGCTACTTCTAAGAACCCTGCTTGCAAAGCTATTTGTAAGTTGCTTGTATGAATATGCTTGTAAAATAACTCGTAAGTTGCTTGTAGAAATAGACTTGCCATACTACTTCTAAGGACTTAATCACAAAATTACGTGTAAGTTGCTTGCGAAATCTACTTGTAGAAACCTGCTACAAAGTTGCCTGCAGGAACTTGTTTGTAACCTGCTTGTAAGACTTGTAAAGTTATTTTCAAGCGGCTTATAGGAATTTGCTTGCAAAACTACTTATAAGCTGCCTGTAGGAATCTGCTTGCAAACTATTTGTAAGTTACTCATAAAAACTTACTTGTAAAGTATTGAAATGAATTTATCATTTATGAAATATCAAATTAGATTGAATTAATTTAATATAATATTTTTCAAAATTAAACATTTTAATACTCCAGTATCCTAATACCCAACCTATTGCACACAAGAAGTCTTAAGGGTCGGTGTTGAAATGCAGCAAAAATCTTGAATAAAAAAACATCATTAATGCTTATATTACTAGGAGTAAAGGAGTACAGTAAAAAAGGAGCCCAAGCTGCAACAGATCTCCAGAAAATTAGACGGTCATATAATATCGTCGTGTACGTGAAAACCCTTGTGCGTCTTTTCCTTTTTTCATCTAAATTCTGGAATCTTCCTTTGTTTTTGTCGTCCTCTGTGATTTTCCTTTTGCATGGCGAATTCCAATATTGTGATCAAGCAAGAAGTTTTGGATGATAATAGGGGGTTTTCGAAGAACCCGCCGGAGAAATCTTCACCGGCGGCTCAATCAGTGTTTATTGATCTAAGTAGTAGTGACGACTCCGATTCCGATTCCGATGCTGGCGGTTTTCCCGATAATGTCAGTAATAGGCCGAAGAAGAAGAGGAAGAGTGTGCAGGATGTGAGCTTCGCATTGCCGTTGGGGTTTTTGGATCCTTTGCCACCGCCTAATGAACCTCCATTGCCGTTACCGGCTCCGCCTAGTGGAAGTAATAGGAGTTCAGGTGTTTCGGGGAATAGTTGCAAGCAGTTTTGGAAGGCTGGGGATTATGAAGGGACTTCTTCTGCTAGGTCGGGATTAACTTCAGGTTTGTATTAGCAAATCTGTCCGATTGTATTCTTATTTCTCGAGCGATGTGAACTAAGATAATTAGCGGAATTGGTTGGTTTTAGTTCGTGCATGCCAGCTTATGTGCTCTTTCCGTTTAGTTTTTCTATTTTGTGCATATTGGTGGATTACTCTTAAGCTTAAATAGGGTGAGTCAGTTCGATTGTTGAAATCTTGTTGAATATGGAGGAAACTGTGAGTAGTAGTTCTGAGCATTAATGATTGGAAGTTTGTAAACTTTTTGCTGTGTTGGATTATTGTGGCTTAAATTGGGTGGGTGAATGGGATTGTCTTAATCTTTTTGAATATGGTGGAAGCTAGGAGTAGTAATTCGGAGCCTTAATGACTCTAATTTTTGATGTATTATTGTAGCTTAATTGGGTGGTTAAATTTGATCGTCTAAATCTTATTGAATCTATTAGTAGTATTTCTGAGCCTTATGGACTGTAATTTTTGGGGGATTATAGTAAGCATTATTGGGTGAGTGAATTGGATTTTCTTAATTTTTTTTGGATTTGGTTATCTATTTATTTTTGATTAATTAGATAAGTTAATTAAGCTTGAATCTCCTTTATTGCTTTTTCTGGTCAATAGAATGTTTCAAAGTTGTATAACAGTAAGATCATTTATTAACTAGCCTTATTGGAAGTATTAATATCTTGGTTATTGTTCTTCTGAAGGATATTATATATATTCCTTTTTGGCTCTTGTAATAAAGAGAATTATTCTAGCTGTTGGTGTAACATACTTTCTTAATGTTTTAGGTGGTATAGATCATGTCAGAGTTCATCCAAAATTCCTGCACTCCAATGCCACTAGTCACAAGTGGGTACTTGGAGGTAAATTATCGCATTTGATCTAATGATAATTTTGTAGGCTTATTACATGCCTTTACAGTTTTTGCCCTCTAGATTTCATCTCTTCTGATTGTATCCAATCCTGCAGCTCTTGCAGAGCTTTTGGACAATTCATTGGATGAGGTATACTTTTTGGCCTTAGTAATCTCATTTCTTTTCTACCACTTAACATACTGTTTTAATTTCGCTCTCTTTGATAAGGCCTCCAACGGAGCAACATATGTGAACATTGATATGGTCCAAAACAAAAAAGATGGGAGCAGAATGCTTCTGATTGAAGGTATTCAACTTAAACTTAATTTATTCTGATTTTCACATGGTTGCTAGGATTATGCATTCTCTACAAATCAGAATGCCATAGTCTTTTTTAATGTTAAGATAAGAGCCATAATTATAAGTCTTCAGGAAAGCCTTCTATACTATCCCAATCCAATCAACTTCTATATCCTTTACTTCCTTTTATTTTTCTTCCCTCTATTTTCCTTTAATTTTGGGACGGTAAAGTGGAGGATGATAATGAACTTCCGCTGCTTTTTAGTACATGTGAATCAAACAACTGGTAAGAGGACATAAATTTGTGTTTCGTGTATTTTGAGGAGAAGCATTTTCAATGTTTTTTCCCAGGAATACAATGGCCCATCTTGGAGTTTCCTATTATATGGTATAAAACTGTAGATAGGCTATGTTCATTAGTAGGAGCAATAAGCTGGCCAAACCACCCTAAAAATGTTGATTTTTTGCTAACCACCCTAAAAACATTAATTTTTTGAACATTTCTGAAATTAATTTCTTTTATTGGCTAACCTCAGGGCGCTGAACTTCTCTCTTCATTGTGTTATATGCTTCTTAAAACTGTCATTTTATTCTTTCTGACGCTGTTGGTTTGTTTTATTTTGCTCGTTCTTCGACAGACAACGGTGGTGGGATGGATCCTGAGCGAATGAGGCATTGCATGTCTCTGGGATATTCTGTGAAAAGCAAAATGTCTGATACTATTGGGCAGTGTGAGTTTTAACTGAGATGCTTTTGATATGAATTGCGTTTGATATTGTTAATTTCTCTTTAGTTGTTCAGATTATCAGTAATATTTACTTCAGTATATAAGTTATTTTTGTGCTTCTGTATAGATGGAAATGGATTCAAGACAAGTACCATGAGACTTGGAGCTGATGTGATTGTTTTCTCTCGTTCTGGTGGGAAGCCAGGGAAAAGGTTGTTATTTCTGCCTCCTTTGAATGGTCTCTTACTCTATTCTTCCATTTCTCAATTTAGCTGTACAATTGGAAATTGGCCTAGGGCTTACATGTTACTGGAGATTCATGCATGGACTTGTCATAAGTCATGTATTTGTTCCCTCTCTGCTTATCAGCAATTTGTGTTCTTGTTTTCATATTTCTTCTGATATTATTTGTAGTTCATACATTCCTTGGATGATCACCAATTTAATAACTTGTGGAACAGAATATTTATGATTCTCATACAGTCCTATTGGTATTTCTAATTGGCAAAGAGTAAGACTCCAAATTTCATCACATGCTACCTGTTATCAGTTACAAGTGATTGTATGGGAGCAACGAGATAACATATTTGAAATTGTTGGCTTAGTTAAAAACTATGTATGGCAATGGAGTGGGAAAAGGAATATCTCTTTTACTCTGCCTTATGCAAGGCAGGTAGGAAGAGTGATTGGGGGTGGTGGAGACTAAAACCTGAGAAATAAATTTTGTGAAGTTGTGTTGGTAGTTGCGACCCATCATTGAAGTTTTTATTCCTCTGCCCAATGTTGATTTCCATTCACTCCCCTATCTGACCCCCCCAACAAAAATAAATAAATAAAATAAGAATCTAATACAAATTGAGATAAGAGCATAATCAGAGAGTTATGTTGGGAAAAAATGACCCACAAAAACAATATTCACATTATATAACTGCAATAGGCACGTAGCAGCATAATATGATAATGAACCATAATAAATGCAAAACAAGAACATTAAGAACTTTACGTGTAAACCCTTTTAAATTAAGGGAAAAACCACCGCTCTACAGGCCCAACTTATTTCATTATGACAAAGATTGTTAGCCTTTGCAGTCCCAAGTAAAATTTTGGAAGACGACTACACATTCAAAAATAAGAAACCTGTTTTGATTTTTCCAAGTATCATATCAGTCGCAAACTTTTTTCTCTTAGAGTTGGCGCTTTCGCTCTGCAACTTATGTATTGCTGCTCTTTCTTTGTGTTGCTTTGATGAACAAATGAGGGAAGAATGACCAGTATTTATAGGGTTAGTGCACCCCTTTCTTTGCATTATGAATGCCATTAGCAAGTTCATTTTTTATTATTTTTCTTCCATGTATTTATAAATCAGTTTGATGATGTGGGAAGAGTTGGTTGGTGAGATGTCGTAGTACGGTGGCTAGGACCCTTATAGTGACTCCTTAGTGGGAGATAGAGGTCCTCACAAGGACTCCAAGGTTATCTGGAGCGAGGATCTTACTGCCCAACATAAGCTCGAAGTTGTACATTTGGATATCAAGAGGAAGAAGAGGACCCTATATGACCAACCTAGCATTAATGGGGAGGCTTGATTAAGGCCAAAGCTTAGGGTTTGTGGGAAATGTTGCTATGGGGGTTTGAGGAAGTAGGGGGTGGCTTATGGTGGTGGATGGGAAGGTTCAAACGAGAAGTTGAAGCCAAAAAGGTTGCTTATACGATTAGTGGAAAGCACAGATCTGGAGGACAAGCGGATGAACAGGGAGAAGTATAAGGCGACGAAGAATGAAGCTCAGCTCACGGTTACGACGGCTAAAACAGTGGATTGGAGCACTTTTATAAAGAGCTTGAGAGCAAAAGGTGGGGGTAAAAAGTTGTATAGACTTAATATGGTAATCAACGATAATACAGTGAGAAACAAGGATACGATAATTTTTGCATGGATACCCTTTTAAACCAAGGGAAAAACCATAGGATTGGTTTCACTGTTGCAAGGATTTTTACGTTTTGTAGTCTTGAGTAAAATACTCAAGAAGACTATACACCCAAAAGATGGAATCCTCTTTTAATTTCTTACATTATCATAGTTCGCTCACTCTATTTTTTCCTCTTGGACTATTTCCTCATACTGTCAGTGATTTTCTCTTTGCAAGTGATGTATTGCTTCTTTCCATGTGTTTTTGCTTGGATGGATAAATGAGGGAAAAGTTGCATCTATTTATAGAGCTGGTATACTCCTTGCTTGCATCATCAATGACATGCAAGTTCAGGTTTTTGATCCCTGTCTTAATTAACCAGTTGCCAATTCCAAAAGGGGCAGCTCAAAAGATTCGCTACAGGCATTTCACAATTCTTGCCAAAGGAAAAGGGAAAAAAATATGGGACTGGTTCCTGCAGGTTATGCATGTGCTCATTGCAGACTTGGGGTCTGATCTGGTCAATTTCTAGTTTCACGTCATTGAGAGACAGTGATTATTCTGTGGTCTGCTTAAGTGTATTTTGACAAATGGTTTAATGCTTGGGTCAATTGGGAAAAAAGTTTGTGGCTGGAGTTGTCTGATGTGAGACATTTACCTAGCGCTAGGATAGCACTTCCATATACTAGCTGTTATGTTGGGACCAATGATACTGTGAATGTCTAACTGGTAACCTGAAGTCCAGTGCCTAATTTGCTATCAAGTTGCATGAAACTTTGTTCAATTAAATATCCTGTGTGGGTATATTCAAATTTAGCAAGTTTGGAGTGTGTTGAAGCGTTGCATGAAGTAGCCATACCTTGTCGATGTGGGCTACATTAAAGAAAATGAAGACTCTGTAGCACAGGTTTGTTGTATCCCTGAGAATGGCATGTGAGTTGCGAGTGCAATGCCTTAAGATTGGTTCCTTGCACTGGAGATTCCTTCCTTAGTTTCCCTTTATTTATATAAGTAAGTTACGTCTGATCTCAACTTTTTTAGGCTGTTATGCTGTCTCCTATTCTTGTATTTGTGATTATTCATCCTTTCAACCCTCATTTCACTCTTTTATTTTATGGTGGTTCGATCTTGCAATTTATCCTTTTTTTTTTCATTTCAGACCCACACAGAGCATTGGGTTGCTGTCCTACACATTCTTGCGGAATAAAGGACTGGAAGACATCGTTGTTCCCATGGTAAGCATGCTGAAGTATTTCAAATTTCCATAGTTTTTATCTATAGTTATTGTGATCCTATGGTGAAAATGTGGATCCGATGTCCCTTCTGAGGCAAAGTGCATCTTGAAATGCTTCTATTATTATTTACTAATCAGAAATCCAATTAATCAACTCTTTGACCCTATTCTCATGTTAGATATCTAAACGAAGTAAACAAACTCTGTGCTTTATATGGAGTTCAGCAGTTGATGTAAACTTTGTACAAAGTGTGCATTCTACCTTCCATTTTGCTCATGCTCTGTGCTATATCAAGACTTCAGTTGTTTGTGGAGAGGTGTTATATTACCTCTAAGTTACATCCTTTTATGAAAACTTGATAACGTGTTTCTGGCCTTTCTAATGGTGTTTGGATCTTTATTTTTCCCTTGGTAGTGGTTCTTGCATTTCATCTCGCATACTTCTATTGATAAGTCTAAGCGAAGAGGGATCACTAATTCCCTTCATGAGAATGATATTTGTAATCTTTCTTGGATATTAGTGACTTTAGATGTGTTGACCTCTTATCTTAGTGTTTGTTTTCTTGCTAATGTGACAGCTTGACTACGAAAAAAAAGAAAGGTGGGACAGGATAATACGATCATCTCCTAGTGACTGGGATAGTAACCTTGAGACCATAATTGAGTGGTCCCCTTTTTCAAGTGAAGCTGATCTTCTTAGACAGGTAAATCTTCAAATCATTCCCCCTCCTACAACCCCCAAAAATTGTAGTATTTTAATTCCTGACACTATTTTAAACTAATATGAAAGATCTTATAAAGGAGCAATGAGAAGATATAGGTTGTCATATAAGTAGTTTAAGTTACAAAATGCATAGTTAGAAAGACTTGCTAAGGGTGTGTAATCTTGATTCCAGTATTAAATAGAACATATACTCACCCAAAATTCAATTTATCTGTCAATAACATTAAATTTAGCTTAAAAAATCTAGCTCTCCATATTCACCTTGGCCCAGCCAGTGTGCAACCCTATTGTGAAGCTTTGCTGTGTATTTCTCACCTATCATATATAGTATATGCTTCCAGCCAGAACTATTCAATGAACTTTGGCAATCGCATTCTTCCCTCGAGCATGTGCACATTCTAGCTCCTGTTTCCGGTTCATTCCCTATCAAAGTCAAAATTAATGAACTATTTTGGCACACCCTTATAAAGTTCAATACTTGGGTTTACATGATATTGCCTTGTCAATTTTTTTTCTATGTTACTCTGTCTTTCAGTATTTTATGTGCTGTATCTGCTAATCAGTCAAATTTTTTGCAATACATGCTGCAGTTTAATCTGATGAAAGATCAGGGCACTCGGATTATAGTATACAATTTGTGGGAGGATGACCAAGGACTACTCGAGCTAGATTTTGATGCCGATCCACATGTAACCCTTTAAAAATCTTTACTTGCAAGTTGTTTCTCTGCTTTACTTAACATGTCACATGATTCTTGGTTTTCGAATGACATGCTTTCTTCATTCTGTCCTTCAGGATATTCAAATAAGAGGAGTCAACCGTGATGAGAAGAGCATCCAGATGGCCAAACAGTATCCGAACTCTCGGCATTTCTTGACATATAGACATTCACTAAGGGTAAGTAATAATTGTGCTGCCATGTGTTAGTGGGAGCATTTTTGTTACACGTCACCTGTTTATTTGGATTTCATGTTTTTGTGGAGGTTCTGTGACGAAATTAATTAGTCCCTTGACTCATTAATCCAAAGGGCACTTAAATTTATCTCTAACTAAAAAGAATGAACTTACCCAAAAAAATATAGAGTCTATTTGCAGCAGTACGAAGTCCCTGCTTGGATTGTGGGAGTTTAGATGCTTCTGGAACCAAGGAGGAGTTGTAGTTTTCAAATGGGCATTTGCCTTTGCCCATATTGATCTACACTGTCAAGAGCGCTAGCTACTATCATCAATCCGAATCATTCCAAGTGCATCTCGTTGCAAGTGTCATCACCCTAACAGTTTGATGAGAAGTAGTTGTAGGCCAATTTTTTCCCTGCATACTCTTTAGTAGAACTTGCTTGTTTCTGTTGCTTAAGAAGCAAGCGTAAGGTCTGCATACACTATATCCTCCCCCATACCCCATCTGTGGGATTATACTGGATTCATTGTTGTATATTCTTAATAGAATGTTGACCAATTATTTTTCCAAGTTTCAAGATTAAATACAAGTACTTAGTTTTATTTGGCCATCAGAATGGAAGAAAGAGGCAATTCTTAAACAACAAATATGCTCTAATTGTACTTGTATAATATTTGCTAGTCAAATATGAGTGGTGCTTTAGTCAAGAGGTACAAGTTACTTGATGAATTGATTTATTGGAATTACGGGATGAATTTGGAGAGAAATGAATCAGTTTTTCTTAATTTATGTAATGCACAGTTTAAATGAGTTTGTTCTATTTTCTAATGTTGGGCCTTGTCTTATTTGCAAAATGTACATCAGGACCTTTCTTGATCTCAATTAGGTGAAGCAATTTCCCGCAGGTTGTGAAGTAAAGACAGTTCCAGAGATAACTTGATTATTAAATGCTTGATCCATAGAATTCTAAGACCACCTAGTAAATGGATTCAACAATCACCCAGAGAAATCCCAGTTTCCCACTACATAGGGTCCAGGGAGGGTATAATGTACGCAGGCTTTATCATTACCTCATGGAGTGGAGATGCTATTTCCAAAAGACCCTCGGCTCAAGTGCAACAAACCCAAGTAAAAATGAAAAGAAACAATGAAGAAGGAAAGTTTACATACTAACAACAATAAATACTTATAATCAGGCACAATAACAACATATGTCCAGAGCTACAAGGTTACAACTAGTGCTACTATAGAACTAATAAGCCTAAACTTTCACATGGCTAAATATCCTTTACCCTCTACCTCTCCACTCAAACCGAAACGTCCACTCCTTACTATCTAGTGTCATGTCCTCGGTAATATGAAGTAGGCCATATCCAGTCTAATCACTTTTTCTCAATACTTCTTCGGCTTACCTCTACCCCTCCGCGAATCCCCAACAACCAGCCTCTCACACCTCCTCACTAAGGTGTCAATGCTGCTCCCTATGCACATGTCCAAACTATTTCAGTCTCAATAACTTCATTTCTAATTTTATCATTTCTCGTATGCCTATACTTCTATCTCAACATCCGCATCTCTGCAATATGCATCTTTTGAACATGTGAATGCTTGACTGGCCGACGCTTTCCACACTTCTATCTCACTTTGTAGAGCTTATCTTCAAGTATAGGTGGTATCTTCTTATCACACAGGCAATCCTTCATTCATATTACTCCAATTAAATGTGTAACATCATCGTTGATATCCCCATTCCCCTGGATTATGGTCATAAATGGATATTTATTTTGTTCTATTCTTTGATCTTTTCTCCACTGTAATGGTGTGGGCAAAGCGTGAGAACATGAAGAGACAATCCAGTTAAGAAGTGTGGATGTCTTAATTTTTTTTAATTTTTACTTTTTAATTTTGCTTCGAAAGCTCAACGGGAATGTAATCATCTTTACAGTTATTAAGACGTTGAAACAATAGAGCTATAAAAATATTTTTATGTATACAACAACATACCCAGTAAAATCCCACAAGTGGGGTCTGGGGAGGGTAGAATGTACGCAGACCTTACCACTACCA